>OW240921.1:104278275-104333531 GCA_933207985.1 Pelobates cultripes | reverse complement strand
GTATTAAACTGATAAAAATAGTACTAAACACACCACTCCTATCTGGTGTCACATTAGCTTGACCGCGCAGTGCCCCAAATTTGCAGTAAGAGGACCGACGAAGCCTCTTCTTCCATCTCCCTGTTACAAAAATCAATGCCGTGTACACGTCCACTGATAGGAGACGCGGAAGGTATTAAACTGATAAAAATAGTACTAAACACAACTCCTATCTGGTGTCACATTAGCTTGACCGCGCAGTGCCCCAAATTTGCAGTAAGAGGACCGACCAAGCCTCTTCTTCCATCTCCCTGTTTCAAAAATCAATGCCGTGTACACGACCACTGATAGGAGACGCGGAAGGTATTAAACTGACTGTGAACAATACTAAACACAATTCACTTCCTATCTGGTGGCACATTAGCTTGACCACAAGAGTGCCCCAAATTTGAATTAAGAGGACCCACCAAGCATCTTCTTCCATCTCCCATTACAGAAATCACTGCCATCCATATACAAATTGTACAGAATGTCCAGGATAGCTCTTCCAGGGACAAATTGTCGCCTGTTGAACGAGGTGATCTTTACCGGGTCCTTATGTGCAAAATTTGCCCCTTAAAATAAGCCGCCATACACGCCCACTTATGCTAGAGACGCTGAAGGTATTAAACTGATCAGAACAATACTAAACACACCACAAATAAGGTTTCTCTCCTGTATGGCTCCCTCAAATGATGCTTAAGATTAGAAGTTTGCCGAAAAGTTACTTCTCACACTCAGAACAAAAATATTTTTTTAACATTCTCTCCACTTTGAACGAAATGACGTTTGGGAAGAGATTAACATAATTAAACACAGGCAGTAAAAATACAGTTTTTAGCCACACCCTGTAACTTTAAAACTACACATCCCATCTTCATAATTACATATTTGGAATCAGCACACTTAAAACATAAACATAACCAAAAATCAGCCAAATCCATCCAGGGGTTAAAAAGTTAGCTGAGGTCCCTTTATGACCGACCGCAAGCACATTTTCCTGCCCAAAACAGTTCCATAGATTTGGGCTGTGAGGTCGGTCTATTTCAGGCTGAAATCCACTCAAGTCCCATCGCTAATGGGACTCTAGTCTCTGCAGCTGAAATAAGGCTGAAAAAACGGGTTGAAAAGACTAAGTCCCATCACCAATGGGACCCTAGTCTCTGGTAGCTGAAATAATTTCCCACTACTAAACGCGGGAAATAGCAAGGCAGGCACAAAGTGGTTTCAGACCAGGTCTGGGGACACAGGGGACACCGTCTTAAAGGGGCCGTGTCCCCAACAAGTCTGGGGACACGGCCTTAAAGGGGCAGTGTCCCAATCTTCCTGATGTCCCAAAAAAGGTGTTTAAAGGGCCAGCACCAGTCACATAAAGAGTCCATAAGCCCCAATATGCCCACCGACAGTCTTAAAGGGCCATACACACCAAATAAAAGTGCATACATTTTCACAATCTCCCAGGGGCCATAGTCATGCGGGAGGAGGCTGGCAAGTAGGCTTCTCCACAACCCAGGGAAGCAGGGCAATTTGCCATTTAAAGGGCCCGTTACAAATAGCAGTTTGTAACAAGGTGTCAATCCATATCTGCCAAGTGACCCGATGTAGGGGGACCAGTCCCTATTCTGCTCTGTGTCAGTGTGTATCAGGGAACCTTAGGACAGGTGTCAATCCATATCTGCCAAGTGACCATGTAGGGGGAACAGTCCCTATTCTGCTCTGTGTCAGTGTGTATCAGGGATCCTTAGGACAGGTGTCAATCCATATCTGCCAAGTGACCCTATGTAGGGGGACCAGTCTCTATTCTGCTCTGTGTCCGTGTGCATCAGGGGCTCTGAGGACAGGTGTCAATCCATATGTCAAGGTGTCAATATGTCATATGTCAGGTGTCAATCCATATTGATTGTGATTTAGGAATGTTAGGTGATTTCTGCCCTTTATGGATTAAAACCAGACTCTGTATCAACTGTGTAATTTTCCATGGGAGTTTTGCCATGGATCCCCCTCCGGCATGCCACAGTCCAGGTGTTAGTCCCCTTGAAACAACTTTTCCATCCCTATTGTGGCCAGAAAGAGTCCCTGTGTGTTTTAAAATTCGCCTCCCCATTGAAGTCAATGGCGTTTCGGGCGGTTCGCCGGTTCGCGAACATTTGCGGAAGTTCGCGTTCGCCGTTCGCGAACCGAAAATTTCGGGTTCGCGACATCACTATTTGGAAGATGACATCATAAACCAGGACAGACAAGGCAAAGCCAGGGCAAACATTGCAATCTATATATACAGATAAATTAACATATATATTTAAAATCATGGAAATGGCAATTCCCCTTTTACATGAAAAAAATAAATAAGGTGAACATAATGTAGGCTCCAAGAAACATGGACAAAACTCCCAAATCTTTCTCATTTTGAATTATGTCTCATTTATGCTTCATTACTTCCTTTGCCCGGATAAACAATGTGAACATGAATGCTCGGTTTCAGGTTGAAGTTACAGCTTTACTATTTAATTACACAACAAGTCATGCTATGTATTTGTCACAGTTTTTACCCTTTTCATTTATGTGATAATTTATAATCCACATTTTACACATATCTTATTAATATATGTTTACTTAGACAGTGGCAACACCTAGAGGTGGATCTGTTTGATTAGATGTTGTTTGTATGTCTTAAAGTCAGCTATTAGGTTTTACTATATTGTTAGAAAGCCTGGAGCACAAAGATGAAGCCTTAAAATATTTATGTCTATACTCATGGCCCCAGATACACTTAACCTCCTTGGCCAGCTCAATGAATACTATTTTACACCCAGTGTACATTGAACGAGCATCCTATTGCTTGCTTTAGATAGTTCTTTCCATTTACCGTATAGAATACATACCTGATGATCTTCAGAATCTGTTTTTCAAGCTTATCTTATGTTGGTAATATTAATTTCCATTAATAAAATGCATTTAATAATGTATTCTGATTTCAAATGCCAAAAGACAAATTGTAGTCATACCACTGAATCTTTTGAACATAGACTGAGGAGTCACTGAGTCATTTTTCACATTCTGGGAAATGTTCCGATATTATAAAATGTAAAGTCTGGAGTCTGGATTGGGAGATGTATCCACAGCAACTCGACATTCCACATGACACTAAGTGAATTTGCATCCTTTTGTTTAGAGTCTATGTTCTTAACATATGGTGAGAATATTACTATATCAATTTACTATTTTAAGATCAATTATTTCTTACATATATGTGTGAAAAGGGAAGAAAAGAGATACATAGACACAAAGGATGTAACATATGTTCATTTAGTAAACAATCAGTAAACATATTAATGTAAAATAAACTTTTACTACTAATACGACAATTTTTAAATATAAACAGAATGTAAAACGGTATATACCACTATACAGAAATATTAGCTGGACAGGAATAATAGTTATAAAGCAGTGCCATACAAGTTCATAAGACCTGCATGCCAGGGGTAAGGAGTTAAGAGACGAGCTGATAGGCTTCTCTAAAGAAATTCAAAGATAGTAAGAGTTGAATGTAGTGCTGAAGAGCATCCCATAAAATAATTATTGCAGGTGTGAATCTGGTATATGGGTACGAGAACGAAACTGTAACATGTCATTGGTGAAATGAAGAGGCCAGGCTGGGACGTATCTGCCAATGAGGCAGGGAATATAAGCAGGAGCATAATTTATGGAGAGCTTCGTAAATAAGCATGAAAACATTGAACCAAAAACTAAAGTTCCATAGCGAATGGATTCCGTGCTCCTCCATGCTTAATGAACATTTTGGCCACACATCTATGTACATAATTCATGTGACATTATGCCAGTATTTTCTGATGTTTCTGTTATAACACAAATCAATGAGGGTTTTCACTCCCTTTTTAAACCCTCACCACAGACAGGACATTGCTCTGTCATTTTCCTTCATGTCAAGCACAGCCACCTCTAACATGTAACATGCAATTGTCCTTTCTATTCTTTGCCTTTGATAGGCCTGAGATGGTTATGGGTTATTCACTACCCTGATATATATTGAGTAAAGTTCTCTCCTGTTTTTACAAAACAAGAACGCTCAATGGACAAAAAGAAAGACGACCATGACTTCTACTCTGGGTCAAACAATATTGTTGCCAGGTGGCTAATTTGTAATAATTATGTGCAAAATATGCATGGATAGGGGAGGCGGAGCCTAGCAGCGAAGTAAACGGATGCATAATCCCAGAGCTCCGTGAAAGAAACTGAAAAATAAGCAAATATACTGCCGATATTGCCCCCACCGACCGCTGTACTGCAAGGAGAACTACCCCAAGCCCCATGGGACGCAAGCACAAAAAGTTGATGCCGGACAAAGCAGCCCCAGGGCTCACAATAGGAGAAATGTGGCAGCAAGCACGAGGCCAGAGCGGAGTCAATATGGCGGCGCTCCACGGAGGCTGCTCTGACTTCTCAGACGACGGCACAGGGGGAGACGAAGAGGACTATCTCCCAGCCCCAGACCCAAAACTGAGGGCAAAGCCCAATAAACCGAGAACAGACCCCGACGCCGATCTGGTAACCACCGGGGTGCTAAAGAACCTGCTAGCGGAACTACAGAAGAACATCCTCTCAGATGTCACAGCACTCAGGGGAGAGCTGAAAGGCCTGACAGGCCGCATAACAAAGCTAGAGGATTCCTACCAAGAACAGCAGCAGAATACAGCCTCGCTGCAGCGGGAAATACAAGACCTGCGCCAACAAAACATGCTGTTTGAAAGGCAGTTCGCGATCCAGGAGGACGCAAGACGGAGACTCCACTTAAAGGTTAGGGGGATCCCGGACGGGCTACCAGAGGCAGAGCTGCCGCAAACGATCAAGCGTATGCTAACTTCTGTGCTGCCCCCAGACCAAACCAAGGCTATTACACCTACGGGCATCTTCCGGATCCCGGAACCCGCCAAGGCACCAGCAACGGCCACAAGGGACACTATACTTACTTTTAGAAATGGATCAGACAAAGAGACGATCCTCACTGCCCTCCGGGGTAAAACACCCATGCGGTTTGAAAACACAGAATTAACCTTCTATGCCAACCTGTCAAGCGGAACTCTAGCGTGGCGCAGATCACTCCGACCACTCACCTCCACTCTCCGGCAACATAATATACAATACCGCTGGGGGCCCTCCCATACGCTACTTGTGCAACACGGAGGGAAAGCGCATCAACTCCGGGACATGCAGGACACTGCAGCTCTTCTACACACCTTAGGCATAACACAGGATTCACTACCCCAATCGGGATCCCAAACTCTAACCTCCCCGGCCCACGGCTGGGACCCAGCGAGAATTGCCCCGTTTATACCGCGGAGCACCACACCGATCACATATGCCTCTGTCACCACCTAAACAGAGACAGGGATCAGGCTCTCCAGCCGCAGGGACACCAGAACCTGCCCACACCAGACCACTGCACATGCTCTCCATGAAGACCTAGTGCCCTCCGAGACGCAGACAACCCCTACCCCTCGAAATGAACACTTGCTCCCCCAGGTAATTCTACCCTACAGATTTGCCTTCCGACCCTACCCAATGGGGATATCAGCTGAACAGGCCTCAGGAACGAAAGGCCCCAACACCTCTGCTCTCACCTGAGAGCAGATAGAACTCTGCCTACACTGCCCTCATGGACTCAAGCCTCGAGTGGACATTGGTTGGCTGTCCACTAGTTGTGCCCACCTGGGTATGCAAAACCTCCAACCTTCCAAAGGACTAAGGGCTTCCTCTGGTTGGCCGAAATGCTGTAGGCTCCAACACAATGTTCATGCAAGTTTTGTTTTTTCTGTTTAGTTTTCCCTTTCTCTAGATCCCCAATGCATGCCTTTTAAATAAGGCACTGCCTACCTTTTCTGTGGGCACTGTACTTATAGGCGAAACATATACGAGTGTTCTGATTAGAGTATACATACTTTACTTACTTGTGTACAGCACTTATCCTAAGGAGAACAAGAAGGGTATGTGCGCCGGCTAAACGAGTATTCACTGTGTACCTAGATTGAGGATGTTACTGGCCAGTGTTTTTGCTATCCATATCACGTGTGTAACTCACTATCTAATTAACTTGTCTAACCGTAGCCACCACTGTCTAACAATTCATAAACCTGCTATCACTTGCTTGAATAATATAACGGACAGCCATGAGAAAGCTACTACATGACTCAAATGTCTTCAACCTCCCCTAAAATGTAAGCCCAGATAGTATTTTATATAAGTGTTAACTACACTACTTGTCTCACTTTATACTCAAAGAAATCAACAATAATCGCATCGCTAAAGCTTTACCCAGCACTATTTTACCGATACGGTTCAAAGCTTAAATGTGTCCTAGTGTTACTAGGATAATGCTGGTTAAAAATGCTGAACGATCTGCAGGGGACAGCGGCATAAAAATTGTGAATAAAGAGTCTCAACATAATTAAACCGCGCAGTTTCCATATAGCCCACACTAGAGCAACACACCCTGTATAAACCTCGCACACAGGCCAACTGTGACCACACAACACAGCGCATTACCACACTACCACTGTCTTAGCATCCCTAATGTATCTAGCCTAGCACTGTTAAGCGTTGATGTTTGTTCCTTTTTTTCTTTTCTTCACTCCATATTAATGATATTATTATTTAGCCAAGCTGACGATTTAGTGCAGATTACGCTAGTAACTATGACTATAACGAGCAAGCAATGCTGACTCATGTTTTGTTTCTACAACTAAATACAAAAATGTGCACTGCTCAAATGCCATCACTGTAATATCGTTGTGATATGTTTAGGCTTACGAACGCTATTGTGGCAGGGTAAGCCGTCTTGTATATCCATGCACTCAAAAATAAAGTATAAAAAAAATAAAAAAATAAAAATAAAATATGCATGGATAGAATCAGATTACATGGTAAACTTCCGTATACTTTTCTTAAAATCTATTTTTACAATAATACATTGGTGAAATGCATAGAGCTATCAGTGCTCCCAGCCATAGATAATTAATGTATTAATAAGGGGGAGGCACCAGTACCCTCCCAGGTGTGGGATGGAGGGGCTTATAATTTATTATTAAACAAGGAGGGTTCCATTCAGCTCTACTCAAGTTTGGTGGGTGATAACAAAACAAATAACAAAACAATGCATACTATTGTCCACCCCACCTCCCCAAATATAAATTGGCGAACGTAAAAACAATTACAAAAACTTACAGGAGTGATAGGTTGAAGAGGGCCCTGTTCAAATGAGCTTACGGTCTATAGGAGGTGGAGCGTAAAACAAAACAGGACAGGAGATAGCATTCAAACAAGTGAAGCAGAGCTGGGGGAGAGAATAGAGTGCTGCCCTTTAGGAAAGACCAAGGAAAAGCTATGTGAGGTAGAGGTTACTCTGCAAGGCCATACGCTTTCCTAACGAGATCGGATTTGAGGCACTTTTTAGATTATTGAAGACTAGGAAAGAGCTTGATGGTCTTAGGCAGGCTATTCCAAAGGAAAGAAGCCACCCGCGAGAAGTCCTGCAACCATGAATTTGCTGTACGTGTGTGAGCAGCAGGCAGGAGAAGGTCACGGGCAGAGCGGTGAGACCGAGAAGGGGCATACCTGTAGATCAGTGAAGAAATATAGGAGGGGCTAGAATTGGTAAGTGCTATATATGTGTGGATTAGTACCTTGAATTGACTCCTATAGGATACAAGAAGCCAATGTAAGGACTGACAGAGGGGAGAAGTGTGAGAGCAGAGGAAAATCAGTCTAGCTGCAGCATTTATTACAGACGGAAGCTGGGCAATACATCTTGTGGGAAGACCTATTAGGAGAAAGTTACAATAATCCATATGAGAGATTACTAGAACATGGACAACCTCCTTAGTAACATCTTGTGTAAGAAAGGGGTGGATGTGGGCTATGTTTTTAAGGTTGAATATACAGGATTCAATAACAGACTGGATGTGAGGCTCAAATGTGAGGCCAGAATCAAGTACAACGCCAAGACAGCGTGCTTGCAAGGATGTACTGATGTGGGTACCACTCACTTGAAGGGAGAGTGAAATAGGGGGATCAGTATTAGGAGGAGGAAAGACAATAAGTTCAGTTTTAGAGCGATTGAGTTTCAAAAAGCGGGAGGACATCCAATCAGAGATGGAAGAGAGGCAAGCAGTGACATGTTGCAGGACAGCAGGAGAGAGGTCCAGGGAGGAGAGGTATATCTGAGTGGTATTGGAATCCAAATGAGGTAATAAGTTTGCCAAGAGAGGCAGTATAAAGAGAAAATAGTAGGGGGCCAAGTACAGAGCCTTGGAGGCTCCAACAGAGACTGAACAAAGGGAGGAGGTATCATTAGAAAAGGAGACACTGAATGAGTGTTGGGAGAGATAGGAGGAAAACCAAGAGTGGACAGTGTCACAGAGGCCAGGTTATTGAAGAGTTTGGAGAAGGAGAACATGGTCAACAGTGTCAAAGCAGAGAGGTCAAGAAGAATTAGTATGGAGTAGTGCCCTTTGGATTAAGCAGGGATTAGGTCATTAGTGACTTTAATAAGAGAAGTCTCAGTAGAATGGAGGGGGTGGGGGGCAAACTGAATAGGGTCAAGGAGAGAGTTGGAATTGAGGAAGTAAGTCAGGTGGGTAAAGACAAGTCTTTCCAGAAGCTTTGAGGAAAAAGTGAGCAGAGATATAGGACAATAGTTGAAAGGGGAGGACGGGTCAAGAGATGTTTTTTTTTTAAGATGGGTACTACAGTAGCATGTTTAAAGACAGCAGGGACAACAGCAGAAGAGAGAGAGCAGTTGAAGATGTGTGTTAAGGAAGGCACAAGACAAGAGAAGAGAGAGATCGGATAAGATGACATGGGACAGGATCAAGTGGGCAAGTGATGGATTGAGAGGAAAGGAGAAGCGCAGCCACCTCGTTCTGTAACCTGGGAGAAAGTCTGAAGGGTAAGAAAGGCATGACCTAGGTGTGGTTGAAAAAGAGAGGGGCAAGTTGGTTAGAATTCTTTCCTTAGCTGTTCAATCTTGTTGGTAAAGTAGCATGCAAAGCTATCGGCTGTAAGGTTAGTTGGAGGGGTGGCCACAGCAGGGCAAAGAATGGAGTAAAAGGTATTAAAAAGATGCCTGGGATTTCCGGAGCATGAGCTAATGAGGGAGGAAAAGTATGACTGTTTGGCAAGGGCAAGGGCTGTGCTGTATAAACGCAACATGAATTTGTAGTGGAGGAAGTCAGACTGGGTGCATGACTGCCTCCACCAGTGTTCAGCAGAATGGGAGCATCTCTGTAGGCATGTTCTCCTCAAGGTGCATGTTTGGAGTGGAGCTGCAGCATCTAGGGCATAGGTGAGGGTAGTGTTATATGAGGAGATAGCCAGTGAGGGACAGAAGAAAGTAGTGATGGATAGAAGTTGGGAATCAATATTAGCTGATAGCTGCTGGAGGTCAATATAATTCAGATTTCTTCTTAGTTGAAGGGGGTTAGGTTGAGGACGATGGGGTAGGGGGCTATTGAGAGCAAAGGATAAGAGGTGGTGATCTGAGAGAGGATATGGAATGTTGCAGTGATTAGAAATTGCACATTCATGAGAGAAAATAAGATCAAGGGTATTGCCAGCTACATGGATGGTGATAGCCCAAGGGAGGAGGTAACTGAAAGCAGTTTTGAGGCTACTGAGGACAAGTGTAGGTTAATGGGAATGTTGAAGTCTCCAATAATTAGGGATGGAATATTAGAGGAGAGGAAGTAGGGAAGCCAAACAGCAAAGTAGTCAAGGAAGAAGAGAGGGGAACCAGGGGGGATGACAGATAATGGCAATGTCAGGAGAGATGGGGTTGAAAATGCAAACTGAATGACATTCAAATGAGGAGAAAGAGAGGGAAGGGGGGTGGGTAGAGGTTTGAAAGAGCAGTGAGGCAAGAGCAGAAACCCTACCCATGTATCTTCTTAAAACTTATTTCAGCTCCAAAAAAAGGCCCAAAACATCTATACAGACCAAAATTTATATCAAAATTAAATAAAAAGGACCATGTCACAAAAAAGAAAACAAAGAGTGTAACAATACAACTAATCCATTTTTGACCATTGATGTCTCTGCAGAGAATGAACTTGAATGGTTTCCCCATTCTATGCAAGCTCCATCATCAGTACACTGATTGGTTTAATTGTAAGCCAACCAATCAGAGTGTTCTGACAGGAAAATCTATCGAGCACTCTTGTCAGTTAGTTTTTATAACCATCTAATCTCCCTTGAATTAAGTTGAAAGTATGATTGGAATGATAAGTTAATTAGATGACACTTTACCATAACCCCAATTACTATCATGTCAGAAGAGTGTTGTGTGAGTTGAAGCCAAAGTTAAATGGACACAATAGGCACCCAGACCACTTCATCTCACCGAGAAACTGCAATGTTAATATTATAGGGTTAAGACTGCCTCTAGTGGCTGCCTCTCAGACAGCCACTAGAAACACTTTCTGCATTTACACAAGTATTAACACAAGTATTAAATATTGAAATAATGATGAAAGTCCTCTGACTTGAATGAGGGAGTCCAGCATCTTCAAAATACATGACAAAGCCATAGAGAAAGCCAGCACCGAGGGACCTTGGCACTGCAAAGAGTTATGTGTTTAAAGAATTTTAAATCCTTTCAACAAATGGGGGAGACTCGTATAATAAGTTTATGGCTGAGGGACACTATAGCGTTAAAAATATACTTTTGTATATTCTTTAATATAAGCTATGACTGATATCATTCAATTAATAACCTTTTTCTTATTTAAACATGATTTTACTTGCAGGAATACAAAACTAGTTTTTTGAGAGCAAGCATTAAAAATTCTTGACAAAAATGTAAAAGATTAATTTTGGCTATGTAACATCACAATAGGATGCGGTGAGCAAACAGAGCATGTGTTTGATGAAGCATGTTATGGTTTCTGCCATAAAACTTTCATTAAGCTGAATACCTGTCCCTTGATAATTCATTGCAATTTGTTTGCCAAGTCTGCACTGCAGGAATTTAAGTACTGTTATAATTTATGGTCAATTTTAAATTCTCACTAGAAATATTGTAGCTTTATATCAGTTTGGTTTAATTTTTATATTTTACACATTTAAATGTTTTCTCATATGTTTAAATCTTGATATAAATTAAGATTCAAGTACAAAAAAAGTAGCGTTTTTAAGAAAAGGCTTATAGCACTATAGTTATGTGTAATATAAGATACTATTATTTTATTAATAAAAAAAATGCTTTCTGTGTTCTTACATTAGTGTATTTAAAATTGATCATGATATACATTATTTTAAAATGTCATGATTTGCCCCATTCCCTAGATCGCCCAATCTGTTTTCCATTATTCTTCATTAGCTGTAAACAATGCCTACACATTACACTACACATTTCTTCTACTCAATTAAGAGACACTGGGCGCACTATTTTATCACTTGATTATTCTGTTTTAGTGTACAATACAAAGTTGCCACATGAGCTCTAGTGTGTTATACCTAATTGATTATTCTCCAGTTCTCCACCATCTGTGTTACTATCTCCAATCCTGACCTCGGATCATGTTCAGACCATGTCTTTCCAAATGCCTCTCCAAATTCCGGGCCCACCTCCGCTAGCCCACCATGTGCTAACTCCAGGAATCACAATAATCTCATACTCATCTCATTTATTGTGTAATAATATTATTTTTGTATTTTATTGTACCCTAATGTAACAATGCAATGATTTGTGGACCCGGGACATACTTGAAAACGAGAGAAATTTCAATGTATCTTTCCTGGTAAAATATTTTATAAATAAATAAATGTCACTCTTCCTTTAAATCCTCCTTCCATACTGCCCTCTGGAATGCACGCTCTGTTTGCAGTGTTACAAAATCCACTGCTGTGCATGAACTTTTCATCTCTCGCTCCCTAGACTTACTAGCCTTAACAGAAACATGGCTATCTCCCTCTGACACCGCTATCCCTGCCTCTCTATCCTTTGGTGGTCTTCAATTTTCTCACAACCCAGGACACTCAGAAAGCAAAGGTGGTGGTGAAGGGTTACTGCTCTCGCCTCACTGCTCCTTCACACCTCTACCCACCCCCCCTTCCCTCTCTTTCTTTTCATTTGAATTTCATTCAATTTCCCTTTTCAAACCTATCTCTGCTAACATTGATGTTATCTATTATAGAAACATAGAAACATAGAATGTGACGGCAGATAAGAACCATTTGGCCCATCTAGTCTGCCCAATTTTCTAAATACTTTCATTAGTCCCTGGCCTTATCTTATAGTTAGGATAGCATTATGCCTATCCCACGCATGCTTAAACTCCTTTACTGTGTTAACCTCTACCACTTCAGCTGGAAGGCTATTCCATGCATCCACTACCCTCTCAGTAAAGTAATACTTCCTGATATTATTTTTAAACCTTTGTCCCTCTAATTTAAGACTATGTCCTCTTGTTGTGGTAGTTTTTCTTCTTTTAAATATAGTCTCCTCCTTTACTGTGTTGATTCCCTCTATGTATTTAAATGTTTCTATCATATCAACCCTGTCTCGTCTTTCTTCCAAGCTATACATGTTAAGATCCTTTAACCTTTCCTGGTAAGTTTTATCCTGCAATCCATGAACCAGTTTAGTAGCCCTTCTCTGAACTCTCTCTGAGGTATCAATATCCTTCTGAAGATATGGTCTCCAGTACTGAGTACAATACTCCAAGTGAGGTCTCACCAGTGTTCTGTACAATGGCATGAGCACTTCCTTCTTTCTACTGCTAATACCTCTCCCTATACAACCAAGCATTCTGCTAGCATTTCCTGCTGCTCTATTACATTGTCTGCCTACCTTTAAGTCATCAGAAATAATCACCCCTAAATCCCTTTCCTCAGATGTTGAGGTTAGGACTCTATCAAATATTCTGTACTCTGCCCTTGGGTTTTTACGTCCAAGATGCATTATCTTGCACTAATCCACATTAAATGTCAGCTGCCACAACTCTGACCATTTTTCTAGTTTACCTAAATCATTTTCCATTTGGCTTATCCCTCCTGGAACATCAACCCTGTTACATATCTTAGTATCATCAGCAAAAAGACATACCTTACCATCAAGACCTTATGCAATATCACTAATAAAAATATTAAAGAGATTGGGTCCAAGTACAGATCCCTGAGGTACCCCACTGGTGACAAGCCCAAGCTTTGAATATACTCCATTAACTACAACCCTCTGTTGCCTGTCACTCAGCCACTGCCTTATCCATTCAACAATATTGGAATCCAAACTTAAAGATTGCAGTTTATTGATAAGCCTTCTATGTGCAACAGTGTCAAAAGCCTTACTGAAATCTAGGTAAGCAATGTCTACTGCACCACCCTGATCTATAATTTTAGTTACCCAATCAAAAAAATCAATAAGGTTAGTTTGGCATGATCTCCCTGAAGTAAACCCATGTTGTCTCTGATCTTGAAATCCATGTGTTTTTAGATGTTCAACAATCCTATCCTTTAACATGGTTTCCATCACTTTCCCCACTACTGAAGTAAGGCTTACTGGCCTATAGTTGCCCGACTCCTCCCTATTACCTTTCTTGTAAATGGGCACAACATTCGCTAACTTCCAATCTTCTGGGACTACTCCTGTTAACAATGATTGGTTAAATAAATCTGTTAATGGTTTTGCTAGTACACCACTAAGCTCTTTTAACAGCTTTGGGTGTATTCCATCAGGTCCCATTGACTTATTTGTCTTTACTTTTGACAGTTGAAATAGAACTTCTTCCTCTGTAAACTCACGTGTAATAAATGACTCATTTATCCTTTTTCTTAACTGAGGTCCCTTTCCTTCATTTTTGTCTGTAAATACCAAACAAAAATATTCATTGAGGCAGTCAGCTAGACCTTTATCCTCTTCTACATACCTTCCTTCTCCTCTCCTCTCCTCTTCCTTGACCACTTTGCTGCTTGGCTTCCCTACTTACTCTCCTCTAATATTCCATCCCTAATTCTTGGGAACTTCAACATTCCCATTAACCTAGATGCACAATGACACAAAAATTTAATTCAGCACTGGAGCAAAATGATAATAATCCACAAGCAGCTTGAATACCAATACTGAGTCACTATTTTCCGATCAAAACAATGTATAAAAACAGGGGGGGTAGGTGCAGCACTTCAGTAATCCTTGACAAGGTATATATGGAGAGAACCAGGGAAGAAATAATAGTGTAGTATTTAAAACGGTAGTGGTGATAGGTAAGATAAAAGATGTGCACTCACACTTTCCTGGAGCTTCAATACAGCTCTAGTGTATGCGCCTGGGAAGAATAATCCCTGCCTATGGATCAAGTGCAGAGATAATTCTTCAAATTATAGGTGTAGTAGTGGGTATCCACATAAAGAATAAAAAAATAAAAATCATATATGGTGAAATATGTAGAGCTTTGAAGTAATTGTAGGTAAAAACAATAAAATGTACACTCACGTGTAATGGAGCTGTAAAACCTGGCTCCTCTGATAGTGCTTGAAGTGGTATGATCCCCACTTAAGGATACAGGTGTAAATATAAATTCTTCCGTCTATGTATATGTGGTGATAAACAAACAGAACCACAATAGTGTAAACCGTAAAAAGGAGTGTAAGCAAAAATAAATAAGTTAAACCTACTCACATGCTAAAGAGCAAGTTCTGGTTTGCTCGATCCAGAGCGCTTGGGTGGTATGATCTCCACCCGGGATATAGCTCCAAACAATCCAACAGCAGCAAAGTTAGGTCCAATTAAAAAAGTACTTTAATATTAAAAAATAATAAAAGTAATACAATATATATTAAAATAAAATAGAGATAAAAAAGTTATAAACCATACACTTAACGCCTTTCTCCTTGGATACACTTTATCAAAAGTGTTTTACAAAAAGTGTAAATTTCATAGTTTTTATCTACATAGTGTAATACAATTTAAAAAAACCAAATTGTATAAACGTAATGCACTCACAAGATTACGTGAAAATAGCGCTCTAGGGTGCCTCCCCAGATATCAGTGGGGGGCTAAGTGAACCCTTCTGTTGTTCACCGATGGATACACAATGCAGGACTCCAGTGATGGTGAAAAAATAGCAGCTTTATTGATAAAGTGAAAAAAAATTCCACCAAATAATCATAAAATATAATATAAAATAAAATATGAAATACCAATAGGTCCTACGCGTTTCGTTCACTATATGTGAACTTCCTCAGGGACAATAAAGTAAAAATAATAATTACAAAACAATAACAAAATGAAAAAGCAGCCTAATTCCCCCATCCCCACAGTCCCAATATATAGGGCTACTCTCTGTGTCCATAATGGAATTCATGGACGTCTTCCTGTTTCTCGATCTTCATTGGTCCGGTCGGATCTCTTCCTCAGCTGTTAGGGAATTTCTTGTTTCCAATTAAAGAAAAGCCCGCGTTCTTATCCGTGAAGCCGGAACCGGAAGTGACGTCAATCACAGGCTTTCTCGTTCCACCGCGTTCCACCTTATCAATTAAGATGCTGTTTTTTCACCATCACTGGAGTCCTGAATTGTATATCCATCGGTGAACAACAGAACATTTAGCCCCCCACTGCTATCGGAGGAGGCACCCTAGAGCACTATTTTCACGTAATTTTGTGAGTGCATTACATTTATACAATTTGGGTTTTTTAAATTGTATTACACTATGTATGTTTTTTGTTTGTTTTAGATTTACAGCCGTATCCCAAATTCTTTTGTTGTCTTGTATTCTTGCTGTGTAAAGGTCACCTTTTCTGGGTAGTGACCCGGGAGGCTGTCACACTATATCTTTGAGATAAGTATTAATTTTCACGCTTTGGGGCATATTTAGTGCCTATATATTGTTTTTTTTTATAGTTTTTACCTACCCTTGCGTCATAGCTCTACATACTTCACCCTATACAATTTTCATGTGTTTATTTTTTATGAGGATACACCCTACCACACCTATAATTCGAAGAATTACCTCTGCACTTGATCAATAGGTGGGTATTATTCCTCCCAGGCGCATACACTGGAGCTGTATAGAAGCTCCAGGAAAGTGTGAGTGCACATTTTTTATCTTACCTATTACCACTACAGTTTTAAAATACTACACTATTATTTCTTCTCTGGTTCTCTCCACATATGTAGAAGGAAGGGAAGGCACCTAGATGCCAAAATCCCAACTTGGGGTGTGTCGAACTTTCTTTTAGGGGATAACCCTTGTATATACACAGTAGGTAAGTAGATAGGTGAGTAATCCTGAGCTAAAAATAGCAATAGGAGCTCAAAGAAGAAAGTTCTGCAAAAGATGCTAATATGACATATATCTAAAAGATAGCTTTATTGGAAAAGGGTCTACTCAAGGTATGATCCCTAATAAAAGAGACAGACTTAATTAAACTAAATACACCATAACCACTAAAACGTAATGATATACATTAGGAGTAATGGACTCCAACACAAAATCTAGAGAGAGAGCTGGGAAGAAAATATCTGTAGCCACAATACTAATATCGAGCAGCAAGAATCCCTAAACACCAATCCTGATGTGTACAGGCCCATATGTGGTGAAAGAGTAAGAGAGAAAGAGACTAGAATACAGAATATGTCTGTATCTGTCTGACTGCCAGACGGAATATTAAATACTGAAGCTTGTTGAGCGCCGAAACGTGCGTTAGGTCCTTTTCTTCTTTTATTTTAAACTTCTTACCTCGTAGATGTGATCACAGGGTGGGGGCTATGGACTCCAATATCTAGTTATATTAGCTGACAATAGCCATCTGTGATTAGCAGCATAGAATGAGAGTAGAATCTTTTTTCCTTTACAGGACCAGCTAGAAACGCCTTACACGAGCAGCGCTAGCAGTCAGCAACTTTTTTGATCTCCTTTGACAGACCGGGCTTTTCGCATGCAAATAGCAGTGTCTAAGCTAATTACTTTCATACAGAGGAGATACTCTGTTTCCGTGCTGACATTTGAGTGAACGCTTTATTGATACTGTTTCAGTATTTAATATTCCGTCTGGCAGTCAGACAGATACAGACATATTCTGTATTCTAGTCTCTTTCTCTCTTACTCTTTCACCACATATGGGCCTGTACACATCAGGATTGGTGTTTAGGGATTCTTGCTGCTCGATATTAGTATTGTGGCTACAGATATTTTCTTCCCAGCTCTCTCTCTAGATTTTGTGTTGGAGTCCATTACTCCTAATGTATATCATTACGTTTTAGTGGTTATGGTGTATTTAGTTTAATTAAGTCTGTCTCTTTTATTAGGGATCATACCTTGAGTAGACCCTTTTCCAATAAAGCTATCTTTTAGATATATGTCATATTAGCATCTTTTGCAGAACTTTCTTCTTTGAGCTCCTATTGCTATTTTTAGCTCAGGATTACTCACCTATCTACTTCTCTCCACATATACCTTGTCAAGGATTACTGAAGTGCTGCACCTACTCCCCTGTTTTTATTCCCTTGTCAGTAGCCTCAAAAGTGCTTTCAATTACCTCCTTGGGCTATCGTAGTGGTCCCCCACCCATGTAGCTGGCAATACACTTGATCTTATTTTCGCTCATGAATGTACAATCTCTAATCTCTGCAACACTCCATTTCCTCTCTCAGATCACCCCCTCTTATCATTTGCTCTCAATAGCCGCCTACCCCATCATCCTCAACCTATTCCCCTTCAACTAAGAAGAAATCTGAATTATATTGACCTCCAGCAGCTTTCAGCTAATATTGATTCCCAACTTCTATCCATCCCTACTTTCTCCTGTTCCTCACTGGCTATCTCCTCATATAACACTACCCTCACCTTTGCCCTGGATGCTGCAGCCCAGCTCGAAACATGCGCCTTGAGGAGAACATGCCCCCAACCATGGCACACTAAATTAACATGCTACCTGCAGAGATGCTCCAGTTCTGCTGAACGCTGCTGGAAGAAGTCACACACCCAGTCTGACTTCCTCCACTGCAAATTCATGTTGCGTTCATACAGCACAGCCCTTGCCAAACAGTCATACTTTCCCTCCCTCATTAGCTTTTTAATGCCTTTAACTCCCTTCTTTGCCCTACTATGGCAACGCCCCAAGCTAAGCTTACAGCCGATAGCTTTGCATGCTACTTTACTGATAAATACAATACATACAATAGGTGGATCGCACTCCTTAAAATCTCTAAAAGAGAATAAAATAAAAACAACACAATAGTGTAATACAGTAAACAAATGGATATCCAGAGTATAAATGTAGATGATCAGGTACTCACAAACCGAGAGCCAAACAAGGACATGTGGCTCTCATGGGAATAGCGCTGGGACCATTTGTAGGATGTCCCCTTCCTTCTGTAGATCTTCTAATGGCCAAAAAGAACACGCAGGAAACACTTACTTGAAACAGTAAAGTGTTTATTAATCCCAATAAAAACAGGAGCAAATATAAGGAGAGTATCTCCAATAAAACATAAAATAGTCCAATATAATAAAAAGAGTCCAAAAAAGGAGTCTCTGGGTTACCAAAACGCATTTTGCCCTATAGTCAGGGCTTCCTCAGTCGAAAGATGAAGGTATCTACTGGGCTCTAATATTCCTAATATTCCTAAACTCCTTTGGGTAGTAAAAATCTTCTCCAGGGTCTCAGGAATACAGAGATCCTTCAGATTTCATTGGGGGAGAAATGTCCTGTTGGATCAAAGAACAGGGAAATGTTGAAAATCAAGTACTACTGGGTTACTTTTGTTAACAATATATCCGTATGAAGACCAGTAGGAAATGAATTGTTAGAATAATATTAATAGGAGCTGAATATCCATTGCTTTAGCATTCAAGTATCATCTGCAGCTATTTCAACTAAACACTCAGGACAATGTCCTTGTAATATTTCCAGGGTGTAACAGATTTGCTTTAACCATAATGCAACTGTACATCTGCCATTATCTGTTCTCTTTTAACATTCAACATTGTTTGAATATTTATACAGTGAATGTTTGTGTATCTGTTCTATGGCTTGCAGGAATACAACAACAGTAATTACAGGGGAAGTGATTGCGGTCCTAAAAAAATCCTTCCCGCTTGCTTCCCAGTGTGTTTATATAACCTGTGAAAAGCATACACACACGTCCACCATATGAAAGAATCATTAAGGGAAAACAAAGGAGTGTTTTTGTTGTAATGCTACCATCTTCCGTGCAATGCTGAGATGTCTTTAAAGCAAAGTTTTCTTCAACACAAGCTGTGATAAACCATCTGTCCCTAAAATGTATCACTGCGGGATACCTGTTCAAACCAAGACCCTTCTGATGTTTATACCCCATTGCGCCAGGCTGGAATTTCAGAGGAGATAAAAAATTAAATTGCAATAACAGGCCGTGTAAAACAACAACAAAAAAATCCACTCTATTTTAGTTTACCAATTCAATTTTTCTTTAGTCTAGTCATGCTGTATGAATGCAACAATGTTTGGCTTCTGCTTAAGAATTTTTCGTTTCCCTTTTCATTTTTGTTCCTGAGGCTCTTTAAACTGTCAACGTTTATAAGTATATTGAGAGAGTCAATTATCAGACTGTCTTAATGGTTCCAAGAATATATTCCCAGTCCTTGAATTGCATGGCTATTTAGTAGCTTGGCACCAAAAGCTTAGAACATTGTATTGTATTAGTAGTGTTATATTAGTGTGAGTTTAGAGGGAGTTCAAAAGCATTGAAAACCTTTCTTTAACCTATTGTTGAAGAACCATTGTTCATTCTGTGCTTTGTAAGGTGAAGTAAAAAACACAGAAACTAGGAAAAGCAACAACTTAATGTCCAAAAGTTCAGCTGCACCACAATAATTAGTAAGTGAATATGCCCTTGGTACTTCCACAAAACAGCTCAAACCCAAATTTACAAAGTGTCTAATTTTTTTACTTACCCGAATTTCCAAACTGAACCAAATTTGTTGCCCATGCACATCCCTACTTTCAAAGATCTTGGAGGCAAATGGCAGTAGCGAGATAGGGCAGTAGTTGGATTGGAAGTTGAGGTCAGAGACAGAGTGCAAATGAGGTTTGAGGGAATAGGATCGAGGAAAAAGGGGGTGGCGCTGGCGGACCAGAGCATAGCAGAAACCTCTTCTGCTTTAGTGGGTGCAAATTAGCATAGTACGGAGAAGGGAGTGGGGTTGGAGGAGATATTGGTAGGGTAGGGAGTGAAATGAGAGATCTCTTCCCTGATTGTAGAAATTTTCTCAGTAAAGTAAGTTGCAAAGTTTGTGGAGGATAAGGTGGTAGAAGGGGGGAGAGCCACAGGGTGAAGAAGAACATTAAAAATGTGAAATAGGAATTTGAGTTTGTAGGACAGTGTGCTTATGAGGGTGTTGAAGTAGTTTACTTTTACAGAACAAAGGGCCAAACTGTAGGAGCACAACATAAAGTTATAGTGATGGAAATCAGACACAGAGTGAGACTTTCTCCAGCAGCATTTAGCAGTTCTGGAAATTTTTGGACGATTTGGGTCAGCTTGGTGTGCCAGGGTTGTAATTGGTAGTGCTTGCTGCGTTTAATTGTAGGAGGTACCATAATGTCTAGTTGAGAAGAGAGAGTGGAGTTGTATAGTAAAGTTGCAGAGTTAAGACATGTGAGATTTGAGATGGGTAAAAGGAGAGTTTGGAGTCTGGTGGAGAATTGCTGGAGGTCAAGGCAGGGGAGGTTTCTCTGAGATTGGTGAGTTGAGGGTGGTGTAATTTGGGTATGGGGTATGCCAATATCAAAGTTCAGCAGGTGGTGGTCAGAAAGGGGAAATTGAACATTGGAGAGATTAGAGGTGGTACAGAGATTGGTGAAGATGAGATTAAGACTTGTTCCTGCTGTATGAGTTGCTGAAGTAGACCACTGTGTGAGAACAAAAGAGGAGGTTACAGAGAGCAGATGGGAGGCATCAGGGCAGTTGAGGTTGTTGATTGTGGTTGTTAAAGTCCCCAAGTATTAGCAAAGGACTGCTAGAAGAGAGGAAGTGGAGGAGCCCGGAAGAAAATTATTCAATGAATAGCCTAGGATGACCGGGGGCAAAATAGGAAATGGATGATAGCGAACTCTCTTTACATCCTATATTTAAAAAGAAATGCATTTTATAGATAAATATATTTAAACACTAAAGCCTGCCTATAAGCACAGTGTGTGTTGTTTTGTAATAGGTACCTGTGATATTTGTGATAAGTCAGATGTATTCAAATGCAAACAGGGTTATTTACGAAAGTGAGAATTCAAGGTGTATTCAATGTGAATTTCAAAATTTAAGGTTAATATAGCTTAACTGGAAAAATAGTCAGCTATGCTTTATGTAGCCTTGACGTAGAAGCCCTTTACTCATCCATACCCCACAAAGGAGACATCCAACATGTTAAACACTATCTTGACAAAAAGGGACCTAACTTCCAGGACCATTCTAGGTTTGTTCTGGAACTTCTAGAATTTAATCTTCACCACAACTACTGTCTCTTTAACGATAAGTTTTACCACCAAATATGGGGCACTGTGATGGGGACAGCTTGTGCCCCATCGTATGCCAACCTACATCTAGGCTGGTGGGAGGAAGTAGTTGTGGCGTCTGACCGTTTTTCGTCATATAGGCCCATTATACATCTTTGGGCCAGATATATAGACGACGTTCTTATCCTGTGGACTGGCACAAGGGAAACCTTCAATACATTTGTACTGCTCCTTAACAATAATGATTTAAATCTACGTTTTACCTCGGAATTTGGGGGTAATATGTTGAATTTCCTGGATCTCGCAATCTCCATACAGCATCAATCGATTACAACTGCACTATTTAAGAAACCTACGGCCTCTAACAGTCTACTCTACTGGGAAAGTTTTCATCCCAGATCCCTTAAATGTGGCATACCCACCGGGCAGTACCTTAGAGCCCATAGGAACTGTAGTGACCTGGAGGATTTTAAATCCAAGGCAAACACCCTGAGACTCCAATTCAGGGAAAAATGCTTCCCAAACAAATGCCTCAAAAAGCTTACAAAAGAGCTCTAGAGGTGGATAGGGGCACATTACTAACGACTAACCAATCTGAAACATCAATTAAAAAAACCAAGCTCCGCGCATGATAGCCACCTATGATGCTGGGTGGGTCAGAAATGGCATACAAAAGTTTTGGCCCTCTTTGTTGGAAGACATCCATCTTAAATTCTTGGTAAAAAAGATGACATAACTGCTCGCAGAGGTAAAAACTTGAGGGACCTTCTGGTCCCAAGCAACTTTCAAACCCAACGCCAAGCTACACACACTTGGCTGCAAACCCTAGTGTTGGGATCCTATCAATGCGGGCATTGTGTTGCCTCTAAGTATATAAAACGAGACTCCAAAAAAGTAATTGACAGTGAGGGCACCAAATTCTTTAATTGCAATTCTGCAGGTATTGTCTACTTAATTACATGTGACTGTAAGTTACAGTATGTAGGCAAAACCTTCAGACCCTTTAAAGAGCGCATTAAGGAGAATGTCAGGTCCCCCAAACTTATTACTAATACCCCCATTGGCCCTCATCTAAAGGAACAACACTCAGGCATTCCACAAGGACAAGGTTCTGTGGACTTGAACTCGTACGTAAATATAGACGAAGGGGCAACTACGACAGATTCTTGAGGCAACAGGAAAGTCTCTGGATTTATCAACTTAAAGCTCTTCAACCAAAAGGCCTTAATGAAGGCTTTTCATTTTCACCATTTATTTGAATTTAGTACCATCATAACTTTATAATTGAGTATTTACTCTTACTGTATGTATTTTTCAACAATCAGGTTTTTATATTAGCAATTTATCCTAAGTCAACTGACAAACTTATGGTTTTTCAAGCACCTATTGTTTACATCGATTTAAACTTTAAATTCAAAGGTACTTGAATCCACTTGAATCCACTGATGTTGACATATCGATTAAATTTACACTATTATTGCCACTACATCTCTATTTTACTTTCATTATTTCCTTAATGATTGTTATCTAAAAACTTTTATAAATTCAGCACGATCAAACACTCTCCTTATCGAACTAAAACTCTTAACATACTACTTTACTCCCTCTTAGGACAAGCATTGGCTTATTTATTTGGCTATATGCCATTACACACCTCCAATCTGCTTTGCACATTTGGAGTCTACCACTTATTTCTAACTTATTACCTTATGTGAACTTTGTTTTCATCACTATCCGGTACTTTTAGAGTTAATACACTCCGAGTACCGGTCTCCTTTACACGCCCTCTGTTCCACCGATGTACCCGCCCTCTCGCTAATAACTTATGACGTCACGCCAGTAGGGCGTACCCTTAGGTGGATTTAAAAAGAGGCGCGAGACGGCCCGCAGACAGCTCTTGATAAAGGTGAACTATATCGCTGAAACTCGCATTGGGCTTGCTTCTCCCACTACTGCGGACGATTTTAATTAGGGCCATCAAGTTTTTTTGTTTGGTTTTCTGAGAATTTTATTAATGGGATTGGTACTTAGTTATATTATTTCAAGTCTTGGAATTATTTATTAGGGACACCCTTCCCCCCAATCTCCTTCAGTACCATAGGACTGATATAAGGCTCCTTTCTACCTAGACTTTGATTTCCCTGCTTTTCACATGTAAGCTAGTGAAGTACATAGTGCTAGATGGGCACCTTAGTCTTTGGGTATACATATTGCTAAATACCTAAATATTTAGACTTTATCTCGGCTTCAGATGATACTCTGGCGATTCCTGATATCTTTTAGACCACTACCCTCAATTTTATTGGGTTATTAGCCGACTTCACAACAGCGGCTAAATTGTGCAATACATTTACTCCTTATACTATTCTTTGAACTATAACGATAAGAGCATTTCTTCACAGCATTAGATTACTCTTTCTGCTCATGGTATTGCAACTGTGGTTATGTCTTTTTAACAGGGTTGGTGTTCCAGGAGGGATAAGCCAAATGGCAAATGATTTAGGTAAACTAGAAAAATGGTAAGAGTTGTGGCAACTGACATTTAATGTGGATAAGTGCAAGATAATGCATCTTGGACGTAAAAACCCAAGGGCAGAGTACAGAATATTTGATAGAGTCCTAACCTCAACATCTGAGGAAAGGGATTTAGGGGTGATTATTTCTGATGACTTAAAGGTAGGGAAACAATGTAAAAGAGCTGCAGGAAATGCTAGCAGAATGCTTGGTTGTATAGGGAGAGGTATTAGCAGTAGAAAGAGGGAAGTGCTCATGCCATTGTACAGAACACTGGTGAGACCTCACTCAGAGTTCTGAAAATGGCTACTAAACTGGTCCATGGATTGCAGGATAAAACTTACAAGGAAAGGTTAAAGGATCTTAACATGTATAGCTGGGAGGAAAGACGAGACGGGGGGATATGATAGAAACATTTAAATACATAAAGGAAATCAACACAATAAAGGAGGAGACCATATTTAAAAGAAGAAAAGCTATCACAACAAGAGGACATAGTCTTAAATTAGAGGGGCAAAGGTTTAAAAATAATATCATGAAGTATTACTTTACTGAGAGGGTAGTGGATGCATGGAATAGCCTTCCAGCTGAAGTGGTAGAGGTTAACACAGTAAAGGAGTTTAAGCATACGTGGGATAGGCATAAGGCTATCCTAACTATAAGATAAGGCCAGGGACTAATGAAAGTATTTAGAAAATTGGGCCGACTAGATGGGCCAAATGGTTCTTATCTGTCGTCACATTCTATGTTTATTCTATGTTTCTATGCTTCCCTAATACCCTCGGTTTCATATCCAGGGGTTAGCATTATAAACACCTGCTCACTCAATAACGGTGTATTATTCACTCGATGGGTTAATGTGATCTAGCATCCCTCTGATGGGTTAACACGGTTACACTATTTACAACTCAAATCCATGCGCTATCCCCTGATTTAAGATCTACAGACTGTTTATTATTTTGTTTGCAACATACTTGCAATATATAGTTCTCTGGATACAGTCTTTAATGCACTTTATTGCTGGATTTGCTACTATGAGAACACGTATGGCTCTATTTTAATATCTATTATATTTTTCTTTATTTTCAGTGTTTGTTCCTGTAGGTTAAGCTTTATTTGACAATTTGTCAAAGATAAGTGCACCAATGCACCTGCTTGATATGCAGATAAACTAAGGTATACTACTCATATAAGGAATTGTATCAAAATTAAATGACTCTAAGTCATATATATATACATGTAAATTCCCTATAGGTGTATACTTAAACAGGAGCATATCTGTCTACATGTAGGTATTATCAGTATAAACTTCGTGTAGCTCAAACTCTGGGATCTTGATAAAGGCGTACCTAAACGCCGAAACGCGCGTCGGGCTTTCCTTTTTCCGATGCTATTATTTTACCATGTCTCTTTTTAGGCACTTGACACTTTTTCACTTTATTCCTTTTTTTCTAGATTGAATTTCTTTTTTGTTTTCTATTTATAGTGCACTGACTTGATGTTATGATAGGGATATTTTTGAGGCTGCCTTGAAGTAGCAGTTTAGTTGAGTTTGCCATTGTGTGAACTAGACAGTTAGTCCAGGGCAATTTAGGTTTTTGGTGGGTGCATTTGAGGGCCCCCCCTTTGATATCTACTGAGTATTACCAGCTCAAAGTTCTCTTTCTTTATGCACTGTATACCCTTGTGGGCAACATTTACTGTTAGAGAGTTTGAGCTACACGTAGTTTATACTGATAATACCTACATGTAGACGGATATGCTCCTGTTCCCTAGACTAGTGAGCATTTGTCCTCTTTAACCTTTTGCCCGGAATAGTGACTAAGTCTTTTTCTCCCTTTGGTCTCACAACTGCTACCAGGCAATATACATATTTATTTATAAAATATTTTACCAGGAAAGATACATTGAGATTTCTCTCGTTTTCAAGTATGTCCTGGGTCCACAAATCATATCCCTACCATTACAAGTTTTTGATTAATGTCAACTCTCTTGACATCTCTATTTTTTTCCCCATTATAGAAAGGGCTTATTTAAGTATAAACCTATAGGGAATTTACATGTATATATATATATATATATATATATATGACTTAGAGTCATTTAATTTTGAAACAATTCCTTATATGAGTAGTATACCTTAGTTTATCTGCATATCAAGCAGGTGCATTGGTGCACTTATCTTTGACAAATTGTTCTACCATTCTCCAAGATTGGAGGAATTTTTAACTTTCTAATAAAGGTTTATATTCCCTTTTTTCTTTCCCCCACCCTATGTTACATTGATAGTAGGAGGTATACATTTGTGGAGGAGTAGGAACTCCTCTCACTATATGTAAGAGGTTTTTCATCCCTTCCACTCTTTTCTTTGTTTAAATTTACTTTGGGGTTAAGCCCTGTATACCTCTTGTAACCTCTATAGAGGCTTGGGAGCTGGCTAGTCCAGTCCCCTATAGCCCCTATTTCTTTATCAATCTTTATTTAGTTAATATTATTGTTTCTCCATTTTGTTCCTTATGAGGGACCATTAAAGATTATAGTTTTAGATTCTGCTCTCTATTCAGGCACAGTCCTAATTATTAATAGAGCAGCCCTTTCTTTCAGGGTTACAAGGCTTAATGGGGGGCAGGTTATTTTAATTAGCTACCCATTAGTCCTCTTTTCTCTCTATTTCGCTTTTTGGGGTAATGCCCCACTGTATCTCACAACCACTACAACTCTGGTGGAAGCGACTTGTTTCACTCCCAACCATTGCTGTATATTCTCTATGCTTTCACTTTGGCTACTCTGGCCTTAAATTTGAAATTCACGTTGAATTCAATTTTCTCACTTTAGTAAATGACCCTGTCAGGGTAACTTTCTCAGACAATCCGTAGTAAAGTGAGCATTTACTAAGCAAAACAATTTTTTACTGTTTGGGTTGCTATGGAAATTAGAAGGAAAACATTCCTTTTTCTTGCAGCATAGGTATATCCAATTACCCAAATGATAAATGCTAAGCAGTGGACAGTACCAGTGGAGACATACATACATTCTGTGCAGACATTAAACCCTTAAAACTGCAGGGCGTTCTATGCAGTCCTTATTTAGAAGGCTCTAAACGCCTGCAGGGTGGCATAGAACGCCCTGCGATCTTTTGTACTTACCCGGTCGCCGGCGATCCCACGCCGGCGATCGCGGTTTGGGGACTTACCTGGGAGCCCAGGGAGTTCCCCTCCATCCTCTTCGGCCCCCCTGGGCCATGTGATCGCGAGGTCCTTGCGAGCCATTGCCAGCAGGGGGAGTGCCTGTAATGACAAGTACTCCCCCTGCTGCTTGGAAATAAAATTCAAAGATGTTAAAACAGTGTAAAATTAAATAATATATACTTTGATCATATATATATATATATATATATATATATATTATATATATAATCTAAGTATATATATATATACACATATACACACATACACATAAATACACATACACTGTCTACGTGTATTTTAATATTAATATATACATAATTATATATATATATATATATATATTAATATCAAAATACACGTACAATGATATTGATTAAATATATACATATAATTTTCATTATATATATTTATATATAATAAAAAATAAATAAATATATAAATATGTTAAAAAATAAAATTTCAAAAATAAAACATAAATAGATAAAAAAATATATACACGCGTAATTTCGTTCTAACTGTATTTTAAAATTAATATATATATATTGATATCAAAATACATGTAGAATGAAATAATATATATATCTATATACATAAGTATATACTTATATATATCTCTCTCTCTATATATATATATACCTATATATAAATAAAAATAATAAAAAATAAATAAATATATATATATATATATACACATATATATTCACACACATATATATAATAATTCTACGTATATATTTATGTAATAATTTTACATAATTAGGTCACTTTATTAATTACAATTTGCCTGACAACCCAGGCCGAAAGTTCAGGGAATTTAATTTTCTAGCACTATATTTAACCCTGTAACTTTCCAAGACACCGTAAAACCTGTACATGGGGGGTACTGTTTTACTTGGAAGACTTCGCTGAACACAAATATTAGTGTTTCAAAACAGTAACATGTATTACAACGACAATATAGTCAGTGACAGCGACATTTTTTGCATTTTTCACACACAAATGGCACTTACACTGACGATATATTTGTTGTGATACGTTTTACTGTTTTGAAACACTAATATTTGTGTTCAGCGAAGTCTCCCGAGTATAACAGTACCCCTCATGTACAGGTTTTATGGTGTTTTCAAAAGTTACAGAGTCAAATATAAGGCATGCGTTTCAGTTTTTTAACATTAAAATTCGCCAGGTTCCCTTTGAGACCGTACGGTAGCCCAGGAATGAAAATTACCCCCATGATGGCATACCATTTGCAATAGTAGACAACCCAGGGTATTGCAAATGGGGTATGTTCAGTATTTTTTAGTAGCCACTTAGTCACAAACACTGGCCAAAATTTGCGTTCACATTAGTTTTTTGCATTTTCAAATATTAGCTAAAGTGGCTAAAAAAAAAGACTGGACATGCTCCATTTTCAATACCTTGGGTTGTCTACTTTTGAAAATGGTATGCCATCATGGGGGTAATTCTTATTCCTGGGCTACCATATAGTCTGAAAGGCAACGTAACCAATCTGGCGAATTTCAATGTGAAAAAATTGAAATATGTAAGACGCTATATTTGACCATGTAACTTCCCAAAACACCATAAAACCTGTACATAGGGGGTACTGTTTTACACGTGAGACATCGCTGAATACAAATATGTGTATGTTACTGCAGTAAAAGCAAACAGTATTTTGACATTCACAGTTAAAATGTCACGTAGAACTAAAAAAACTTACAAAATTCTTATTTTCTCCCAATTTATTATATTTTTTTCCATATTAAATAATCTTCCATACCTAAATATTTGATGTTAAATGAAAGCCCTGTTTGCCCTGAATAAAATGTTATATAATAAGTGTGGGTGCATTTAAAATGAAAGAGGTGAATTACGGTTGGACAGACATACAGCGCAAATGCCAGGTTTTGTTTACGTTTTGTTTTGATCACAACTTGGCTGCAGTCTTAAGGGGTTAAATACAAATGCTGAACAAGGTTGGCAAATTGTTGCAACAAACATCTATTACTTGATTAATATAACAATGCTTAAATTAAGTTGTTATGGTGTCAGCATGCCCCGGGCACATTTTTACCAGACGTTAAATCATTTTTTAACGATTTAACCCCAATGTTGCCTCCAGTGCTGATCCAAGTGCCAATTCATGCCCAGTGGCATCTGACTTCTGAAATTTTAGATTCAGGAAGCACATAGTGCCACAATGCAGAGGCTCCACTGATTTGCTGAGAGTGGTCAGCTGACAATTTCAGCCAATCAGTGACACCCCATTCACAAAACTGGCTTGGAAAGAAATATACCTTTTCCAAGCCAGTTTTGTGAATGGGGAGTCACTGATTGACTGAGAGCGTCCTCTGAGAATTCTGCACTTGGGGGAGCTGAAATTGATGCTGAATGCAAGTTTGGGGTTAACCCATTTGAAAATCATTTAACTCCTGAAAGGGGCATCCTGGCACCACATGAATTTCATTTAGGTGACATTATTATGGTGTTTTAGGATGCCTAAACTGTCCCTTTAATGTTCGCTTATTAAAAACAAGCATGGAAACAATCACTATGCCTCTACATTTTGCAGTACGTTTTCCTATTTTTAAATCCATTCCTTCTTTTCTTTTATAAACTGTGTTGATGATTTTCAATCCTGTATGACATGCACTTTTCATTTACAGATTTGCTTGATCAGCAGAGACAAGCTTGACTGCTCAATTTTTTTGAAACGCTTTATTTGAAAAACATAGAAGAGATGCATTTGCAGTAAATACATTAAATTATACCTAATGCATAAAGAAAATAATATTTGAAGTTACTGTGTTTGCTGTAACCCCCACAGTTAGCAGCTTTTGACATCAAACATCTCCCCCCATCCCCCCCAGCCTAGGTAGTTTCTCTTTTTGGACACATTTTGGTGATTAAAAGGGCCTCATTTATTCCTGCAGTATTTATTACACGTATGCTCTCCATTGATTTTTTATTTTTATTTTAGTTTCTACAACCTCTAGCCCTCCCAGGGTTTTGAATAGGAGTGCTAATTATATCTCACGAATGTAAGCTTATTACGTATTTATAATTTCCTGGCTAATCATGGCAGCATATATAAATGGGTTAGCTCCTCCCCTTATAGCCAATAGGACAGGAATAAAACAAATGCATTTAAACCCCTTAAGGACTGAGCCAATTGTACAAGTTGTGATCTAAACAAAACGTAAACAAAATTTGCGCTATATGTGGTTCAACCATAATGCACCTCTTACATATTAAGTGCACCCACACTTATTACATATCATTTTGTTCGGGAGAAACAGGGCTTTCATTTCATATCAAATATTTATATATAAAACATAATTTAATATGAATAAAATCTAAAAAAGTATGAGAAATTAAGAAATGTTATTTTTCAAGTTCTGCATGATATTTTAACTGTGAATGGCATAATACTGTTGGATTTTACTGAAACAAAATACACATAGTTGTATTCAGAAATGTCTCAGGAGTACAACAGTATCCCCAATGTAAAGGTTTTATGGGTTTTTGGAAACTTACAGGGTTTAAATGTTGGACATTCCCCTTTTCCATGTTTGCAAATAGAAATTTGCCAGACTGGTTTGCTAGGTCTATGTTGCCTTTGAGACCGTATGGCAGCCCAGGAATGAAAATTAACCCCATCATGGCATACCAGTATTCAAAATGTGGTATGTCTCTTTTAGTAGCCACTTAGTCACAAACCCTGACCAAATTTAGCGTTTATATTAGTATTTTTTTGCATTTTTCACAAATAAACTGCCATTTCACAGATGATATTATCAGTATAATATATTTTACTGCTCTAAAACACTCACATTTATGTAGAGAAATGTCTCAAGAGTACAACAGTGCATCTCAAAAACAGGTTTTATTGTTATTTGGAAAGTAACAGGGGAAAACATAAGATTTGCCAATTTCTGTTTATGTAAATTGCTATTTGCCAGATTGGCTATGTTGCCTTTGAGACGGTTTGGCGGCTCAGAAATGAAAATAAACCCCACCATGACATACCATTTTAAAAAGTAGACAACCCAGGGTATTCAAAATGGGGTGTTTCCAGTCTTTTTCAGTAGCCACTTAGTCACAAACGCTGGCTAAAATTAGTTTTTTAATTAGTTTTTTGCATTTTTTTTTACACAAAAACTGCACTTTTACTGGTGATCTAATTGTCGTGATACATTTTACTGTTTTGAAACACTATTTGTGTTCAGCGAAGTCTCCTGAGTTTAACAATACCCCCTATGTACAGGTTTTATGATGTCAGTGTGACAGCCACTAGAGGCTGGATTAACCCTCGGTGAAACATAGCAGTTTCCATGAAACTGCTATGTTTTAAGCTGCAGGGTTAAAACTAGAGGGACCTGGCACCCAGACCACTGCATTGAGCTGAAGTGGTCTGGGTGCCTATAGTGGTCCTTTAATGAAACATATCAGGACAAACTCATAATTATATAGAAGGGTGAACTGAATGAAGAACTTGACGTCCAAACTGAGATTCATTCGCAGCTTTAACATCCAGTTTGTAGTGACAAATGAATGAGTTCAAGGAAGTGCCAGCCTTACAGATACTGTCAGGAGAAGCATTTGCCACAGAAGTCCAAGATGCAGAAACTGCACATGTAGAGTGTGCCCTGATTGCTTTAGGTACAAGAAGTGATAGGCCTTGATAAGCCTTAGAAATCGCTGTTCCTACCCAATGTCTGAGTGTAGAGGTAGAGGCAGCTTCACCTCTTCTGTGGCCAAAAAGTCTAGAACACTTACAAAAGGAGATGGTCTTCTCAATATAGAGAGAAATAGCTCTAACTACATCTAGAGTGTGCCAACTCTCCTCCTCAGGAGTAGAAGCAAAAGGACAAAAATATGGTAACACAATCCCTTGGTTTAGGTGGAAATTTTTTTTAAAAAGGTCCTGGCAATTATTATGAATAATAGCCAGGAAAAGAAAATCGCTGTAAGTATGAATACACTCTATATTGAACCAGGAAGGATACATTGAGATATATCTCTTTTTAAGTATGTCATAGGCCCACAAACACTACATTGTTACATTAGGGTACAATATAATATTACAAAAAAATTTAAATACAATATACAATGTAATCATGGTTAACAATATTTCTTACCTTTTCTCGGTTAAAGGGAAACTCCAGTGCCAGGAAAACAATCTGTTTTCCTGGCACTGCAGGTCCCCACTTCCTCCCACTTTTAATCCCCGGTTGCTGAAGGGGTGAAAACCCCTTCAGTTACTTACCAGAGGCAGCGACATGTCCCACGTTGCTGCTTCTTCCTCTGCTGCCGCTTCTTCCAGTGATTGCGTCGGCCAGTGGGCAAGACTGATCCCACCCACCGGCTGGGGAAACCTAATGCACATGCCTTTCAATGCTTTCCTATGGGGAAATGAGCGACGCTGGAGGTCCTCACACAGCGTGAGGACGTCCAGCGATGCTCTAGCACAGGTTTTCTGTGCTGTGGACAAGGAAGTGCCCTCTAGTGGCTGTCTAGTAGACAGCTACTAGAAGTGGAGTTAACCCTGCAAGGTAATTATTGCAGTTTATAAAAATTACACTTGCAGGGTTAAGAGTAGTGGGAGATGGCACCCAGACCACTCCAATGGGCAGAAGTAATATTCTGTAATATTATATTGTACCCTATTGTCACAACGCAGTATAACAACCCAAAAAAACTATTTCAGCACCTAGTTAAAAATGTAGGAAAATAGCCACCCGGAAAAAAATCCTTAACTTGTCTTAAGTTGTGATTTCCCAAAAAGTTTCAAGTTATATTTTTAAATTATCACAATTATTTGTTAAAATGATAGAACCTAACATGTTTGTACCTGTTGACAATATTTTCCTTATTCTAGGTAATTTGATTATTTTTGTATAGTCCCCTTGATCTATAAATGCATGTAAAAACCAGCATTAGCAAGAAACATATTCACTATATGTATTTGTTTTAAAATATCCATGAGATATGTAGCCTAACTGGTGGTATCAGAAAGTAATATAAATGCCAATCTCAAGCATAATACATTTCCAGATGTAAAACCTTCCAGGTAACAACAATAATAATAGATACACTGATCAACCCTATGTTCTGCAATTGGGAGCTGATATTAAAAGTAGCAACAGGGTTGGAGCCAATAGATAAAATACAGCTCCGAACATTTTGAATGGACAAAGAGGGAGACCGAGTGGGGTTGTGGCCACAGACAGGGCTGTTCCAACTGACTTTTTAATTACATTTTAGTTGCATAAATTGTTATTTAGAACAAGAACAATGTATCTTATTTACATAGACTGATTTTAAAACACCTTTATTGTAGTTTAAAAACACATTACTTTGATTATTGTTGTACAACTCTACTACACACTCACACACCATCAAAATGGAGCTCTGAGAAAAGAGTGACATATAATAGAAAAAATGTACACAGAGATTTGGCGCCAACATAGGGACTATTCATACTAAATAGGGACCCTTGGGTGGTATGCTAAGTTCTTTCCGTAGAGACTAATGGAAACAGAGGCTGTTTTTTTTTTTTTATTATTAAAGGAACACTATAGTCACCTAAATTACTTTAGCTAAATAAAGCAGTTTTAGTGTATAGATCATTCCCCTGCAATTTCACTGCTCAATTCACTGTCATTTAGGAGTTAAATCACTTTGTTTCTGTTTATGCAGTCCTAGCCACACCTCCCCTGGCCATGATTGACAGAGCCTGAATGAAAAAAAAAACTGGTTTCACTTTCAAACAGATGTAATTCACCTTAAATAATTGTATCTCAATCTCTAAATTGAACTTTAATCACATACAGGAAGCTCTTGCAGGGTCTAGCAAGCTATTAACATAGCAGGGGATAATAAAATCTTAATTAAACAGAACTTGCAATAAAGAAAGTCTAAATAGGGCTCTCTTTACAGGAAGTGTTTATGGATGGCTGTGCAAGTCACATGCAGGGAGGTGTGATTAGGGTTCATAAACAAAGGGATTTAACTCCTAAATGGCAGAGGATTGATCAGTGAGGCTGCAGGGGCATGTTCTATGCACCAAAACTGCGTCATTAAGCTAAGGTTGTTCAGGTGACTATAGTGTCCCTTTAATAGCAGTCAGTAACTCCCTGCCTCTATTTGAAACTTGGAAGACGATTAACAGTTACTACTTGCTAAAACTAGCTAAATGTATTTTAAAAAGTAGAGGCTGACTGGTAAAAAGTAACAATAAGTCTTGACATGCACCAAACTTACACCTGACCAAGGTCAGCATATGATTTCTGGCATGAACTTTTCCAATTTTCAGGAATAACTTGCTTATCTATGTAATAAATGCCATACGTTAGAACAATTTCTATGTTTCTCTTGGGGAACTTTTTTACTTGTTCAGAGAGTTGTCTACACCAATGTAATGGATTCGGTTTGAGCACTATTATATACAATTTCTGCATTAATATTTTCCTGGTGCTACATTTATTTAACGTCAGCCTTTTAAGCTTTGTGGGGGAAAGCGCTGAAGCATAGCCTTGCATTTTCTTATATATTTGTAAGTTCATGAGTACTTACTTGCCATTATTCAACAATACGTTAACTATTTTGCTGAATAAACTTAGTTTCTTTTGTCTAAATTCCTTACCACATTGAAGGTTTTTTCCAAATATGGCTAAAATTAAAGGGACACACCAGACCCCTAAAGCATTTTAGCTTGCTGAAGTGCTTTATGTGTGATGTGTGCCCTCTTTTTTCATCTTACAAAAAGTGCATATTTCAATAGACAATTGCACTTTTTTAACCTTGTTACACTCCCTGGCTGTCAATCGGAGAACCGATCCAGTTACATCTTTTTTTTTTTTTTTAAAGCTCTGGAGCTAAACTCAAGAGGCAGCAATTGCTCAGAGCACCTGCCTTGCAAAGACTTCTCATTGAGCTGCATTGGGAAGCCTGTGATTGGACAACAACAGAAAGTGGAGGGCCTAGAAAGGCTGCATACAATAGATCTGATGAGCTATATAGTCTGTGACTATATCCTATGATCCACTGCTCTACAAAGTCAGGTAAAGTACATCAGATATTTAACATTTGAAGCTTAAGGAAAACGATTTCAATATGCTACGATACCAACACCTTCATTTAACACATTTAACACTCCTTATACTACTCTAAGATTGTTAAAAAAAAAAAAAAAAAAAAAAAACCACAGCAAGAATGATGTATTTGCCCTCATTATCTACCTATCTTTTACAGGCTAAATATATGTTTGGTGCTTTATGTGATTGTATGATAATAATGTTGAAATCATTCTCGATCTATAAATCTGTCTCTACTGTAGACTGTAAGCTCATTTGAGCAGGGTCCTCTTCAACCTATCCTTCCTGTAAGTTTTCTTGTAATTGTCCTATTTATAGTTAAATCCCCCCTCTCATAATATTGTAAAGCGCTACGGAATCTGTTGGCGCTATATAAATGGCAATAATAATAATAATAATAATAATAAAAGACTTCTTCTTTTGCAATATGTGTGGGGGCTATGCGAGCAAAGACATTTGTATCTATATTTAAACACGCCACATGTGGGTGAAGTAGACCTGTTTTGTTCATTATTTTTGCCTACAAATTAAGGTCTCTGCAGGTAGATTTAACCTCGTCTCCTTATTTCCCCGCTGGTTCTTGTTTCAATGAGTACTAACGAAAATGTAATCTGCATGATAATCCACAGGCCACCCAAAGCTTCTGAACTATTATGCATTAACTCATAATCCTTTCCTTCTAGAAATATTGCTCAACCTTTAAAATGTCACAGTTACAGTCTTAAATCCTAACGTCTGCTAAAAGCTTCTGTGTTTATGGAAGTTGTTTTGTGAAGAAGTACGGAAATGGAGAAGTGATTTGCCATTAGGTGCCTACTTTGAAGTTGATATATTTGTGACACAATGGTATTGATTGCATTTGCAGCTGTGATTTATGTTAAAGCTCCAAACATAGAGGTCAGTTGGATACTGAATAGGCTTGTTCACTGCAGAAAATTTATGAGTGCCTTTAATAGAGGTTAATCAAGAGTAGATCCTGTTTTCTAATGGTGTGTCAATGATTTCAACATTTCCTATTCACTTTGTACGTCGGTCACATTTCCCACGGAGGTATAAAATCTCGAATCCTTTTTTTTGTACAAAAAAAAAAGTTAAAGAAGGCATTTAATGACATGTGGCAGATTCTTCAATAATGTATCTACTGTGCGCACCAAAAACATTTCTCTTAATCATCATGAGTTTTAAAATGTAGTTTATTATAATTCTATTATTTATTATTTACAACATGCAGGGAAATATGTATACATTGCAGCATTTATGTACTTCCCTTTTTTATTCAAATGGAGATACTGACAAAGCCTGAACTGTTGGTGGCCCATGAGGACTGGGTTGAGGACCACTGATCTAAACTATGGGAATTAGAGGATTTTTATAACCACCTAGTCAATGCTGGTAAAAGTGTTAAAAGTGGTCATCAGTCTTTCCACCCATCACAAGCACAAAAATCAATCGACAAATACACTTATATGATTGCAAGCTCATGAGCAATTTTCTTTTATTTTTCGGTCTCACTTTGAGTAAATCATATTTGAATCTCACATGCAGAGTCATCATTTCTTTAGTATTATCTTAATATGCGTAAGACGATGTTACTATAGTACTGTATTCAAATTGCATAGTGCTGCAGATTTTTTTGGTGCCTAATGAATGCTAATATGAATCTGAATTTCAAATTGATCTTGCTCAAGAGCTAATGTATCTTTAATAAAGTTATTTGGTAATGCACTGTGACAATTCTCTTCCACAGTCCCATTTTCAGTTATTAGCAAATAAATAGGACATATTGGTAATAGATTTAATAAGTTATAAAAACGTGGTATTATAATAGTTATAGTAGCAGCACGTATTACAAAGTGACCAACAATACATTATAATTTGAGAATTATAAAAACATTGTGTTTTTTACACAACAAATGAAAATCCCTCTGATCAACACATACTTTTCACATGTCTGATCAAAATGCCAGTTGTGGCTTCATCAAGGCTTCAGGTTTTCTTAAACCTGAACACATGTGAGCTAATCTGTTCTCCATTTCATGCTTACAAGGCAGCTATAAATGTCAAATTAAATTAACACAACAACACAAATTAGCAAACTGTGCAGGTGGAAGACAACTCAACACATAATATATCTTGTTTGGTTGTATAGGGAGAGGTATTAGCAGTAGAAAGAGGGAAGTTCTCATGCCATTGTACAGAACACTGGTGAGACCTCACTTGGAGTATTGTATACAGTACTGGAGACCGTATCTTCAGAAGGATATTGATACCTTAGAGAGGGTTCAGAGAAGGGCTACTAAACTGGTTCATGGATTGCGGGATAAAACTTACCAGGAAAGGTTAAAGGATCTTAACATGTATAGCTTGGAGGAAAGACGAGACAGGGGGGATATGATAGAAACATTTAAATATATAAAGGGAATCAACACAGTAAAGGAGGAGACTATATTTAAAAGAAAAACTACCACAACAAGAGGACATAGTCTTAAATTAGAGGGGCAAAGGTTTAAAAATAATATCAGGAAGTATTACTTTACTGAGAGGGTAGTGGATGCATGGAATAGCCTTCCAGCTGACGTGGTAGAGGTTAACACAGTAAAGAAGCTTAAGCATGCATGAGATGGGCATAAGGCTATCCTAACTATAAGATAAGGCCAAGGACTAATGAAAGTATTTCGAAAATTGGGCAGACTAGATGGGCCGAATGGTTCTTATCTGCCGTCACATTCTATGTTTCTATATTTTGCTTGAACTAGTTTGATCTATACCTATTGACTGTAACTGATTTGAGCAGGGTCGTCTTCAACCTATCATTCCTACAAGTTTTCTTGTAATTGTCCTATTTATAGTTAAATCCCCCCCTCTGATAATATTGTAAAGCGCTAAGGAATCTGTTGGCGCTATATAAATGGCAATAATAATAATAATAATAATAATAACAATAATAATAATATGTATATGAGATGTAGGAAAATTAGTGAGAATTAAACTCTTGTGAGTCAATGCTATTGACAATTTATTATGAAATAAAATTATCATCAGGGAAAAAAATACTCACTTGGAATTATTTACTAAACTAAGAATTTTGGACAATTGACAAAAGATATGGAGAATTAACAAAAGATTTGAAAAATGCTATGCATGATACTCATAGTGGAAGAATGACTGAGTCTGGGAATCCTCTCTTCTACTCTGCAAAATGTTTAGCCCTGAGAGTAGAGAATGGAATGTAAGCTAAGCATTGTAGATAAGCAATTTTAACACACCCAGTGTTGGCACAAAGCCAAACTATGTTTCAAACTATAGTTTGAATCAAAATGTTAATTTACTTAAAGGGACATGCATTACTTAGAAACAACTGTCTCAGTCAAAATCTTTGTCTTTGAATAAGACAGTAGGCAGGAAAACAGCAGTTTCTTTCGTATGCGTTCCACACCCACTCAAAGGGGGCTCTTGTCTATCCTATCAGTGTCCTATCCCTAGGAATGCTGTAAAAGTGCATTGGGCATGTCTGGCATATTTTCATATTTGCAGTTGAGAGATCTCTTCCCACTACAATATCCTGAAAGGGGGAGAAGAGATGGAATCTTATCAGTGTGATTCATGCAGAGCAGGCTCCAGTGTCTGTTTTTTCTCTCCTGCTGCTACACAATGATGCAATGATGTTGTCTTACAATCAAATGTGCTACCGGTTCACCTGGTCCACCTGTGCTGCATTATGACCCAATCTTTGTCTGTAGCACAGGTATGTATCTCTAGGGCTTTACTGGTGTCTGTAAGGCAATTGTATTTTTCAGAAAGCATCAAACTGTAGAGAAATGAAAATTGCTAACTGTAGGCTAAAATAGCCAAAATGTACTAAAGCCAGTTAGATATTTAAAAAAAAAAAAAAATCAATACGTTTTGCCTAAATTTGTAATTTTGAATCTTAATTTATTACAATTTGGTGTTATTTAAACAATTGTATTAAAATGGCCAGCAGAGGGAGCTCTCTAAGAGATTTAATAATTGTAGGACAGGATGTGTTTTTTTTTACTTTCCTGTGTGAGGTACCATTGTATGTAGGGTTAGCCTCTATTTATTTCAAGATTAAATTTGTGAATATTTTCACAGCACTCTGTTTTCTATAAAAATTAAATGATCCAAAACTGGCATATGATTACAAAGTCTTAGTAGAGATACTTTTTTTGCTTGGTTGTAACAGTTGAATGACATTTAATGACATTGTCTTTGTTGTTTAGTATGTTCCTGTTTAAACATGTACACTGTTCACTAGTTCCACAAATTAATATACAAAAATGTGAACTCTATAGAGTATATCTAGACTAACTTGATTCTTTGCTATTCTTCATAAATTAATGTATTAGATCCTTTCCTGATTATCATTAACAGACCTGGGGCATTTTTTTTTCTTGGCTTCTTCGATTTCTGCCAATCATTTAGCATCTAGCTTTTAGCTGTCTGTATGTGCTGTTGACACATAAACTGACTAGTTGTCCCTATTTATCTGAATGGTTCTTGTTATAGTAATAGACCGGAGAGAAATTAAGACTTAGTTAGTATCTATTTAGGGTAACTGGCTGGGACCTGAGCATATTTTCTGGAAGCTGGCTCCATCACTTTCTCTGCAAATACCACATCATTGTCTATTTGCCTTAAACCCGTGCAGTTCAGCTTTATTTTTTCAAACACAAAAATACCACATTCACTTGAATCTCTTCTAATAATAAAAAAGTTAAATAAATGCATTGTTTTTGTATACAAAAATTGCCAACTATTACACATTGCACAATAGTACAGAATGTTTGTCCACTGGTAGTGCTGGCAGCAAGCATGAAAATAGTTAATAAAAAAACAAAAGGAGTCTCAAATTCAACTATTAACCAGTGGGACATGGAGTGAATAGCCCCCTTCATGGTTAATACAGGATATTGATGTACAAAGCTCCCAAAGTTAATACAAGATGACCATGCCCTGTGCCGTCAGTGTCTACCTGACAGTAGAGGCGATACTCGAAAAATTAGAATATCGTGCAAAAGTTCATTTATTTCAGTAATGCAACGTAAAATGGGAAACTAATATATGAGATAGACGCATGACATGCAAAGCAAGATAGTGCAAGCCGTGATTTGTCATAAGTGCGATGATTATGGCTTACAGCTCATGAAAACCCCAAATCCACAATCTCAGGAAATTAGAATATGACATGCAATCAATAAAACAAGGAGTGTATATAGAACAATATCAGACCTCTGAAAAGTATAAGCATGCATATGGACTCTGTACTTGGTTTGGGCCCCTTTTGCAGCAATTACTTCCTCAATGCGGCTTGGCATGGAAGCTATCAGCCTGTGGCACTGCGGAGGTGTTATGGAAGACCAGGATGCTACAATAGCGGCCTTCAGCTCTTCTGCTTTGTTCGGTCTCATGTCTCTCATCTTTCTCTTGCAATGCCCTATTGATTCTCTATGGGGTTCAGGTCAGGCAAGTTTGCTGGCCAATCAAGCACGGTAATCCCACGGTCATTGAACCAGGCTTTGGTGCTTTTGGCAGTGTGGGCAGGTGCCAAGTCCTGCTGAAAAATGAAGTCAGCATCCCCATAAAGCTTGTCTGCAGAAGGAAGCATGAAGTGCTCCAAAATCTCCTGGTAGATGGCTGCGTTGACCCTGGACTTAATGAAGCACAGTGGACAAACACCAGCAGATGACATAGAAACATAGAAACATAGAATGTGACGGCAGATAAGAACCATTCGGCCCATCTAGTCTGCCCAATTTTCTAAATACTTTCATTAGTCCCTAACCTTATCTTATAGTTAGGATAGCCTTATGCCTATCCCACGCATGCTTAAACTCATTTACTGTGTTAACTTCTACCACTTCCACTACCCTCTCAATAATGGCTCCCCAAATCAATACAGACTGTAGAAACTTTACACTGGACTTCAAGCATCTTGCAATGTGTGCCTCTCCATTCTTCCTCCAGACTCTGGGTCATTGGTTTACAAATGAGATGCAAAAGCTGCTCTCATCAGAAAAGAGGACTTTGGACCACTGAGCAACAGACCAGGTCTATTTTTCTTTAGCACAGGTAAGAAGCTTCTGACGTTGTTTGTTGTTCAGGAGCGGCTTGACAAGAGGAATATGACATCTGAAGCCCATGTCCAGGATCCGTCTGTGTGTGGTGGCTCTTGATGCACTGACTCCAGCCTCAGTCCACTCCTTGTGAAAGTCCCCAACACTTTTGAATGGCCTTTTCCTGACTATCCTCTCCAGGCTGCGGTCATCCCTGCTGCTTGTGCACCTTTTTCTTCCACACTTTTCCCTTCCACATAACTTTCTATTAATGCACTTTGATACAGCACTTTGGGAACATCCAATTTCCTTCGCAATTACCTTTTGAGGCTTTCCCTCCTCATGGAGGGTGTCAATGATGGTTTTCTGCACAACTGTCAGGTCAGCTGTCATCCCCATGATTGTGATTCCTACTGAACCAGTCTGAGAGACCATCTAAAGGCTCATAAAGCCTTTGCAGGTGTTATGGCTTACTTAGGTGATTAGAGTGGGAGACTGTGAGCCTAGAATATTGCACCTTTTCACAATATTCTAATTTACTGAGATTGTGGATTTGGGGTTTTCATGAGCTGTAAGCCATAATCATCGTACTTATGACAAATCACGGCTTGAACTATTTAGCTTTGCATGTAATGCATCTATCTCATATATTAGTTTCCCCTTTTACGTTGCATTACTGAAATAATTAAACTTTTGCATGATATTCTAATTTTTCGAGTATCACCTGTAAACTATAATAGGTGCTATGTCATATATCCATCATATCAGCATTGTTGGCTTATAAACAATATTTTAACAACAAATAACTAAAAAAAGATTTTAAAAAAAAATTCTTCCCTTGGGACCACCCCAAAAAAATAACAATAAAAGAGAGGCCTGGCATAGGCCATGGGGTGTAGAGTATTACAATAAATAGGGTCTAGGTGATGCTTAGTCTGTCCCTCTTCCCACTGAATCTTGAGCGGTATGTTTGGTCGTGGTTGGATACTCTTCATCTGCTTAGCTGGTTTCTTCTAATGGTGGTTCGGCCTGTACCAGAAGACTGCAAAGATTGCATGTAGTGTGCAGGTAAGTGCAGCCTGGTTCCCATTGCTGTCAGTTTGACACACGGCATCCGCCATTTTAAGTAAGCCCCCCAGTAAGCTTAGTATTTTGGTAGTGGCTCTGAGTTAGAGCAGGGCCCCAAAGGCGAGGACTGGGATCACCGTCTAATGAGGGCAAAATGGGCCAGTACTCCATAGCATCAGAGGTACAGCTCAACACAGCTTAGCTGAATAGCGGGGCAGCTGCCCTCCACCCCACTCACCACCTGAGTAGGCCTCAGCAAGTAAAATGCTACTTCACTCTCTCTGAACCACAATGAAAGCTGAGCTCCAGTATCAGCCCCCGTATGTGCACTGGGCTGTAGTTTTTAGGCTTCAGGTAGGTAGATTAACTGTGGATATTTAGTGTGATAGGTATATGAAATAGACCATGCAATTAAGAAATGTTAAACACTAGATGTCCCTTTATAGGAAATGACAGAGAAGTAAGCAGTGTGACCACAGGGACATGATCTATACACCAAACACCTTTCATCATGCTAAAGTTGATTTGGTGCTTAGAGTGACCATTTAACATCTGCAGTGATCTCTATATGTTATAAAAACACCATGCCATGCATTTTTATTTTTTTTTTACAATATATAAGTAGGAATTTGGAATTGCTGTCAGAATACCCGGAGTTTTGTTTCTCCACATGGCTATTGTACATCGCCTTAGTCTGAGGATGATAATAGGACTGCTTCCAGGGCAGAAACAATTGAAGAAATATTACTGATGCATATAGTTGGTTGTACTTAATGAGAAGAAATCAGACAACCAAGATAAAAAATACATTATAACTTAGCAATGTGGGCAATTGGCCACATAACGTGCCTAAGCCAATGGCAGTGTACAAACAGTAAGGATAAACAAACTAATGAGACAGGTCACAACAAGAAACACGACAATAGTACAGAAAACGTTCAAAGAGCAAACTATCTTGTAATGTTGTCGTAGTAGCAGTGATGCTGACTTATTTAATGCTTGCACAATCCAACAAAATTTCTTTTTCAAAATTAAGCATGGGTGTAGACATATGAATATGAAATATACTTGATTATGAATTATAGGTACAATATCTCCACCTTTGGTGGATAGGCCATAAATACACCATGCAATAAAAACGCTAATGGAATCTTTATTTGTCTCAGGATAAATGAATCCGTTCAAAATGTTGATTTTAAAACTTCTTATTAAAAAATCTCAATTAAATACGGATAAAACAAACTAGGTCCAGGCACTCAGGATTTCTGCAGGAAGTCAGGTTTATTGTAACAAAAACTGCAATGTTTCGGTCAACACAGAGGCCTTTACCAAGCCTGCACAGAGACCTTTATAAAACCTGATAAAGGCCTCTGTGTAGGTAGAAACATTGCAGTTTTTGCTACACTAAACCTAGCTTTCTGCGTGCCTGGACCTAATTTATTTTATCTTCTAAACTTAGTTTTGTCAACTCTGGCCCTGATAAGCACCTGGATTCCTAAGTGTGAGTGCTGTATCCTCTGTTTGTGAATTACTTCAATTAAATAAGGAGAATTTAGGACACAAATTTCAGAGAACGGCAGTATTAATAAACCTGAAAAAAAAGAGTCCTATGAAACCGACACATAGGGTACACCAAGTTTGCTAAGCCATAACCCATAATTCAATTTATTTATTTTTGGCACACCTACAGTATGTGATAAAATTATCGTTAAAACTTTTATTACTTCAATAGTTATGTTAAAATATAAGTGCATAAGTAAAAAAAAAAATAATAATAATTTAGGTATCCCTGAACAGCAATCTTTGGAAAAAAAATGGTGATTATACTATGTTTAGGAGATACGTAGCTATATTTCAGCTAAACGTTATGTATATTTTGAAACAGACACAAGTGGGCAGTGAAGGAGTTGCGATTCTGATGTCACAGCATTGAGATATTGTTGGATGGGTTTCATTTTTAGGAGCAGTTTATTCTAACTAAATACAAATCCTAAGGTAGTTGGTTACAAATGTCAAGCTTGTATATAATTACACAATCACAGTGCTGACAGTCAGTAGTTTTATGACAGGAGAGGATATACTTTGATGACTATTAGACGTATTTCATTTCTCAATCCATCAGCTATTATAAAATGCATTTCATAATACTCCCAGACATGGGTCTCACTATATATTGACACGTTTATATATTTTATATATGCGCATTATTGCTATGTGAAGTTGAGCAGGAATAAGCACTTTTCTCATTGGTCTGCCTGCGTAATTTAACAGTGATGTGGGCTCCAAACTGTAATAGTAATTGTTTGTTCACTTACATTTAGAAATACAAACAGCAGGTAAAGAAGATTTAAGCAGTTGGAGAACTACTAAGCCAAGCAACACAAAATAAATGTATTTCAGAGTTAAATGTGTATTCTTTTTTTCCAAGTATTGTCAATACATATACAGTTATTGTTTGAAACAATGTTCACCTGACAATCTAAAACAGAATGATTGGAATCTATTGAACATTATACATTTATATCTCAAAATTCAGTATAGACATGCTATGTGTCCTCTTCCCTACCTAGTTCTTTACATTAAAAAAAGCAATAGTGTTTTTTCTTCTAAAAATTAGATGCACAGCTAGCATATGTATTTAGGGTAAACAGCAACTGTGTGTTTAAATTCCATTTCAACATCTAAAAATTACAGACATTTATTCATGCTTTCATTACAAAACAAAAAATACAAAATATCAAGTAAAAGATGGCGCTATAAAATTAGTACTAGTGAGAAATCTTATAAAATATGACAAAAACAGCTAGCAAGCACTAATAAAAGGGAAAATCGCTCTAAAACCACTTGAGTAATGTATAAAAAAAGTAAAAAGTGCGCTGTGCCTTTAAGTGCTAAATTAACAGTATTTACAACCTTTGAACAATTATTAATACAATCGAACAACAGTGAATAAAGTGCAAATACAATATATTAATTCATTAAAGCCACTTACCTTATTCCAGTGCCGGGACCTCTCCTCCCCCGCCGACGTCATCTCCCTCTGCTGACGTGAGCAGAGCCGAATGCGCATGCGCGGCAAGTGCCACGCACACATTCAAGGTGTCCGTAGGAAAGCATTTCTCCATGCTTTCATATGGACGCTCTGCACGATGGAGACATAACATGCCTCCAGCGTCGTAGATGCGCCTCTAGTGGCTGTCCAGAAGACAGCCACTAGAGGCTGGCTTAACCCCAAATGTAAACATAGCAGTTTCTCTGAAACTGCTATGTTTGCTTCTGAAGGGTTAAAACCTGAGGGACCTGGCACCCAGACCACTTCATTGAGCTGAAGTGCTCTGGGTGACTATAGTGTCCCTTTAATACTTTCCAGAAGTAGAAACTAGACTTGTGCATGGCAGAAAAATTTGGTTTGTCTAAATCAATTCATCCAGAAAAACTATTTTGGTTCAGTCGGATCGATTTTCATGCATAATGAATTACGTTTCAGACAAACTTCACCCATATAATTGTTTCATGAGAAAAAAGATCTGAGAAATCAAAATTGTGTCTGTTAGGTGTTGCAATTTAAAAACAAACAAATGTTTTTTTCTGGCTAAACAGACAGAAAATCATGAAACAAACTAATGTATTGTCAATTTTCAATTTTTTGCACTGTTTTTTCCCCAATTCATATTGAGAATCAGAGTTATGGAATTCAGATAAACAGTTTTTACAAAATTTGTACAACATCATTTGACACTGGATGCAAAAGTCTATTAGCAATATATTTTTTCTTACTTATCATTGGTGTAACACAAATAGATAAATTAAAACAGCTAAATATTCATTGTGTTGGTATTTGAAGGTGAACTAAATTAACCTGATGGCATTTCTGGAAATGTAGTTTCCTAAAAATTCTGCAAAAGCGTAAAAATGAATATCTTGATATAGGCCTTATGTCCACAAGTATTGTTTCCCACCAAGTAGCTGTACTATCCAAGGAATAGCAAGTTAATTTTCCAGTCTGCAAAGAATCCTAGTCATGGAATTGGTGTGCTCAGAGACTCTTTCCTGTCTGCTGATATCCAGCTATTAAGTTTGATCAACACACCTTTTGTAGACTGTCCCTGAGATGCGATCAATCAGAATTGAATCTTGTCGGTTAAATTAATTTATATATAGGGTAAATATTAATACAGGAGATGGCGGAGACTGGTTAATGGTTAAAAAACTGGAGGTAAGTGGTGCCATAAGTACCAAATTTAATTTTGCAGTTTTTTTCCCTGAACTGTAATCTAGTAAACAGCTCTACAGCTCAGCTTAACCATTTTATTCAGGAACAAAAATAAACCCAAGCTGCTGAAGAGGAAGTGTGTTTGTCAGTTAATGAATCATCTCCAAAGTACCAAAAAACTCTGCACAACTCTGCAAAATAGTGTGGTTCATGGAGCAGGGCAATAACAGGTCACTATCATTCATACATTATGTCCTGTGATGGTGTTTTTAAAGAATTTTAGAAGTCTGCATTGATAAAATACATGTTAGCTGAAAGTCACATGTTGTATTAGCTGTGTCAAGTCGAGTGAAATGAAAACAGGTTTAAGATATTTGCACTGGCTTATACTCAGGCAGTATATTTTAATATAAATGATCCAAAATTGCCCATGGGTGATATTGATAATCTCTTTTCAAAACAACTTGATTGATGAAGCACTTTTTGATTACGCAAATTATTGTTTAACATTTGTCTTTCATTCCTTGCAGAATTCCAGACATCCATTCATGTTCATTTAAAGAGCCAGTGTGAAATATAAAAATGATATATGGAGTAGTCACTTAATATCTTACGTTTAAGAAATAAGTATAGCAATAAGTCAAGCAATACTGGGCAAAACACAAGGACAAGTCCATGGCTAAGGGAGCAATATCTCAATGCTAGCTTGAAAACCTTTCTTAATAAAAAGATAAATATTGCTAAAATGTCAAAAGATGCACAAAATATATAAGAAACGAGTCTGTATTTTAAAACTAGGAATGAAAAAAGTTTGAAGAAAAAAATAAAAAGTTAATGTTTGTAAAAGTCATAATAGTTACTTAAAACATAATTTGAATAAAACTTGTAAAAAAATAAATAAATGCTAATTAAATGTGAATATCATTAGGAGTACATCCAATATCAAAGAAAAAATATCATAGGATAATATTGCTCTTGAATCACATCTTTAACAATTTCTCAGAGATCTTGATCTATAACGTGGTGGTATATAACGCATGTCGCTTTAATCCCAGTATTACAACTCAACTTTAAATTCTATGTGATATTTTTGCTCAGAAATCCTATAGACTTCAGAAACAGAGGTTCTCCCACAAGCTTGTCATTCCAAAATTATGTTAGTTGAACAAAAAATATGTATTACAAGATACAGTTTTCATCTGTTATTTACATCTGCATCACTCGATTAATATGGCTACAATCTCTATCTAAATTTGTATACATACAGATGAACCTAAGTCAGATCCTTAGTGATGGTATATGTGAAGGAAACACAGGTACATATGCAAAAAAACAGTGCATAGTACATATAAATTGTTAAAGATTGATATACAGTACAAACATACTCACGTTAACCTAAGCCTCCCACTGTTTAGCATAAAAAAGCCAAACAAGAAACAATAATAACAGTAAGACATATTATTATTTTTTTTTTTAACTATTTTAATTTGGTTTAATAATTGTTGGGTTTTATGTGGAACATCTGGGGATTTTTAGTTAACTGTTATTTCTTCACCCTGGAATTCAGTTAGTATCATTTTGCCATCACAGTAATATTCTTAATGGGATTGTTATACTTTTACAGGTTATCTACAGCACATATTGCTTCGGTCCATGTAAATCAATACTGTTATTGCTATAGTTATTGCTATATATTTATTATAGTCTACACTTTTGGATAATTAGTTTTTTTTTATCAAATGTGCTATGTTTTCCCAGGAGCCATCTAGTATATGTTTGCAAATTATCTATGGTTTTCTCAAATGCAACAGTCAGGATTATACTGCTAAAGTGATCTAGGCTGAGTAATGACTGGCTCGGTATAAAAAGAATGTGCATTTTTCTACTATTTGTAAACCTGTTTAGGTATTTCAAATTACAACACATTCATATACATTTTTGAAGGTATACCAAACCAACTTTAGCTTAATGAAGCAAATTTGGTGTATAGAGCATGTCCCTGCAATCTCACTGTTCAATTCTTTGTCATTGCGTAGAAAATAGTTTTATTGATGCAATCCTAGTCACATCTGCCTTCGTGTGACTTGCACAGCCTTCCTAAACACTTCCTGTAATGACAAATATAATGTTTAAACTACCTTTATTGCACAGTCTGTTTAATTTAGAATATATTTTCTCTTGCTTTACTAATAGCATTCTAGACCCTGCAGGAGCCTCCTGTGTGTGATTAAGTTCAATATGATTTAATATTTTTGAATAAACTTTTAAAATAATTTTTACATAATATTTAAATTATCCAAAAAAATATATCACATATAAAAATATATTTATAGATCATGAAATATCAGAATACTAAAATATATATTTTTTTAAATTAAACAACTTTAAAAGCCTATCCAAAATAATATATCAAGACAACAGTGGTTTTGTTTTCAAACACTAATTGTACTGCAAATTTATTGTTTTGTATTGCAAAAAAGTTTCATTTCATAATCTCTGAAATGTATTTTTCAAGTTTAATGCATACATTTTTAGAGTATTGGTAGCCTTTACTTTTTGTTCACAATATAAAGTCAAAGCTAAAAGTCAGTACTACTCCAACAGCCTTTTGACACCTGTTCTGTTTTCTTAAATTACTAAATGATGTCTGTCTGTGTTCATTTGCATGTAAAGCTAAGAATTTAGTGAGAATTGAGAAAATATGATTTCTTGAAATCACTGTGCCCAAGGCAAACTTTTCCCAAGGTCCAAAATGAGATATGCATAACATTAATGATTAAATTTGTATAAATCCATGGGGAGTTTTATCTTGTCTGTTTTTTTTATTTTTTATTTTTTTTAACACAGTTTAAAAAGAGCTAAGAAACATCAAAGTAACAGACCTCCCAACCAGAATGTCTTTACTTTATCTTATCAACTTGTCCTGTCACAAGCTGATGTGCTAATGCGACAATGCTGCTGCATAGGAAAGCATTGAACAACACATTAAAGTAGAAATGCTTTGTGCAATCACCCGTTCACTGTGACAATTTGTGAGACAAACAGATGCAGAGAAAAAAAAGATACAATTTGACTTGGATCTTTGGGTGGTATAATTACCTAAAATAAAAATGATTGGCCCTGAAATACAAAGAGAGGAGGAAAAATAGTAATTGATGGTTTGCAGGATGGAATACAACACATGTAGCCCTCGCTTATAAATACACAGTTTGGCAAAGAAAAGCCATTAATTTTCATGATTCCTCCTACCGTAAGACAGGAAAGTAATAGCTCAAACACCCTCTGATGAAATCTAATGTTTTGGTACACATTTTTTTCCCTCATCGATTGCCTTAGGAGCTATCTCTTTTGATTTATGAGGGTTCCCGGAACAGACAGGTCAAATCTGCAGAGGAGCACCATGTTGTGAATATTTGTGCAGTCTAGTTTATTTGAAAAGTCTATACATTGTGATGTTGCTACTGTTCCATTGGGTAAAGATACATGAAGGATGCTTTGTAAATGAGTAAGTTCAGGACCCTACAACTCAAACAGGGGATTGTACACTGTCACAGAACATATCCAACATGTACCAAGGATTAGATAGCTTGCAAAAGAAAATTCTAGGTGGAAGAACCACAGCCCGTGTGATGGAAAAACATCAGGCAAAGGGAAACATAGAAGAGATACAGTAAAAGTACAGAGTTAGAGAAGGAGACAGTAAGATAGAAAATGAGATGAAGAGTCAAAGGGAGATAAAGGAGGATGCAAAGGGGCATAGAAGGAGTTGTAGAGAAGCAGTAAAGAAGCAGTAAAGATAAGAAGCCACAAATGAACAAGGAACTTATGAGAGAAGAGGGATGGAAATGGCATGGTAAGGAGGGAAATGGCAAACGATGAGAGAAACATGGCAAAACAAGATGAGAAGATACAATATGGCAACGGAAGATGGAAAACAAATACTCCATAGAGTGAAACAGAAAAGAACATAAACGTACCCAACCATGCATATGGAAAAATATTTGCTTAGTATATTCACATATAATTAAGTAAATTCATAATTTAGATAGAATAAATTGTACTCAAAGTCTCATTAAAAAATGAAACATTGATGTAAATGTACTAACATGGTTAAATTTAAAAGTGTTTTTTTTTTTTAAAGATGTATGCATAGATAGATTGTGATAGATAGATAGATAGATAGATAGATAGTAAAAGCGTGAACTGAACTGGAGTGAACACGAAGCTGGGATTAACCGGGACTAAACATTGCTTATAGTTATTTGTAGATCGCAAAACTGGGCTATATATTGAGCAGTAAAAATGTATTGTTGCAAAGTTAAATAATTACTTATTAACTGAAGATATTGTTATGTCCCTGAAACTTCTTAAAGACACGCTAATTATCTTGAGTATTAGTGAATTTTATGCTTGTCTCATTTTTCATTATGTCACATTCATGTTTGGAATCCCTTTGATATTTGTCTCTGTTTATTTCCCTGGAATCTTACTGCATGTACTGCTGAGACAAACCAGACTCAGTTATATCCATAGTGTGAATTTCATCATGATTCCCAGACTACCTGCTTGTTAGACAGTACATCCATCACATGCACCCTGCATCATACCAACTCAAAATTGTGCTGAAGGTTGTAAGGCACTGCAAGTCTTTGCACTTTAATGCACCTACGTTATGTTTGCATCCCATACAGGAATGACTTATACACTGTATAGCAGGAATGATACAAATCATGGCTAATTCATCAATTTATGGCCATTTTTTTTTTTTACCTCGACCACAAGTAAGTTACCACAAACTTATCATCCAATGCATAGTCACTTACCCTATTTAGTTACCTAGTAATTGTAATTTATGTGTTCAATATTCGTCTATACAAGGCAGGATTGATAAATACAATTAAAAGTGAAGACAACCACAATATTTCAGGTTATCCAATCACAGTGAACATAAGACTTTCATAACATCAATTGCAAAATAAAGAGGTTCTCATCACCAAGCCTTTATGCCAATGGATTAATTTTTATTTTGCCACTTTAATGTTATTATTTTTCTGGCTTTATGTGTGATTTTTGTATGTTTTTTTTTTTTAATGCAGTTGGTATATGATGGAATATTTTGTGGTCAAAGAAAGGCATGAAGATCTTCTGGCAAGATTCTAGAACAAATATATATTTTATACAGGTTTGCTTTTTATACCATCTCCCCCTTGTTTATATTTATTAGAGATTGGTAGGTATCATCTTTTCATGTTGGTTGTGGATTGGGGACTTGGCTTATTCTAGTCCAGTTCTTATATATTTATAAAGAAGGGTAAAGGGCTAATTTGAGTATCTGGACCTGATAAAATGGACCAAAGCACTATGAATTCACTGTTGTTTTGTTTTGTTTTTTTGGTTTTTGTATTGTGCTAGTGGGATTTTTTTACTTTTAATTTAGTACATGTTCTTATTTCAGTAAAAGTTTATTCTATGCCAAAAGTTGCCTGTTTAAATTGACAAATGATAAGGATACATTGGCATCTGTTGACACAGCTGGATATAGCTGAGTATAAATATATTTGCTTTTTCACTTCCTCCATTTGGTGAATTTAGTTGTATTTATTAATATACTATTATATTTTTTACAGTGGTACAATGAGACTGAGTGCTGTACACACGTATTTGTAAGCTAAAGCTAAAAATCTAATTAATAGGAAATTTCAACAGAAATAATAGCTGCCTTAGCTTACAATTCTTGATATAATTTTATACATTTATATAAGGGACTGCAATGATATATTGACTTTCTAATTACATTAAACTTTCTAGAATAACATTTGTTGGGAATACGTACTAATGAAGTTACTTTGAAAGTCAGTGGGTGTACACATGGGAAATTAGATGCAAGGAAGTTGAAAGCTGTAGTGTAGTGTAAAATTCTCAAAAGTAACAGTAAAGAATTATATTGAATATCCTTGTGTACATTTTATTGTATTGTTTGTGTGTTAATTGGTTTGGATGGTGCTAGTTGCCCGGTAGGCTTACATAAGTGACAATTCAATATACACTAAATCTTAGCAAAATAAGTGAATGGAGTATGAAAATAGACATGTATCTGGGTAAAATAAAATGTTGGGAGTTTTGCCCTACATTTATCAGATCACAAGATATACAAAAGGAATATAATATTTTTCAACCTGCTGCTCCCGAATTAAAAATAAACACTATCACGTACAGATAAAGAAAATAAATTAGGGCCCAAAAATGGAAAAAAAATAAAATGTGAGAATGGAAAAAATATGTGCCTAACAATCTTTTTCAATGTAATCAAATATACTACTAAAGTAAAGACAAAAACACACAAAACAACATGAGCATTTCACACTTTGTACCCAGAATGGCACCTATTTTACATTGAGGAATTTCCAAAGAGGTCAAAGTCATAGTATGCGTCACTTTTTAAGAGCCACCTTACTTTTTGGACATTTTTTCTCATTATTGATCCATACGGAAATTACTTTTAAAACATCAAAATTTAAATAGCTGTGACTGACTGAGAATTATGGAACTTATGGTCTATAGAATGGGTAGATCACCTTTGATACTCCAGATGCGGTGGACTACATCTCCCATAATGATCTTACAGTCATAAAGTTGGCAATGCATCAAGTGAGCTGTAGTCCATAACATCTGAAGTGTGAAGGTTGCCTACACCTGATCTACAACATCTGCTGTATAGAGGTCTCCTAACTTTAACTCTAAATCTATACAAACCCTAGTTTAAATCTTAAAAACCCTTCCCTGTTCCAGGGTCAATATTTAAAACATCACCAATTTGACCTTTGTAGTAATGACATTATAAATGGAGAACATTTAAGGTACAGATCAAACATTGTTTTGCATTTTAAATGCATATGCATATAAAGATGTTTCATATTTTATTTTAAAATTGTTTGCCATTATAGATGTAAATATAAATAATAAATTAAGGTTCTGTTTTTTTACGAATGTACTAAATGTGCTTTGAGGAAAATTGTGTATACTACATTTATACTTTTTATAGAACATATACATAACCCATAGCCAAAGGGTGAAATACATTTTAGTTATTGTAAAATATCTGTGTTTCATATGCCAACACATTTTTGATTGTGAGTCCAACGCAAGAGTTGTTATACATTTTTTTTTTCTTAAACATATTTACAGTGTTACTCTCTGTAAATTGAGTTCTGTTTGTATTTGCAAGTTTACATTTTCCCAGCATGACTTTTTCATTCTATTTCAGCAAAACATTCCATTCTCCTAGCTCCTGGAAATTGTTTTTCTGGACAGTTAATTTCGCTCACTTGTTGGTCCAACAGACTAACCTTCTAAGCATACTAATGATAAAATAATCATCACATTTAGGTTGGTGGTTTGAAAATGCTGCTTAATTTATTTTAAAAACAATAAACTAAAATATTGTGAAAATTGTTGTCCATTTTCATTTCTTATCAAATGAACATATTTTAAAATTCAATAATTATCTCTATAAGAAGAAAACATTGGCATAAAATAAGGTCTACATATTTAAAGTTTCTTGAGCAAATGTAAAACGAATTTGCGGAGAGAAACATAAAGTGATTTTGAGTACTATTCTTTCTGTTTATTAGTTCGGTAACAGTCTGGTGAATTAAATAGACATCTGGTATTTAATGGATTAATATAGATTGATACTAAAGTTAAGATTTGAGACTTATGGCTTGTTCAGAAAGAAATCATGCACAGTATGTCAAGAAACGACTAAGGATGGTGAGACATATTAAAGTGGCACTGTCACCCCCTGAAAAATTTGTATTTTATACAGATATAATCTTTAACCCCTTAAGGACTGAACCAAATGTACACGTCGTGAACTAAACAAAATGTAAACAAAACCTGGCATTTTCGCTACATGTCTGTCCAACCGTAATTCACCTCTTTCATATTAAATGCACCCACCCTTATTTTATATCATTTTATTCAGGGGAAACAGGGCTTTCATTTAATATCAAATATTTAGCTATGAAACATAATTTAATATGAAAAAAATGGAAGAAAATAAGATTTTTTAAATTTTTTTTGTTCTACATGACATTTTAACTGTCAATGTCTTAATACTGTTTGCTTTTACTGCAATAAAATACACATATTTGTATTCAGCAAAGTCTCACGTGTAAAACAGTACCCCTTAGGTACAGGTTTTATGGCATTTTGGGAAGTTACAGGGTCAAATAGAGCACGTTACATTTGAAATTGAAATTCACCAGATTGGTTACGTTGCCTTTGGGACTTTATAGTAGCCCAGGAATTAAATTTACACCCATAATGGCATACCATTTGCAATAGTAGACAACCCAAGTTATTGCAAATGGGGTATGTCCAGTCTTTTTTAGTAGCCATTTGGTCACAAACACTGGCCACAGTTAGCGTTAGTATTTCTTTGTGTGAAAAATGCAAAAAACGCCAATTTTGGCCAGTGTTTGTGACTAAGTGGCTACTAAAAAAGACTGGACATACCCCGTTTGCAATACCTTGGGTTGTCTACTGTTGCAAATGATATGCCATCATAGGGGTAATTTTCATTCT
>OW240921.1:104257304-104278175 GCA_933207985.1 Pelobates cultripes | reverse complement strand
AGTTTACTTCAACATTATCTTTATCTATATCTTTATTTGTATATCTTTCTTATTTAACCCCATTCATATACAACCAAAAGCCAAGGTTAAAAGCTTTTGCTTGACTGCCATATATAAAGGACAGTATAATCGCAAAAAAAAAAAAAAAGATATTTTACTATGTCAAATTATAGTGTTCTACTGCCTACCATAAACCACTGGCTCGCCTGCTATGACCAATTAAATATATCTCTACTCGGTGTGCTCTGAGCTTATGAATTTAGTTTAAAAATGTGCTCGCTAGGGGGTTATATAGAGAAAGCTGCCTGATGGGTTGACGAGCATGCATTAAAGTGCTCTATATAACTATCAAACATGGACTTTTTTTGGTAAAAAAAAGCATATCAAATACAAACAAATATTGTAATATTAACTCCTTCATGGACAATGCCATGTTATATGTATATATATATATATATGTATATATATATATATATATATATTATGCTTAACTTGTATCCAGGTAGAAGGTAGAAGATAAAGCAAAAGAGACCGTGTAATACTGCACAGAAACTGTATCCCCAGAGGCTGCAGATCAATCTCAGTCTAACTGTACAGTACACGATTTGTAATGGAAATCATATGGAGCTGGGGTATTCATGACTTTCAATCTCCATGGTAACATTGGATTGATGGGTCTATAGCGTTCCTCCAAGTTCTATTTCAATTGATCTCCATTTGTTTTTGGCCCAGTGAGGTCATTTTTATGCACCACTTGGGACATGACGTAGGCTTGTCAGCTGTAAGTCAGATAGCAATTAGCATTCTCTAAAGGATTTTATGCTCAATTGTTGATTCTTATTTTTAGACTATGACTTTGGTTAAAGGAGCCTTCAACATTGTAAAAGAGTGAAAGTGACAAAATGCCACTGAAATATAAAAATAAAAACACTTACTAAAATGTAACATGTCTTGCTGTTGACCATCAGTTTTCTATTTTCGTGATATTTAATGTTTATCCACATGACATTTGAGGGCACTGAAACTTCTAATGCCTGATAAAAGTTGCACACATTAGGTGTTACCAGAAGTTAAAAGCAATGCTAAGCTACCGCAGTGTCCAGCTGGCATTGTGATAGGCTAACAGTACAATCAAATAATGTATGCGGCATACTGCTGACCAGGTTGAATTTTCTTTCCTTCTACCTGAATGCCTCCACGTCATCTGGATACCTGACTATTTCGGATCCTTCAAGTCCCACAGCATTTATTTATCTCTTCAATCAAAACTTGTACTATTTTTATTCTCATATGTTTTATCGGGACTCTATTTCCTTTTTTTGATTCATTTTATGAAAGTACGCTTTGTTTTATTATATTATACCACCCTTTGGCGTGACCCATATTCTGTTTTTACAAAGTTTTGGCACATTTTGGCCCAAACTTATCCATTCCAGTTTAGCCAAGCCATTCAGTCCCATGATCTCTTATACTTTCTGGCCAGCTCCTCTCCAGCCATCTATACGATGTGTGAAAATTAAGGACATTTTCTTTCTGTCATGATACTCTGATAAATGCATTTTTGATGCACTGCATATATCCATAGAGGGTTCCCCCAGTTGACCCTTAACCCATTACTATTGGAACCCACCAGATATGGTATGCTCAATCCCCATCCTGGGCCTGCTAATCATGTAACATATACATTATGAAAATAAACAAAATTTTTCTCTTGAATCACAGACATGTAAGTATGCTTTATTTATCAGTTTGCATTTGTAACACTGTTGCAATGTTACTTCTCTCTTGTGCTTCACTGAATTGTACAGCTTGTGATAGTTAAACAGGATAAGTAAAGGTTTCGGGTTCAATAAATGGATGGGCCTTGATTTAACTCAGCAGGGTGGTAATCTCACTCTGTGGTTTTCAGCAATCATGCACTGTATCTAGCTTGGTACAAGACATTTCTTGCATGTGTATTCGTTTTATACATCATTTTTTAAAACAAATGTTTTTGGCTGACAACTATGTTTAAAGAGACTCTAAAGGCACACAGACTACTTCCTCTCAACGGGGTTGTCTAGGTGCCATGCCCTGTGTTTTTAACCCTGCGACTGAAAACATTTCCATTTTGCAGCAATGCCAATGCTGACATTACAGGAATTAAAAGCTTCTAGTAGACTTTCAGGAAGACAAACAGTTAAGGCACTTGCACTGCTAAAAATTGTGTTATAGCTCAAATGACTGTCTTACAGAGCATTGAATTAGCACAGTGCTGCATTTTGGGAAAGAATTGGATTGGCTGAGATCGTCAATCTTGATGATCTCAGCCAAGGAGGCAGATCAGCAGCACAGAAGTAAAGTAAGGAAAATGCTACGAGATGTAAAGTAAGGAAAACTCTCCTTTTAAACCTCTTTAAAAGGGGGTAATAATGTGTATATGTAGGGGAACACTATAGCCCTAGGAATACATTATTGTATATTACTATAGTTTTCCTATAGCCTTGGCATGGAGGCTTAGTAAGCAAGGCTGCAAACCTAAACTGACAGTACTGTAATTACAGGAAGCATTAGATCAGGCAACAATACTGAATGAACCCTCTTCTAAAGTCTATTAATATGATTTATGTAACAGTCATTAACGATGTTGTACAGGACAGACATCTCCTTTGTGATGTTTAAATGTTATTATGTGCTTTGAAGAAGTTGATGTTAAAATAAAAAAATAAATTTGTGTGCAAATATTACTATCGATCTAAAACTCCTATGAAGCTCTATAATTTCAGCACTAATAGAGAATTGTGGGAGTTGCTGTTCGCGAACTGTTGCTGGACCATAAGTCAATACCCCTGCTACAGAATATCTAATTATTTCCAGTGTCTAACTTTCCTATTTTGCTATGGAACGTAACAGTTTGGAATGAATGCATTTTACTTTTGTTTGTAAAAAATGTGTGGCCTCGCACAGGGCCAGAGCTGACATTTCCACATTGGAAAAGGTGCTGCCGCTTGGCGGGAAAACCTTTCTCAAGGGCCCATAACTGTCCATCTTAACAATTGCATTCACTAAATGGGGCTATAACATTTCTCTCCGCCACTGAATTGTCACTGTTTGGCTGCAATAACCACATTAAATTAGGATGCTAAATGGAAGAAGCTGGCAGAGAAGCAAAATCCACAATTTCATTTTATTGTTATTTATTTCTGATTGCATGGAATTTCCACATAAAGTCTATACCTACAAAGTTTGTTTCCAATGTGTTAAACTTTATAGTACTAATTCAGTTATAATTCAATAGAATAATTTATTTCACATGCTAAGCCTTTGGGATTCACTATAACACTTAGATGCCAGAGTGTTATAACACTTAGATTGCTCTGTGCTGACCATATTTCTTGCACTCAAAGGATTAAAAGACAATTATCCACTGATAACAACTGCCTATATAGTAGGAAAATGATAAAGTATATATAGAGAGAGAAATGTTTCATGTATGTTAATACACAAGTAGTATGATTTTGGCATTAACAATTTTGTTACAGGAAAATACATGATCCTCTATAGTCCCACGATTTGTGGTTAACTAGTATTCACAATTAAGAGAGGGAAAATACACATCAATGCACAATTACTTGAACATTTGTTGAATAAACAATGTTAGTATTTTTGTTTTCTCTACTTGCTATTAGACTGTTTGGGGATGGTATGTGGACACCTCTGTAGTTGTTTGTGATACCCTGGACCTTCATGGCTATATGCAAACAGACGCAAATATATCAAAAAGTGTGCTATTCTTCAAATGGAAAATTAGCTCAGTAACCTATTCCTCAAGTGTAATTTAATTAATTTGAGGGCTAATTCTGCAAATAACCTAATTACATGTTTACATAAAGATGGCCTTTGAATATGATGTGCCCAATCCTTATAACTGGCACATGCTAAAAACACTGGGACCCAATTTTCTGGTCCCACGCCAGGTATTAAGAATGACTGGTTTAGTTACTGTTTTAAAAAAAAAACACAGATGGTCTTCAGTTAGAAATGATCTATTTAGAAGAATCCATCAAAAGATTATCTGCAAGGAAGTATGGGTAAGCAATTTCAACCACAAAAGTATTAATGCTTCCGAGTGGATTATGGCTTATTGGTAGATAGAGCAAACATCTTTATTTCTGTGGTTTACTATATGTAAGCAAAAAGTATGTTGAGAAATATGAATTACTTTGGAGACAAGAACTCAGAAAATATATCACCGTACATATGGCATTAATAATTCATTCTACAAAAGAGCAGTGAATTCTGAATGCTTATTCATGTTGTTATTGCATGAGGACAAGACGAATTAAGGGTCCCGAAACATCTGTGGACACTTTTCATAAACCATTAGGTGGTGAAGGAAATATAACAATATGTGATACACAAAAATAACTTCAACACATTTTATTTTACAATCATTTTAACAGGTTTACGGAAATGCAAAGGACATATGAAAAATGACTGAAATCCCAATTTGTTCATCTTAAGCTTTTTTCCTTCTTGTCTAAATTTAACAAGTGGTTCTATTTTTCTTGAAGAATTAAATGGATACAATGTCAAGTCCACATTCCTGCACTGGTCAATTTTAACAGTAAATGTTCACTTTTTGGCTCATTATATGTATGTAGCTATACATCCTTTGATACAAATGTCTAGACCAGGGTATAAAGTCATTTAAAATCTGTTTTTTAGACATGAATAATTCATGCACATGCTGCTTTAAAAAGGTGAAACATAACTGACTCTTTGTGCAAACAAACTTAATGATTCCCACTAGGCAAAAAATATAACAAGAAAATATGAACTTGTGCACTGTGGAAAAAAATGTTTCAGCCACTTCTGTTGAAAAAAAATATATAAATCAATAATGTTATTTCGGACATATGCCGGTTCGGTTCGACTGAATTTTGTTAATGAAAAAAAGATTTGGAAAAAACGAATCAGACAAACCAAAAGTGTGTGAAAATAGGCCAATCAATGTACCACAAAATATATACATAATATAAATCTTATGTGTATATTTTATAGTTTACATTTATAGTGCACATTTTCCCTATATTTGATTCACAGGTATAGTGAGAAAAACTAACCAAGAGAGGGAAAACCAAGAGGAATTTTGTATGTAAATAAATATAGATTTTTTTTTAACTGCTACTCTTCTTTTTTCCCCTCTACTATTCACTTTTCAATTGATCTGTGAATTAAATCAACATTGAGTTACTGTCCCGTAGCCATCAATTATCATTTCACCCATCAATCATCCCTTTTTTTCCCTTTTTTTTTAAACCAAGGGCAGAATTGCGAATCATAGATCAAAACGAATCTTCTCACCCATTGCATGTTTTGTTTGTTTTTTGGTTTTGGCTACATTTTGGCTCCGAAGTTTAGAAAACATTTTGATCTAATACTTTAATTGAAGAGAGATTCTAAGTAACACAGTAATGCACGTGGTTAAGTAATTCATATGACATGCATTTGCTACATTTAAAATTATAAATAAATTAAACTTCTAAAACCTTTAACTGTCCTAGTTATAGAACTGTGTATACAATACTTACTAACTAGTTCAGGATGGACATTGTCCAGTCAAACCAAATATTGTAGTTTTAAAATTGATGTGTTCATCCATCCACCCTCTCCAATGCCCTATTTACTAGGACTAGCTCAGCTTGTCCCAACACTTTTGTCCTGGTTGGTGCTTATGCTCTATAACCCATTGTAATCTGGAAAGTAATCCAATACTATAAATCAGGATATAGAAGCAAGTGTAACCACATGCAGATTATACAAGTCAACCTATTGAACTTATGACTAGATGGGCAGACCAGATGGGCCGAATGGTTCTTATCTGCCGTCACATTCTATGTTTCTATGTTTCTATGTTTCTATGAGAGGTACTCATCCATTGGAAGACTTTTTTCAAATTAGTGTTATTGTTCCCTCTGGTTAAATAGGGTAAATTGACCATTAAAGGTTTTACAGATATCATTGTTTGTTGTTTTTTTTTTCACATTTGCAGTTAATGTGGTAATATTTATTTACTTATAAAATATTTTACCAGGAAGGATACATTGAGATTTCTCTCATTTTCAAGTATGTCCTGGGTATATGCAATTACTCTGCCTGACTTTGTCCTGTCCACTATTTGCGTAACATTCACTACGCGTTAGCAAGCTCAGTTAATCCTCTAACTTTAGTGCTGGGCAAAGCAGAAAAAGGCAGACAATCAAATACATTAGTTACATAGATTCTTATTAACGATCTTTAAACTGGCTCTGATAAGAAAAACTATTAGCAAAGCAACTATCGTTAACAGTCAGAAATTATATTATATCTCCAAGCAGTATATATCCACTAATGAGATTTACTGCTGCCTGTGAGTGAAAAAAAAAAAAAAAATAACAAATGTTTCAGAGGTTTTGATTTCCTGACCAAACACAGATGTTAGCTATTGATTTCACTATCATCTGGACAATTTTGATGATTTTGTGACTTGTTCTATACAATTTTTCCATCATTTTGTTCTGCTTGTTTACAAGATTCCTTGCACTAAGGATGCTTCCTTCATTCAGTACAGGACATTACTCGGTACCATTCTTCTTCTTCTATCAATGTCTGACTTCCTATTTGCTTCCCATTCACAGTGGACACTTGGTATTTATTGCCTAATGCAAACCTTACCTGGGGAATTCAGTCCTCTGCAAGACTTATTTTGATTAATGATTTCAGTTTTGTTGGCTTTTTTAATTACACTTTTAAAAGAATCTTTTTAATGTTGGGTATGAACCTATGGACATGTTATGTTGGTTTATGGTAAAATCTATGCGGATTAAAACAATGAGCTGTTGGCACGTTAAATCAACTAGCTGTTGACATGTTAGAATTCTGTTTCTTAGAACAGGCTGCAAGCCGATATTAAACAATTAAATAGTCTATAGATCTGTGGAAATCCTGCCGTAGCTCTCTGACTGTATTGAAACCACATTTCCCCTAAAGTGCAACAGTCTTCCTTAAATAAAAGCAGAGACTCAGTGTCTAGTAGACTTGCGCACAGCAAAATAATTCATGTTCGGTGAGCCATTTTGTCTGAAATAAAACTTTCAGCCATACGGCGGTTCAGCTCATTCGAATTTCATTACTGAAAAAAGATTCAGGAAAACTAATCAGGAAAACCAAAAAGGCACAAAAATGGGCCAGTCAGTGTACTGCAAATATATACATGATATACATATCACATATACATTTTACAGTACACTGATAAGAGCATTTTCCCAACATTTGTTTCACAGATCAAGTGAGAAAAAGTTACCAATAAAGGGAAAATGATAAGCAGTAAAAAAAAATGTCTCTATATATTTTATATATTTATTACATTTATAATTTATAAATATAGATTTTGTGTTACTGGTTCTTCCCCCCTCCCCCCATCTCCCTCCCCCTCTCTATTGCTCATTTTTCACTTGATCTGTGAATAAAATCAACATTTAGTGGCTGTTCCTAAACCATCAATAATCTCTTTTTTTGGTGCCATAGTGAGAAGTATTGATCAATGAGAATATGCTCATTCATTTAGTGGTTTGTTTAGTTCATAAATCAGATATATTTTAGCTCAGAGATTGGGACTTCATCCGATCACTTAATTAGTCCAAAATTTGGACAAATTTCAGTTCATAATGAAATTAATCTCTAAGACTAGTGTCTAACAGGATATGACAAAACCTCAAGTCTTAAATGGTGTCTCCCATTGATCTATTGACAATCCCCATGCTAATTCTTCTTGACCTTTCTGCTGCCTTTGACACTGTTGACCATGTTCTCCTTCTCCAAACTCTTCCATCACTCGGTCTCTGTGACACTGTCCTCTCTTGGTTTTCCTCCTGTCTCTCCCAACAGTCATTCAGTGTCTCATTTTCTAATGATACCTCCTCCCTCTGTCCTGTCTCTGTTGGAGTCCCCCAAGGCTCTGTCCTCCCTTGGTCCCCTTCTATTATCTCGTTACACTGTTGCTCTTGGCAAACTTATTACCCCATTTGGATTCCAATACCACTTGTACTCTGATGACACCCAGATATGCCTATCCTCCCCAGACCTCTTTCCTGCTGTTCTGCAATATGTCACTGCTTGCCTTTATTCCATCTCTGATTGGATGTTTTTCCGCTTTTTGAAACGCAATCTCTCTAAAACTGAACTTCTTGTCTTTCCTCCTACCAGTAATGATACTCCTCTCCTGCTCTCCCTTCAAGTTGGTGGTACCCACATCAGCCCATCCTTGCAAGCACTGCCTTGGCATTATATTTGATTCTGGCCTCACCATTGAGCCTCACATCCATTCTGTTACCAAATCCTGTAAATTCCACCTCTAATAAATGCTGCAGATAAACTGATTTTTCTCTGCTGTCGCTCTTCTCACACCTCTCCCCTCTGTCAGTCCTTATATTGGCTTTCTGTATCCTAGAGGAGTCAATCAAGGTACTAATCACACTTATAAAGCACTGACCATTTCTAGCCCTCCTATATCTCTTCACTGGTCCATAGGTATGCCCCTCCTTGGTCTCTCTGGTCTGCACATGACCTTCTCCTGTCTGCTGCTCGCACCCATATGGCCAAATCACGCTTGCAGGACTTCTCACGGGTTGCTCCTTTCCTTTGGAATAGCCTGCCTACAACCATCAGGCCCTCACCTTGTTTTTAATCATTTAAAAAGTGCCTCAATATTCATCTGTTTATGAAAGCTTACAGCCTCCCAGAGTAACCATTACCTCACATACCTGTCCCTTGCTCTCTCCTAAAGGGCAGCACTCTATTCTCTCCTCCAGCTCTGCTTCACTCCACCTTGTATGATTGCTACCTCCTGTCCTGTTGTGTTTTACGCCCCACCTCCAATAGACTGTAAGCTTGTTTGAGCAGGGCCTTCTTCAACCTATTGTTCCTGTAAGTTTGTGTAATTGTCTCATTTATTATTAAATCTTCCCCTCTGATAATATTGTAAAGCGCTATGGAATATGCTGGCACTATATAAATACCAGTAATAATAATAATAATAATAATAATAATAAAGTTCAGCTGCGTATTGTTATAGCGTTAATGTGGAGACAAGAAGGTGTAACACTAAATGTAGATTAAAACACTCAAGTGTTGTGATGCAAATGTTCACATTTGAGAAGCTACTGCATGCTATTTGCAAATACTTTTATTGTGTAATTTCTGTAAATTTCAAGTCTTTCTTTTTTATCAACTGGATGTATTCGAGAAAGTTGACATATCACATCTGAAAACCGTAAAATCTCGTTGGGATATGGTTTTATCACATTCCAGTTATAGAAAGCAGTCTGAAATAGTTATGCATGTTCAGTAAATAAAATACAAAATCAACGTAAATATGCCAGAATCTTAGCAGGGCTCCTATGGAATTTTGCTTCTAATCAAGAACAACTCACAATCCCGCTAAGAAAGTTATAGTGAACAGGGGAACGTTTCATCCAACAGTTTAGCAAAAAGTTCTTCTGAAAAGAGAGCAAGCAAGTAGTTCTGAAAAGGTCTTCTGACCTGTGATTTTTAAAATACATCTAAAAAAAAAGAGTACTGTGCACATAAACAGACATTATGCAAGAACTTTCATTATTTCGACTGCAGGTTATGCGGAATACTAGGGGATGAGTTCTCTAGCAGGATTTAGTCTGCTTACTGCAGAGCTATTTCCCCATAGGCTTAAATGGAGGAATTGCTATTCAGAGAATTCAACTGATGTTTGTGTTAGTGTAGCAGTGCTATGAAAGTCCCCTAGAATGGGAATAATTATTTGAAAAACTGTCATTACAACTTTTAGAAGTAGCAAAATTCGGATGAGCTGAACCGCCGTATGGCCGAAATTTTTATTTCCAACAAAAGGGCTCACCCAACATGAATTATCTTGCAGTGTGTAAGTCTATTAGACACAGAGTCTCTGCTTATATCACAAAGAAATAATAATAAAAAAACTTGGAATTAAATAAGCCATGCCAAAAGCACAACTTGCATATGATTTCAATGTCGGTGGTGTCAAAATGATGGAATCAAAAATATAAATCTGAAATTAGTTTGTAGGCAGGATACAATCTCATGAATATACAAATGCATTTTGTTCATGTTTGTTTTTATGAAATACAGATGTAGTGTACAATATACAATAAAAATGGGTATTCATTCCCAATCAGAAGTGGTCATTTAATACACGTGTCTTTGTAACGCATATAGGGACACTATAGTAACCAAAACAGCTTCAGTTTAACTAAGCAGTTTTGGTGTGTAAATCATGCCCCTGTAGTCTCACTGCTCAATTCTCTGACATTTACGCATTAAATCAGGCAACCCTAGTCACACCTCTGCACAATGTTCCTAAACACTTCCTGTAAGGAGTCATCTAATGTTTACACTATTAAAATTATGAATTTATCATCTCCAGCTCTGTTAATAACTTGCTAGACCTTACACGAGCCTCCTGTATGTGATTAAAGTTCAATTTACAGAGCAGGAGATAACAATTTTTAAAGTAAGTTACATGTGATTGAAAATGAAACTATTTTGTTTTTATGCAGACTGCATAAAGAGAAACAAAATTAAATTAAAGGAATTCTATAGTGCCAGGAAAACAAAACCATTTCCCTGGCACTATAGACTCCTACAGTGCCCCCCCCCCCTCCCTTGCTCCCTCCATCCTACGGTGCTGAAGGAGTTAAAACCCCTTCAGTCAGTTACCTGAATCCAGCGTCAAAGGGTCAGACTCTGCCCACGCTCCTCCCCCACCAATGTCAGCCAACGTGGGAGACCAAATGCGCATGTGGATTTCCCCATAGGAAAGCATTATTTAGTGCTTTCCTATGGGAAAACATTTGATGCCTGAGATCCTCATGAGGACGTCCAGCGTCAGATAATGAACCAAAGGTCTGTTTCAAACCAGGAAGCCCTCTAGTAGAGGTGGAGTTAACCCTGGATAGTAATTATTGCAGTTTCTCAATAACTGCAATAATTACTGTTGCAGGGTTAAGGGACATGAAACATTGCACCCAGATGACTTCAATAAGCTGGAGTGGTCTGGGTGCCTACAGTGTCCCTTTAACTTCTAAATGGCAGAGAATTGAGCTTTGACTTCAGAGGCATGATCTACACACCAAAGCTGTTTCATTAACCTAAAATTGTTTTGGTGAACTCTTGGATTCATAATTAATATTGTTGGAAACTACGCAAGATATGTGATTTAAATTTAATGCTAAAGTTAGTAGTATTTTTCTCAGCCAGAACACTAAATTGCCAAACTATGAGCAATAAAATAATTCCTTGGAAGAACACAATGCTGAGGGGTAATAGCAGGTTTTGTTTCTGCAAAAGACCACTAAGGTCTCTGAAGAACTGTCATTTAGGCACGAAGCATCCTCCATCTTGGTGCTTTCCCCCATTGCTGTGTCCCAGCTTGACATTTCAAATTAAGGTAAGTTTAAAGTTTAATTTTAAATTTTTTTTTAAATTGCTGTTTAGAATTTTCTCTTTCAGAAAGTTTGACTTTCAATATTTGCTTTACATATTTAATCTTCACAGAGTGACCGTAAGAATAATAAAGGGAAGCAAAGGATGCTTACCCACTTCAAAGGCCGCCACATTTCCACAGCTATTTGTTTTTTTTAATTTAAAATGCTTTTACTTTACAGACTGGTAATGCCATTTAATTTATCTAGCTATGGAAAGCACAGACCAAGCTTCAAAGCTTCAATTATAATAATTTCTGTTTTATTCAAGTAAAAAATTCAAAAGAAGGATGTATATTATTTTGCATGTTTGACACTTGATTTTTTAAAGCATTCTTTCAATGCTGGCATTTTAAGGAATGTATCCCTAATTATTCCAATCCATTCATTTTCAACATACATAAATAACTATTCAGGTTAGAGCTACAAAGGTACATCAATTAATTCACATCGGAAGCTTTAATGATGCATTAATGCCAGGACAAAATGAAAATCCTAAAATTCCTAAAATTATATAACGATGGAAGGAGACCATCTGAAAAAAAAATAGAAATAAGGATTAACACTGTAGTAAGCAAGGAACTCCAAAAACATACTTTTTGTCATTACTGGACTTTCTTTATTGCATGATCAGATAGATAAGCAATGGGAAATATTCTTTGTCAGCAAAAAATATCGACATGGAGAGGTTATAGAACCAGCATTAAAGACAGTCGAAAAGAAAAACCACCAGTTAGATCATGTTGTAATATAGATGTGAATTGATTATTATCACTTCCTGGAGAATGCTGGACAGAATATGTTGAAATAGTTAACTGTGATGGTCAGATCAAACAGTGATTGCATTTACAAAGAAAAATGCGCTAAGTACAATGTTTCAAATAGCCGATACCAGATTTAAAGATGGGTGGGTGCTCTATCACAATTTTACAGTTTGGAATACCAGAATTATGAGTGAGAGTTATCTCATAGTCTCAGTAGCATTAACAGACAAAGCAGAAACATTTATCGCCTAGCTTCAGAAATTCGTTTCGGACTGATCAGACTGTCACGAGTCTGGTCAGGAATGGGTGTTGACCACAGCGGTAACTTCTATAGGTTGGAACCCAGAATGCAAAGAAACTAGCAAACATAGTAATCAAGGCAAAACAAGTGTATTGTTATTTACAAGGAAAATGGAATCAAATACAAGTACAGATAATTCAATGTAAGAGCCTGTTCAATGTAATTTAATGTAAGATACTGTTATTTACAAGGAACACAACAGAATCAAATACCAGCACAGATAACTCAATGTAAGAAAAGAGTGCCCCCTGGATACAGGGAAACCACGAAGGCAGCTATCTCCAGAACGCAGGGAAGCAGCATGCTCAGAGATACAGACTGTTATATAGGACAAAAGGACCATACCAACAACAACATTCTTATTATTAATGCACTGGCAAACAAGAAGGGGTAAGCCACAAATAGGTAGAAGATAATTGCAAAGTAAGGTCAGATCTTAGTCTGGTTGAAACAGCCTGCAATAGCACTACATGCAGGTAGTGGCACTGTTAGGTACTGCACCAGACTTAGAGTAAAACAATCAGCTGAATTTTCAAACTCTGAGCCAAAATGTATCTGAATCACGAGACAACATGTAACGGGCAAGCATATTCATTCAATTATATTTATACTACACTTAGTTCATTGATCAAGTGAGAAGACGTAGTCAATAGAGGAAAAAAGGGAGGACCAATAAATAATAAAAAAAAAATCTTAAAAAGTCCTAAAAAAGCCCTATTCTACTAGCCAGGCCTTAAAAGACAGGTTTTAAATTCTACTTGCCAGGGCTAAACTTGCAATTGCCACATGCGAGTGGAGAATGGAAATGCTGAACCCCAACCTGATTTATATATTATATATTTACTAAATACATACTATATAAATTTAAAAAAAAATACTGCTCTTCCTTTCATTTCTGTTGTAAACTTCTCTCTTGATCTATGAGTAAAATCATCATTTAGTGACTGTACCCTTACCATAATAAGGTACCATAATTCTTCCATTAATAATCTTATTTTTGATGACGTAGATGGAACATCAAATCAGGAAACAATCGAAATGGGTTGTCCATTATCTGTTTTGTTTGTTTTATGAATCATCGATATAACACAAGTCTATATTGCTAGGACACTTGACATGATCATACTGACAAAGCATATGGACTTGTTTATCCCAACATCTCTATTATTCATCGATTTACAGGCGATTGTGTGAATGGACCTTGAAGCATCCATGGTATGCGGATTACATATCATGTCCTCTGAAAAAGATGTATGAAAAGAGAGATTGCATAAATAGTTTAACTGAGTTCTATGCCAGGAATCATAAAGAGAAAGAGATGGAAGTGACACAGAATGTACAATGCTATATTAAACTAGAACATTCTTTCACTATTAACACCATTGTGCACATTGGAAACATTGAAGCACCCTGAAAAAAAATCTATAAATTCCATAATTAACAAACTTTCTGGTTAATATCAACTTTAAGGCTGTGTGTTGTATCCTTATGTGACTTTTCTAAGCAGATATTGTCCTGTTTTTCAGATTTGTAATGTGGATACTTTTACCCTGAGTGAGATAATAACCTGTCTCTTATGTACTCTTTATAATGTTCTTCGCATATAAGGCATAACCAAAAACAATGATAAAATAATCAAGAGCTGAAAATCTTTATACAAAATAAAAGGTAAAAAAAAAAAAAAAATCAATTTTTTGGTTGTTAGTATTATTTTTTTAATTTAGTTATATATTTATTATTTGTTCATTTATTTATCTTCATTTATTTTATTTTTTATTAAAATGTTTTATTTATATTCTAATTAATAATATTTTTTGCCCCTTCCTTGTAGATTCTATTTTTTTCACTAGTGTCTTTAAAAACATGGTTTGTTTCTTTATTCTACAACTTACTTCAGTTAGGAGTTATTAAGTTACATGTTATTAAAATTAATTATTTGTTCATCTTTGAGGAAGATACCCATTACATATCTCTCTCTTTATATACATCCTTATAGCTTATATCTTTCTACTTTGGTCTACAAACCAACAGAGTTAGGGTGGGGAAAAATTGTGAATCTAACTGAAGTCAGTGGATAGTCAATACATTGTTAAACAAAGATCTGCACGCCAGTCAAGACATGTCAGGTATAGCATGGCATGTATTTCGTCGCCGGAACCCACTTCCGGGTTCACGGCGCTCAGCCCCGCCCTTTTTTCTGACGCGGTCCCTCCACGATACTTAGGAAGACCGCGCCAGATTCAAAGGGCTGGATTATTCGCACAGGTGCTGCAGAAAGATCAGCTGCTCTACTTTTGATCCTACCAGCTCCACTTCTAGACCTCGGCTATTAAAACGGATTTCTACCTTCTCCACTTCTCGACCTCGGCTTGTAAACGGATTTCTACCTTCTCCACTTCTCGACCTCGGCTTGTAAACGGATTTCTACCTTCTCCACTCCTAGACCTCGGCTTGTAACTCTGAATTCTACCTTCTCCACTCCCAGACCTCGGCTTGTTAAAACGGACTTCCCCACTCTCCACTCCTAGTTCTCAGCTTGTTGAAACGGACTTCTAATTTCTCCTTCATTGGGTGAATTAACCCTTCCAGTGCCAGAACTGCCTTTAAGTTAAGTAATACTTTTACCAAACAAGCCAATTCCTATTATTTATGTTACACAGTATCTAAAACTCACTAAAGTGTCACTTTGTCTAATTATTCCTCTTATTCATAAGGGATTGCTACAAAGCCTAATTTTTCCTTCATGTGTATTTAAAGGTACAGTGACCATTGTTTCATATCAATATAAAAGGAGGTGAAACTTATTGTTGCTGCAACCAGGAAATTCTGCAGTTGTGTTCCAATTAAAGAAGTATTACAAAATAAATATTACAGAATAATCCAGCCCTATTCAATGGAACCAGCAGATATCAACTCTCAAGTTTCTGCCCTAACCAATAGAGTGGATACGATTGCTCAAGGGTTACAGGAACTGCAAATTACAAATGAGAGAATATTAACCTATGTTAGAGACATTCAAGGTCATCTTCCTCATGCCGCTCTTCAATCGGCTGGTGATCCTGCTGTCTGTAATCCAGAAAAATTTTATGGAGATAGAACAAAGTACAGAGAGTTTTTGAATTCTTGCAAACTACTAATAGCTTTAAAACCTAGATCTTATCCCACCGAAAGATCCAAAGTCTGTTCAGTGATCTCTTTTTTAAGAGGTGAACCTATGGCCTGGGCCCATTCCTTTTTGGAAAATGATGATCCCATATTAGATTCATTGGATGAGTTCTTTGAAGCTATGTCTTTATTATATGAAGATCCTTTTAAACAAACTACTGCTGATTTAACCATCAGAACATTACACCAAAAGAATAGACCTGTTGAAGATTATATTGCAGAATTCAAAAGATGGGCTACAGAAACCCAATGGAATGACATTACTTTACGCAATCAATTCCGTCTCGGATTATCTGAAGCTGTGAAAGATGAACTCTCTCGTACAGAACTTCCTCCTACCTTAAATGCATTGATTCAACTGTCATCAGTATTGATAGACGTCTAAGAGAAAGAAAAGCTGAAAGGGTTCTTACTAATTCTACCTGGAGAAAACCTTTCACTACTCTAAAACTACCTGAAAAAATTCCTCCACAAACTGAACCTATGGAAGTAGGTATAATAAAAAGTCCTCTTACTTCTGAAGAAAGAATAAGAAGGAGACAACTAAACTTATGTATGTATTGTGCTTCGAACGAACATCTAATTTCCGAATGTCCTCTACTGAAACATTCAAAAGGTGGTAAGCTTCATTCATCTACCTCTATATTGAACGTTTTTCAAAAAAGAAAAGCATCTACTTATTTTTCTATATCTCTCATATTACAGTGGGATACAAAAAGAATCGTGACTGAGGCCATCATTGATTCTGGTGCTAATGGAACTTTTCTTGATTTTTCTTTTGTTTCAAAAAATAAAATTCCTTGTGTTCAAAAAACTAACTTTATTCCAATCAGAGTTATTGACGGTTCATTTATATCCTCAGGACCCATCAAAGATGAGACAATCCCTCTAAGAATGATTACCAACAACGTACATTTCGAATTCATTACATTTGATATTATTAAATCTCCACTTTATCCCGTCATTCTAGGAATTAATTGGTTAAAAACCCATGATCCTTTAATTAAGTGGTCTCCCTTCTCCATCTCCTTTGCTTCTGATTTCTGTAAAAAAACGTGCTTACAACACATTCCTATTCTCCAAACTACTGTAGAACCAGTTATACCTCCATTCTACTCCGATTTTGCAGATGTCTTTTGTAAAAAAGAAGCGGAAACACTTCCTCCTCATCGGGTATATGATTGCCCAATAGATCTCATACCCGGAGCTCCTATTCCTTATGGTCATATTTATCCACTCTCTGAAAAGGAGTTAGAAATTTTAAAAGAATATCTTAATGAAAATTTACGCAAAGGGTTCATCAGACCCTCGACCTCCCCAGCTGCTTCTAGTATTTTCTTTGTGAAGAATAAAGACCAAACCATCCGTCCTATTATAGATTACAGAGCCTTAAATAAAATAACTATTAAAAATCGTTATCCTCTTCCACTAATAAATGAATTAATTGAAAGGTTAAGAACTGCAACTATATTCACTAAACTCGACCTTCGAGGCGCATATAACCTCATTAGAATAAAACAGGATGATGAATGGAAAACCGCCTTCCGGACAAGATATGGTCTCTACGAATATCTAGTGATGCCTTTTGGGCTCTGTAATGCCCCTGCAACATTTCAACATTTTATAAATGATATCTTTAGAGATCTTCTGGATATATGTGTTATTATCTACTTAGATGATATCTTAATATATTCTAACAATTTGGATGAACATAGGAAGCATGTTAGATGGGTTCTATCTAGACTGAGAACTCATAAATTATATGCTAAACCAGAAAAATGCCTTTTTGAGGTTACTGAATTCTCTTTTCTAGGATACATTATTTCACCTCATTCTTTGAAGATGGATAATTCCAAAATCAAATGTATTATTGACTGGCCCGCTCCTACTACTACAAAAGAATTACAACGTTTTCTTGGATTTGCAAACTTCTATAGAAAATTTATTAGAAACTATTCGGATGTATCACATCCTCTTAACCTCCTCAACAGTAGTAAACGTCCTTTCAATTGGAATAAAGATGCACAAACAGCCTTCGACGAATTAAAAAAAAGATTTACAACTGCACCTATTCTACAACTACCTAATCCAACATTCTTATATGTTCTTGAAGTTGATGCATCAGATGCAGCCATCGGAGCAGTTCTTTCTCAACAAAAGACTCCACAAGATCCACTTCATCCAGTTGCCTTTTTTTCAAGATCCTTGAGCTCTGCTGAAAAAAATTATCCTATTGGTGAAAAAGAATTATTAAGTGTTAAAGCTGCCTTCGAAAATTGGCGTCATCTTCTGGAAGATACAAAACAACCTATAATAGTTTATACTGACCATAAAAATCTTGAATATCTCTATACTAACAAAACCCTTACAGCTAGACAAGTTAGATGGAACCTATTTTTTAACCGATTTAACTTCCAATTAATATACAGACCTGGAACTAGAAATAAAAAGGCTGATGCTCTTTCTCGAATTCCTTCTAAAACTACTACTGATGATTATCCTCCTAACAAAATAATAGGGATCCTCTCTTCTCTTCATGATGACATAAAGAATTTGAATCAGAAGGATCTTGAACTTCCCAAAACACCTATACTAACAAAAAAGGATGGTATATTTTATTTTAAAAATAGAATTTATATTCCTCCCATTCTTAGGAATAAATTACTTAAGATGGTTCATGATTCCCCCCTAGCTGGACATCCTGGAATAAAGAAAACACTTGAACTAACTTCACGATATTATTGGTGGCCTCGCCAGGATAGAACCATTGCATTATATGTCAAAACATGTCCTATCTGTCAAAGGTCTAAACCAGAACATAATCAACCTTTTGGATTACTACTTAACTTACCTATTCCAGAAAAACCTTGGCAATCCATTTCTATGGATTTTATCGTTGATCTTCCACCTTCTCAACATTTCACCACTATTCTTGTCGTTGTGGATCGCTTCACAAAAATGTCCCATTTCATTTCCTTAAAAAAATTACCCTCCTCTGTAGAATTGTCTAAGGTCTTTATTGACAATATTGTGAAACTTCATGGTCTTCCTGAAGAAATTATTTCTGATAGGGGGACACAATTTACCTCCAAATTCTGGAAAGAGATGTGTCTCTCCCTTCAAATTCAACGCAAACTCTCTTCCGCTTATCATCCCCAAACTAATGGGCAAACAGAAAGGGTTAATCAATGTTTGGAACAATATCTTCGATGTTATTGTTCATACCTCCAAGATGACTGGACCACATGGTTACCTATGGCCGAATTTTCTTACAATAATACCATTCATTCTAGTACGAAAATGACTCCTTTCTTCTCCAACTATGGTTTTCATCCGTCTTCATTCCCCATCCAAACCATTACTTCATCCAATCCTACTGTTACATCAAAAAACGAATTTATGTCTTCTCTATTTCTCAAATTACGGGAGAATCTTCAACTCGCCCAAAATAACCAGAAAAAGTTTTTTGACAATAATAGAAGAATTCCCCCTCCTTACAAGGTAGGGGATCTTGTCTGGCTCTCTTCAAGGAATATTACCACAAGCCGTCCTTCAAAGAAATTGAGCTCTCTTTTTCTTGGTCCCTTTCAAGTAATTACTACCATTAATGATAACGTTGTTAAACTAAAACTTCCTCCAAGTTTTAAACTTCATCCAGTATTCCATGTCTCCTTACTTAAACCACACATCCCTGATCCTTTTTATAGAGAAATAGTAACAACTCCTGAACCTATCATTGTCCAAGGTGAAGAAGAATATGAAATTCACAAAATTTTGGATTCTCGTGTCCACCGTGGCTCCTTACAATACCTTATCAGATGGAAAGGTTATGGAGTTGATGAAGACACTTGGGAAGATTCATCTAATGTACATGCTAGGAGGTTAGTTACTGCCTTTCACAAACGCTACCCCTCCAAACCGAAATAGTGCACCCAGAGGATGCCCCATGAGAAGGGGGTACTGTCAGGTATAGCATGGCATGTATTTCGTCGCCGGAACCCACTTCCGGGTTCACGGCGCTCAGCCCCGCCCTTTTTTCTGACGCGGTCCCTCCACGATACTTAGGAAGACCGCGCCAGATTCAAAGGGCTGGATTATTCGCACAGGTGCTGCAGAAAGATCAGCTGCTCTACTTTTGATCCTACCTGCTCCACTTCTAGACCTCGGCTAGTAAAACGGATTTCTACCTTCTCCACTTCTCGACCTCGGCTTGTAAACGGATTTCTACCTTCTCCACTTCTCGACCTCGGCTTGTAAACGGATTTCTACCTTCTCCACTCCTAGACCTCGGCTTGTAACTCTGAATTCTACCTTCTCCACTCCCAGACCTCGGCTTGTTAAAACGGACTTCCCCACTCTCCACTCCTAGTTCTCAGCTTGTTGAAACGGACTTCTAATTTCTCCTTCATTGGGTGAATTAACCCTTCCAGTGCCAGAACTGCCTTTAAGTTAAGTAATACTTTTACCAAACAAGCCAATTCCTATAATTTATGTTACACAGTATCTAAAACTCACTAAAGTGTCACTTTGTCTAATTATCCTCTTATTCATAAGGGATTGCTACAAAGCCTAATTTTTCCTTCATGTGTATTTAAAGGTACAGTGACCATTGTTTCATATCAATATAAAAGGAGGTGAAACTTATTGTTGCTGCAACCAGGAAATTCTGCAGTTGAGTTCCAATTAAAGAAGTATTACAAAATAAATATTACAGTAACTTGGTCAGATATTTGCGATGGAAGTGTTTGAGCAACCTTTATTGTGTCTTTGTGTAGTTTCTGAGCCAATGAATTGTAAATGTATCTTTTTCCTAGTGTAAATGCAGCTTGCGAAATGGTAAATGCTAAGTTTTGGTTAGTGTCATTCGAGGTAATGTGAACATGTTAAATACATGTATCAACTCTGCATGTATGCATGTTTCAACTCTCACAACCAGTGAATATATTTTAGCTGCCAGCATCTACTGTTTCTTGGTATTTGCAATGCATAACAACAATTTTTCACTGAAAAGCATGAAACTAGACTTGTGCATATGAAAAACATTTGGTTTAACCGAATCATTTGGTACGAAAACTTTTCGTTCGGGGGTTCCGAAATTCGTTCATTACTGCTTTTTGACTTGGATGAC
>OW240921.1:104053636-104257204 GCA_933207985.1 Pelobates cultripes | reverse complement strand
GTACTGTAATTACAGGAAGCATTAGATCAGGCAACAATACTGAATGAACCCTCTTCTAAAGTCTATTAATATGATTTCTTGTAACAGTCATTAACGATGTTGTACAGGACAGACATCTCCTTTGTGATGTTTAAATGTTATTATGTGCTTCGAAGAAGTTGATGTTAAAATAAAAAAATAAATGTGTGTGAAAATATTACTATCGATCTAAAACTCCTATGAAGCTCTATAATTTCAGCACTAATAGAGAATTGTGGGAGTTGCTGTTCGCGAACTGTTGCTGGGCCATAAGTCAATACCCCTGCTACAGAATATCTAATTATTTCCAGTGTCTAACTTTCCTATTTTGCTATGGAATGTAACAGTTTGGAATGAATGCATTTTACTTTTGTTTGTAAAAAATGTGTGGCCTCGCACAGGGCCAGAGCTGACATTTCCACATTGGAAAAGGTGCTGCCGCTTGGCGGGAAAACCTTTCTCAAGGGCCCATAACTGTCCATCTTAACAATTGCATTCACTAAATGGGGCTATAACATTTCTCTCCGCCACTGAATTGTCACTGTTTGGCTGCAATAACCACATTAAATTAGGATGCTAAATGGAAGAAGCTGGCAGAGAAGCAAAATCCACAATTTCATTTTATTGTTATTTATTTCTGATTGCATGGAATTTCCACATAAAGTCTATACCTACAAAGTTTGTTTCCAATGTGTTAAACTTTATAGTACTAATTCAGTTATAATTCAATAGAATAATTTATTTCACATGCTAAGCCTTTGGGATTCACTATAACACTTAGATGCCAGAGTGTTATAACACTTAGATTGCTCTGTGCTGACCATATTTCTTGCACTCAAAGGATTAAAAGACAATTATCCACTGATAACAACTGCCTATATAGTAGGAAAATGATAAAGTATACATATAGAGAGAAATGTTTCATGTATGTTAATACACAAGTAGTATGATTTTGGCATTAACAATTTTGTTACAGGAAAATACATGATCCTCTATAGTCCCACGATTTGTGGTTAACTAGTATTCACAATTAAGAGAGGGAAAATACACATCAATGCACAATTACTTGAACATTTGTTGAATAAACAATGTTAGTATTTTTGTTTTCTCTACTTGCTATTAGACTGTTTGGGGATGGTATGTGGACACCTCTGTAGTTGTTTGTGATACCCTGGACCTTCATGGCTATATGCAAACAGACGCAAATATATCAAAAAGTGTGCTATTCTTCAAATGGAAAATTAGCTCAGTAACCTATTCCTCAAGTGTAATTTAATTAATTTGAGGGCTAATTCTGCAAATAACCTAATTACATGTTTACATAAAGATGGCCTTTGAATATGATGTGCCCAATCCTTATAACTGGCACATGCTAAAAACACTGGGACCCAATTTTCTGGTCCCACGCCAGGTATTAAGAATGACTGGTTTAGTTACTGTTTTAAAAAAAAAACACAGATGGTCTTCAGTTAGAAATGATCTATTTAGAAGAATCCATCAAAAGATTATCTGCAAGGAAGTATGGGTAAGCAATTTCAACCACAAAAGTATTAATGCTTCCGAGTGGATTATGGCTTATTGGTAGATAGAGCAAACATCTTTATTTCTGTGGTTTACTATATGTAAGCAAAAAGTATGTTGAGAAATATGAATTACTTTGGAGACAAGAACTCAGAAAATATATCACCGTACATATGGCATTAATAATTCATTCTACAAAAGAGCAGTGAATTCTGAATGCTTATTCATGTTGTTATTGCATGAGGACAAGACGAATTAAGGGTCCCGAAACATCTGTGGACACTTTTCATAAACCATTAGGTGGTGAAGGAAATATAACAATATGTGATACACAAAAATAACTTCAACACATTTTATTTTACAATCATTTTAACAGGTTTACGGAAATGCAAAGGACATATGAAAAATGACTGAAATCCCAATTTGTTCATCTTAAGCTTTTTTCCTTCTTGTCTAAATTTAACAAGTGGTTCTATTTTTCTTGAAGAATTAAATGGATACAATGTCAAGTCCACATTCCTGCACTGGTCAATTTTAACAGTAAATGTTCACTTTTTGGCTCATTATATGTATGTAGCTATACATCCTTTGATACAAATGTCTAGACCAGGGTATAAAGTCATTTAAAATCTGTTTTTTAGACATGAATAATTCATGCACATGCTGCTTTAAAAAGGTGAAACATAACTGACTCTTTGTGCAAACAAACTTAATGATTCCCACTAGGCAAAAAATATAACAAGAAAATATGAACTTGTGCACTGTGGAAAAAAATGTTTCAGCCACTTCTGTTGAAAAAAAATATATAAATCAATAATGTTATTTCGGACATATGCCGGTTCGGTTCGACTGAATTTTGTTAATGAAAAAAAGATTTGGAAAAAACGAATCAGACAAACCAAAAGTGTGTGAAAATAGGCCAATCAATGTACCACAAAATATATACATAATATAAATCTTATGTGTATATTTTATAGTTTACATTTATAGTGCACATTTTCCCTATATTTGATTCACAGGTATAGTGAGAAAAACTAACCAAGAGAGGGAAAACCAAGAGGAATTTTGTATGTAAATAAATATAGATTTTTTTTTAACTGCTACTCTTCTTTTTTCCCCTCTACTATTCACTTTTCAATTGATCTGTGAATTAAATCAACATTGAGTTACTGTCCCGTAGCCATCAATTATCATTTCACCCATCAATCATCCCTTTTTTTCCCTTTTTTTTTAAACCAAGGGCAGAATTGCGAATCATAGATCAAAACGAATCTTCTCACCCATTGCATGTTTTGTTTGTTTTTTGGTTTTGGCTACATTTTGGCTCCGAAGTTTAGAAAACATTTTGATCTAATACTTTAATTGAAGAGAGATTCTAAGTAACACAGTAATGCACGTGGTTAAGTAATTCATATGACATGCATTTGCTACATTTAAAATTATAAATAAATTAAACTTCTAAAACCTTTAACTGTCCTAGTTATAGAACTGTGTATACAATACTTACTAACTAGTTCAGGATGGACATTGTCCAGTCAAACCAAATATTGTAGTTTTAAAATTGATGTGTTCATCCATCCACCCTCTCCAATGCCCTATTTACTAGGACTAGCTCAGCTTGTCCCAACACTTTTGTCCTGGTTGGTGCTTATGCTCTATAACCCATTGTAATCTGGAAAGTAATCCAATACTATAAATCAGGATATAGAAGCAAGTGTAACCACATGCAGATTATACAAGTCAACCTATTGAACTTATGACTAGATGGGCAGACCAGATGGGCCGAATGGTTCTTATCTGCCGTCACATTCTATGTTTCTATGTTTCTATGTTTCTATGAGAGGTACTCATCCATTGGAAGACTTTTTTCAAATTAGTGTTATTGTTCCCTCTGGTTAAATAGGGTAAATTGACCATTAAAGGTTTTACAGATATCATTGTTTGTTGTTTTTTTTTTCACATTTGCAGTTAATGTGGTAATATTTATTTACTTATAAAATATTTTACCAGGAAGGATACATTGAGATTTCTCTCATTTTCAAGTATGTCCTGGGTATATGCAATTACTCTGCCTGACTTTGTCCTGTCCACTATTTGCGTAACATTCACTACGCGTTAGCAAGCTCAGTTAATCCTCTAACTTTAGTGCTGGGCAAAGCAGAAAAAGGCAGACAATCAAATACATTAGTTACATAGATTCTTATTAACGATCTTTAAACTGGCTCTGATAAGAAAAACTATTAGCAAAGCAACTATCGTTAACAGTCAGAAATTATATTATATCTCCAAGCAGTATATATCCACTAATGAGATTTACTGCTGCCTGTGAGTGAAAAAAAAAAAAAAAATAACAAATGTTTCAGAGGTTTTGATTTCCTGACCAAACACAGATGTTAGCTATTGATTTCACTATCATCTGGACAATTTTGATGATTTTGTGACTTGTTCTATACAATTTTTCCATCATTTTGTTCTGCTTGTTTACAAGATTCCTTGCACTAAGGATGCTTCCTTCATTCAGTACAGGACATTACTCGGTACCATTCTTCTTCTTCTATCAATGTCTGACTTCCTATTTGCTTCCCATTCACAGTGGACACTTGGTATTTATTGCCTAATGCAAACCTTACCTGGGGAATTCAGTCCTCTGCAAGACTTATTTTGATTAATGATTTCAGTTTTGTTGGCTTTTTTAATTACACTTTTAAAAGAATCTTTTTAATGTTGGGTATGAACCTATGGACATGTTATGTTGGTTTATGGTAAAATCTATGCGGATTAAAACAATGAGCTGTTGGCACGTTAAATCAACTAGCTGTTGACATGTTAGAATTCTGTTTCTTAGAACAGGCTGCAAGCCGATATTAAACAATTAAATAGTCTATAGATCTGTGGAAATCCTGCCGTAGCTCTCTGACTGTATTGAAACCACATTTCCCCTAAAGTGCAACAGTCTTCCTTAAATAAAAGCAGAGACTCAGTGTCTAGTAGACTTGCGCACAGCAAAATAATTCATGTTCGGTGAGCCATTTTGTCTGAAATAAAACTTTCAGCCATACGGCGGTTCAGCTCATTCGAATTTCATTACTGAAAAAAGATTCAGGAAAACTAATCAGGAAAACCAAAAAGGCACAAAAATGGGCCAGTCAGTGTACTGCAAATATATACATGATATACATATCACATATACATTTTACAGTACACTGATAAGAGCATTTTCCCAACATTTGTTTCACAGATCAAGTGAGAAAAAGTTACCAATAAAGGGAAAATGATAAGCAGTAAAAAAAAATGTCTCTATATATTTTATATATTTATTACATTTATAATTTATAAATATAGATTTTGTGTTACTGGTTCTTCCCCCCTCCCCCCATCTCCCTCCCCCTCTCTATTGCTCATTTTTCACTTGATCTGTGAATAAAATCAACATTTAGTGGCTGTTCCTAAACCATCAATAATCTCTTTTTTTGGTGCCATAGTGAGAAGTATTGATCAATGAGAATATGCTCATTCATTTAGTGATTTGTTTAGTTCATAAATCAGATATATTTTAGCTCAGAGATTGGGACTTCATCCGATCACTTAATTAGTCCAAAATTTGGACAAATTTCAGTTCATAATGAAATTAATCTCTAAGACTAGTGTCTAACAGGATATGACAAAACCTCAAGTCTTAAATGGTGTCTACCATTGATCTATTGACAATCCCCATGCTAATTCTTCTTGACCTTTCTGCTGCCTTTGACACTGTTGACCATGTTCTCCTTCTCCAAACTCTTCCATCACTCGGTCTCTGTGACACTGTCCTCTCTTGGTTTTCCTCCTGTCTCTCCCAACAGTCATTCAGTGTCTCATTTTCTAATGATACCTCCTCCCTCTGTCCTGTCTCTGTTGGAGTCCCCCAAGGCTCTGTCCTCCCTTGGTCCCCTTCTATTATCTCGTTACACTGTTGCTCTTGGCAAACTTATTACCCCATTTGGATTCCAATACCACTTGTACTCTGATGACACCCAGATATGCCTATCCTCCCCAGACCTCTTTCCTGCTGTTCTGCAATATGTCACTGCTTGCCTTTATTCCATCTCTGATTGGATGTTTTTCCGCTTTTTGAAACGCAATCTCTCTAAAACTGAACTTCTTGTCTTTCCTCCTACCAGTAATGATACTCCTCTCCTGCTCTCCCTTCAAGTTGGTGGTACCCACATCAGCCCATCCTTGCAAGCACTGCCTTGGCATTATATTTGATTCTGGCCTCACCATTGAGCCTCACATCCATTCTGTTACCAAATCCTGTAAATTCCACCTCTAATAAATGCTGCAGATAAACTGATTTTTCTCTGCTGTCGCTCTTCTCACACCTCTCCCCTCTGTCAGTCCTTATATTGGCTTTCTGTATCCTAGAGGAGTCAATCAAGGTACTAATCACACTTATAAAGCACTGACCATTTCTAGCCCTCCTATATCTCTTCACTGGTCCATAGGTATGCCCCTCCTTGGTCTCTCTGGTCTGCACATGACCTTCTCCTGTCTGCTGCTCGCACCCATATGGCCAAATCACGCTTGCAGGACTTCTCACGGGTTGCTCCTTTCCTTTGGAATAGCCTGCCTACAACCATCAGGCCCTCACCTTGTTTTTAATCATTTAAAAAGTGCCTCAATATTCATCTGTTTATGAAAGCTTACAGCCTCCCAGAGTAACCATTACCTCACATACCTGTCCCTTGCTCTCTCCTAAAGGGCAGCACTCTATTCTCTCCTCCAGCTCTGCTTCACTCCACCTTGTATGATTGCTACCTCCTGTCCTGTTGTGTTTTACGCCCCACCTCCAATAGACTGTAAGCTTGTTTGAGCAGGGCCTTCTTCAACCTATTGTTCCTGTAAGTTTGTGTAATTGTCTCATTTATTATTAAATCTTCCCCTCTGATAATATTGTAAAGCGCTATGGAATATGCTGGCACTATATAAATACCAGTAATAATAATAATAATAATAATAATAAAGTTCAGCTGCGTATTGTTATAGCGTTAATGTGGAGACAAGAAGGTGTAACACTAAAGGTAGATTAAAACACTCAAGTGTTGTGATGCAAATGTTCACATTTGAGAAGCTACTGCATGCTATTTGCAAATACTTTTATTGTGTAATTTCTGTAAATTTCAAGTCTTTCTTTTTTATCAACTGGATGTATTCGAGAAAGTTGACATATCACATCTGAAAACCGTAAAATCTCGTTGGGATATGGTTTTATCACATTCCAGTTATAGAAAGCAGTCTGAAATAGTTATGCATGTTCAGTAAATAAAATACAAAATCAACGTAAATATGCCAGAATCTTAGCAGGGCTCCTATGGAATTTTGCTTCTAATCAAGAACAACTCACAATCCCGCTAAGAAAGTTATAGTGAACAGGGGAACGTTTCATCCAACAGTTTAGCAAAAAGTTCTTCTGAAAAGAGAGCAAGCAAGTAGTTCTGAAAAGGTCTTCTGACCTGTGATTTTTAAAATACATCTAAAAAAAAAGAGTACTGTGCACATAAACAGACATTATGCAAGAACTTTCATTATTTCGACTGCAGGTTATGCGGAATACTAGGGGATGAGTTCTCTAGCAGGATTTAGTCTGCTTACTGCAGAGCTATTTCCCCATAGGCTTAAATGGAGGAATTGCTATTCAGAGAATTCAACTGATGTTTGTGTTAGTGTAGCAGTGCTATGAAAGTCCCCTAGAATGGGAATAATTATTTGAAAAACTGTCATTACAACTTTTAGAAGTAGCAAAATTCGGATGAGCTGAACCGCCGTATGGCCGAAATTTTTATTTCCAACAAAAGGGCTCACCCAACATGAATTATCTTGCAGTGTGTAAGTCTATTAGACACAGAGTCTCTGCTTATATCACAAAGAAATAATAATAAAAAAACTTGGAATTAAATAAGCCATGCCAAAAGCACAACTTGCATATGATTTAAATGTCGGTGGTGTCAAAATGATGGAATCAAAAATATAAATCTGAAATTAGTTTGTAGGCAGGATACAATCTCATGAATATACAAATGCATTTTGTTCATGTTTGTTTTTATGAAATACAGATGTAGTGTACAATATACAATAAAAATGGGTATTCATTCCCAATCAGAAGTGGTCATTTAATACACGTGTCTTTGTAACGCATATAGGGACACTATAGTAACCAAAACAGCTTCAGTTTAACTAAGCAGTTTTGGTGTGTAAATCATGCCCCTGTAGTCTCACTGCTCAATTCTCTGACATTTACGCATTAAATCAGGCAACCCTAGTCACACCTCTGCACAATGTTCCTAAACACTTCCTGTAAGGAGTCATCTAATGTTTACACTATTAAAATTATGAATTTATCATCTCCAGCTCTGTTAATAACTTGCTAGACCTTACACGAGCCTCCTGTATGTGATTAAAGTTCAATTTACAGAGCAGGAGATAACAATTTTTAAAGTAAGTTACATGTGATTGAAAATGAAACTATTTTGTTTTTATGCAGACTGCATAAAGAGAAACAAAATTAAATTAAAGGAATTCTATAGTGCCAGGAAAACAAAACCATTTCCCTGGCACTATAGACTCCTACAGTGCCCCCCCCCCCTCCCTTGCTCCCTCCATCCTACGGTGCTGAAGGAGTTAAAACCCCTTCAGTCAGTTACCTGAATCCAGCGTCAAAGGGTCAGACTCTGCCCACGCTCCTCCCCCACCAATGTCAGCCAACGTGGGAGACCAAATGCGCATGTGGATTTCCCCATAGGAAAGCATTATTTAGTGCTTTCCTATGGGAAAACATTTGATGCCTGAGATCCTCATGAGGACGTCCAGCGTCAGATAATGAACCAAAGGTCTGTTTCAAACCAGGAAGCCCTCTAGTAGAGGTGGAGTTAACCCTGGATAGTAATTATTGCAGTTTCTCAATAACTGCAATAATTACTGTTGCAGGGTTAAGGGACATGAAACATTGCACCCAGATGACTTCAATAAGCTGGAGTGGTCTGGGTGCCTACAGTGTCCCTTTAACTTCTAAATGGCAGAGAATTGAGCTTTGACTTCAGAGGCATGATCTACACACCAAAGCTGTTTCATTAACCTAAAATTGTTTTGGTGAACTCTTGGATTCATAATTAATATTGTTGGAAACTACGCAAGATATGTGATTTAAATTTAATGCTAAAGTTAGTAGTATTTTTCTCAGCCAGAACACTAAATTGCCAAACTATGAGCAATAAAATAATTCCTTGGAAGAACACAATGCTGAGGGGTAATAGCAGGTTTTGTTTCTGCAAAAGACCACTAAGGTCTCTGAAGAACTGTCATTTAGGCACGAAGCATCCTCCATCTTGGTGCTTTCCCCCATTGCTGTGTCCCAGCTTGACATTTCAAATTAAGGTAAGTTTAAAGTTTAATTTTAAATTTTTTTTTAAATTGCTGTTTAGAATTTTCTCTTTCAGAAAGTTTGACTTTCAATATTTGCTTTACATATTTAATCTTCACAGAGTGACCGTAAGAATAATAAAGGGAAGCAAAGGATGCTTACCCACTTCAAAGGCCGCCACATTTCCACAGCTATTTGTTTTTTTTAATTTAAAATGCTTTTACTTTACAGACTGGTAATGCCATTTAATTTATCTAGCTATGGAAAGCACAGACCAAGCTTCAAAGCTTCAATTATAATAATTTCTGTTTTATTCAAGTAAAAAATTCAAAAGAAGGATGTATATTATTTTGCATGTTTGACACTTGATTTTTTAAAGCATTCTTTCAATGCTGGCATTTTAAGGAATGTATCCCTAATTATTCCAATCCATTCATTTTCAACATACATAAATAACTATTCAGGTTAGAGCTACAAAGGTACATCAATTAATTCACATCGGAAGCTTTAATGATGCATTAATGCCAGGACAAAATGAAAATCCTAAAATTCCTAAAATTATACAACGATGGAAGGAGACCATCTGAAAAAAAAATAGAAATAAGGATTAACACTGTAGTAAGCAAGGAACTCCAAAAACATACTTTTTGTCATTACTGGACTTTCTTTATTGCATGATCAGATAGATAAGCAATGGGAAATATTCTTTGTCAGCAAAAAATATCGACATGGAGAGGTTATAGAACCAGCATTAAAGACAGTCGAAAAGAAAAACCACCAGTTAGATCATGTTGTAATATAGATGTAAATTGATTATTATCACTTCCTGGAGAATGCTGGACAGAATATGTTGAAATAGTTAACTGTGATGGTCAGATCAAACAGTGATTGCATTTACAAAGAAAAATGCGCTAAGTACAATGTTTCAAATAGCCGATACCAGATTTAAAGATGGGTGGGTGCTCTATCACAATTTTACAGTTTGGAATACCAGAATTACGAGTGAGAGTTATCTCATAGTCTCAGTAGCATTAACAGACAAAGCAGAAACATTTATCGCCTAGCTTCAGAAATTCGTTTCGGACTGATCAGACTGTCACGAGTCTGGTCAGGAATGGGTGTTGACCACAGCGGTAACTTCTATAGGTTGGAACCCAGAATGCAAAGAAACTAGCAAACATAGTAATCAAGGCAAAACAAGTGTATTGTTATTTACAAGGAAAATGGAATCAAATACAAGTACAGATAATTCAATGTAAGAGCCTGTTCAATGTAATTTAATGTAAGATACTGTTATTTACAAGGAACACAACAGAATCAAATACCAGCACAGATAACTCAATGTAAGAAAAGAGTGCCCCCTGGATACAGGGAAACCACGAAGGCAGCTATCTCCAGAACGCAGGGAAGCAGCATGCTCAGAGATACAGACTGTTATATAGGACAAAAGGACCATACCAACAACAACATTCTTATTATTAATGCACTGGCAAACAAGAAGGGGTAAGCCACAAATAGGTAGAAGATAATTGCAAAGTAAGGTCAGATCTTAGTCTGGTTGAAACAGCCTGCAATAGCACTACATGCAGGTAGTGGCACTGTTAGGTACTGCACCAGACTTGGAGTAAAACAATCAGCTGAATTTTCAAACTCTGAGCCAAAATGTATCTGAATCACGAGACAACATGTAACGGGCAAGCATATTCATTCAATTATATTTATACTACACTTAGTTCATTGATCAAGTGAGAAGACGTAGTCAATAGAGGAAAAAAGGGAGGACCAATAAATAATAAAAAAAAAATCTTAAAAAGTCCTAAAAAAGCCCTATTCTACTAGCCAGGCCTTAAAAGACAGGTTTTAAATTCTACTTGCCAGGGCTAAACTTGCAATTGCCACATGCGAGTGGAGAATGGAAATGCTGAACCCCAACCTGATTTATATATTATATATTTACTAAATACATACTATATAAATTAAAAAAAAATACTGCTCTTCCTTTCATTTCTGTTGTAAACTTCTCTCTTGATCTATGAGTAAAATCATCATTTAGTGACTGTACCCTTACCATAATAAGGTACCATAATTCTTCCATTAATAATCTTATTTTTGATGACGTAGATGGAACATCAAATCAGGAAACAATCGAAATGGGTTGTCCGTTATCTGTTTTGTTTGTTTTATGAATCATCGATATAACACAAGTCTATATTGCTAGGACACTTGACATGATCATACTGACAAAGCATATGGACTTGTTTATCCCAACATCTATATTATTCATCGATTTACAGGCGATTGTGTGAATGGACCTTGAAGCATCCATGGTATGCGGATTACATATCATGTCCTCTGAAAAAGATGTATGAAAAGAGAGATTGCATAAATAGTTTAACTGAGTTCTATGCCAGGAATCATAAAGAGAAAGAGATGGAAGTGACACAGAATGTACAATGCTATATTAAACTAGAACATTCTTTCACTATTAACACCATTGTGCACATTGGAAACATTGAAGCACCCTGAAAAAAAATCTATAAATTCCATAATTAACAAACTTTCTGGTTAATATCAACTTTAAGGCTGTGTGTTGTATCCTTATGTGACTTTTCTAAGCAGATATTGTCCTGTTTTTCGGATTTGTAATGTGGATACTTTTACCCTGAGTGAGATAATAACCTGTCTCTTATGTACTCTTTATAATGTTCTTCGCATATTAGGCATAACCAAAAACAATGATAAAATAATCAAGAGCTGAAAATCTTTATACAAAATAAAAGGTAAAAAAAAAAATAAAATCCATTTTTTGGTTGTTAGTATTATTTTTTTAATTTAGTTATATATTTATTATTTGTTCATTTATTTATCTTCATTTATTTTATTTTTTATTAAAATGTTTTATTTATATTCTAATTAATAATATTTTTTGCCCCTTCCTTGTAGATTCTATTTTTTTCACTAGTGTCTTTAAAAACATGGTTTGTTTCTTTATTCTACAACTTACTTCAGTTAGGAGTTATTAAGTTACATGTTATTAAAATTAATTATTTGTTCATCTTTGAGGAAGATACCCATTACATATCTCTCTCTTTATATACATCCTTATAGCTTATATCTTTCTACTTTGGTCTACAAACCAACAGAGTTAGGGTGGGGAAAAATTGTGAATCTAACTGAAGTCAGTGGATAGTCAATACATTGTTAAACAAAGATCTGCACGCCAGTCAAGACATTAGATTTGCTTTTCCCACAGAAATCTCAAATTTGCAGTTATGATACTACTGCAAGGGATTCTGGGTGGGCATATGCAAATTAGTTCAACAAAATAATCAAATTATTGCCTCATTATTCCATTTTAAACATGGATTCCTTGGAGTTTATGTTTGCTGTATACTATACTTTGAACTATATATAGATATGTAGTCTATATCGTCTAAACACATCAACATGTGAAATGATATATTGTCATTAAAACCCATACGATTAGCTTCTTCTATGTCATGTAATTCTCTGTCCTTTGGTAGGTATGAGGTAGAAATATCTGGCAGTGAGAAGAAAGACACAAAGACACATTTTATTCACATGTAATATAGTTAGGTAAACATCTAAAAATTTAAATGAAAGCCCTTTCTGTCCTTAAAAAAAATATAAATATATATATAATGTATGGGGGCACTTAAGAGAAAAAATTTGTATGCTGAAACAAACAAAAAGAGCAGATTCTAGGTATTGTTAAAATCTTCAGGGGTTAGTTTTAAAGCTTTCAGGGGAGACTGTGACAGATTGATTAACAAAATATTTGTATATTTTGACATATTTTGCTCCGATATGTTATCCGGTGCAATCGATCATTACGATTAACAAGGTGTATTAACCACCATTCTTCAGGGCACTAATCAAGCAAAAGATTTTAGGGTCCTCTCATTAATATGTATTCGAACAATTATAGATAGATCTTGCTGCTTTTTTTCCACATGGAGCCTGTGTGGGCCCCACAATACGTAAACATGTTTTCTCTAACCAATTGCATAATTTGTTGTACTGACTGCCCCCACAATGGTGTACCTAAATAAATTAGTTGACAACCTTCAAAGGTCACATGTGGTGACCCCTAGCTGCCCCCAAAATGGTCTCTATTAGAGTTCCAATAAGTGGATTAGGATGTCTCTTATTGTCTCCTGTGGTGCTTTCATTGCCTTGGGAAAGTGAAAACAGTGGCCAAGTAAGGTTTATTTAGCCTGCTTTGGTGATAATAGAATAAAGATGAGCCATTGCACATAATGTTGTAATTCCTTATTAGCAATGGCCTCAGAACCCCCTCTGAGCCATACCATCCTGGCCTTGGCTCTGTCCTCCATGTTAGCCATGCAGTACTTCAGGTCATCACAGCATTTTTGTAAGGAACCTAGGGCTATACCAGGAGCTATCTGGGCCACCATGTTCACCACTCCCAGGTCTTCCTTCACAGCAATTATAATGGCTAGTGAGCATAGCCTCCTCCTCCTGAAACACAATCATGTCCCTTTTGAATGATAGCCCTTATTTCATGCAGCAAAGCCTTTATTTCAGCTTTAGTTGAAGGGGCAGTTTCCTCTAGTGTTAAAGTCCCCTGTGTGACTGCAGGTGCCTGGGAAAAAGTGTGTATGTAGAAATTAGGCTGTTCTCAGCTGGGGAAACTGAAGAACAGGCCTCCATTGGAGAAATCTTCACATTCACAAGCCTAGAAACCTGTCTCATAAAAGTCCCAATATCATGTGACCTGGAGCCTGGATCAGCATAGTATTTCTTGTACTTCTCCCAATATGTAGGTTAAATGATGGGATCCCAAACCAGCATTGTGGGAGAGCTATTTCTGCCAATAAATCGTTTAGTGAAGTATTTCAATGCCGAGTAGCGGCAAGTGCAGCTGTCTCACTAGGGTGTTCGCTTCGGCCACCCCCTCCCCCACATAAGTACAAATAAATATGAAATATCTGTGCCCAGTGAACTTTAAATGTAATGCCTGACCTGTTTAAACCTACCTTCTTGGTACATGATCTACTTTCTTAATATATAGCTGAAAGTTGCTGAAAACAGTACATATCAGGTACATAAACTCCTATCTAGCAGATTATTACGTGTAGCTATCTAATACTGGTTTTCCCTAATTTATTGTATGGATTGCTAAGTAGTTTACCAGATCAGGGGCTTCAGCTTATGCCCATCCCATATATATTTACAAAAACTGCTCCCCCTAATGAGATTCTATGTCCCTAGAATTTTCTATAAATCACATTATGACACCAGATCTTTGAATGAATTCAGAGTATTATACAAATCTGTATTTTGTCAGCTTCAGACTTGTGATATTAATCTTACACCATGCTGTATTAACCCTGCACTCACAGCATTTTGCAGCAGTAAACCTGTACCAACTGCATAACATCTCTGCTCTTACAGCAACACTTCTAAACAGTTCTGTATAAATTACATCATAATTGGAGCACTAACGTGGCGCTGTCAAATATGATCTAATTGAAGGGACCATTTCTCTCTCAATATTAAAGGGGGCCCAGGGCTATCAATGCAAGGTTCAGTAAAATCTGATCAAGGGCTTTCCAGGACCCCGCTTAAGGCTTCATTTCAGGTTAGTGCTGCTAGAAATACCAGATGTTGCTGAACTACAACTCCCATGATTCCCTGGCTATCTTTTTAATTTAAAGAATCATGGGAGTTGTAGTTCAGCAACATCTGGGGGCCGCAGGTTGGACAGCCCTGATCTAGCGAAATAGCAATGTTAGAGAAGCTTGCATGTGTTTTTCAATTGCAATTCCAATTTAGTTTCTCCAAAATACCCAGTTAATATGTTAACATTGGACCACCTTCCTTTTAATGCATCCCATTCCATTAAACAATGCATGCTATTGACAGTCTACTTCACAGTTGTGTGAACTTGGCTATAGGATGCAATCCCCAATCATATTGGGACGTGGCAGTGGACATGGCAGGGGGAGGGAAGAGATTCCCATCAAAGTTGTAGCTGTATATAAAAGGCACACAGGAGATGACCTTTACAGAGATTCTATAGTGTTAGGAATACAAAGTTGCATTCCAAACACTATAGAGTCCTCTGTCCTCCCCACCCCCCTCGTTGCCCCTCCTTGCAGCACAGTTAAAAACCCCTTTATTTAATCACCCAATTCCAGCACCAATGTCCTTCAAAACTGGGTCAAAGGGGGCTTATGCACATGCACAGCAAGCAATACAACATTGGATGTCCTCATGCAGACATCAAGCATCAGTTAGTCAACCTGGAGTCCATTGACATTCAGGAAGTGCCTCTACTCTCTTAATTGACAGCCACTAGAAGCAGTCTTAGTCCTGCAAGGTAATACTTTTTCTCTAAAACGGCAGTCATCTAGGTGGCTATAAAGTCCTCTTAAGTCAATTGGAGGAGGGTAGGAAGGAACAAGGTGTTAAAGGCACCATACCTTTTGTAAGTTGTTGTCATGTTTGCCCCTAAAACCATTTCAACCACTGTGCACCACTCCAAATAATACGGACTGTGAAATTTTTAATGTTCTGTCACTACAGTTTGTAAACTACTAGACTTTCGTTTTGTTATGAAATGCAATTTGTCTGAATTTGGGCTAATCCAGAGATTGTTTGAATTCTCTAATTTAAGGCAGAAATGTAGACAAATCACAAACCAAACAAAATGCACAATGGACAATGGCCAAGCATGTTCCTTTTGAATTTGATTCTCAATTCCATTTATGGCACCAAAAAAAATATTAATAACTAGGGGACAGCCACTAAATATTGATTTTATTCACAGAATAAGTTATAAGTGACCAATAGAGTAAGGAAAATCTATATATTTTTAACGAAATTTGGCTGAAATGAACTACCATCTGTTCAAAATTTGTCTGACGCAAAATGTTTTTGTTTTGTTGATTTGGGGCAAAGTAAATAAGTAAAAAGAAAATTTACACCGAACACAAGTTTATAAACTACTGATATAAAGTTTAATGTATGATTTTCAGTTTTCTTGCACTGTCGCATCACCTATTTTGTTTCTTGTTTTTCTTTTTAGTTTTTCTTTCTTTTGCTTAAAAGGTTATTCCAAACACCAGGACCACTATAGTAATTTAAAATGATCATGATGTTTGGAGTCTGTACCTGTAGCATTTTGCAATGAAATCCTACACATTTTCTTTTACCTATTTGCTGCCAGAAGTGTAACTCCACCAACGGCAGCATCACTGGAGCAACAACAATGATGCCCCATCATTGTTCCGGGTTGGCTAATATCAATTGTGTGCATATTCCTATGCACATAATGTAATTTGTTAGTGATTAACTGACACTCGCCAATTAATGGTAACAGGATCAGCATCCAACTTCAGTGGCTTCTGCAGAAGCTGGATTAGTATCACCAGACATGGTATCACCTCATAACCAAAACAGCGGGCTGTAGAGGCTGTTATGCTTGGAGAAACCCTTTAATAGAACGAACATGCCTCATAGTCTGAGCATGTACAAATAATATAATGTATTTTTATATTGTTGCTTCCTATATTTTGTCTCAAGCAACAATCTTCTTAAAGAAAATCTACATTTGGGATCCTTATCCATCCTTTTGCTCTTACGACATCTATAAATATCAACCCCTGCTACATGATGTTCGTTGCAAAGCCAGCTGTCATTGAAACAGTTAATGCTGTCCTTATACATTTATTGATGTTTTACAATGCAATCTCCCTCTATCGTAATGTCTACATCTTCACCTGATGTTGACCTGCCTGCTGTACATTTTGAACTGTGTGCTCAATCTGCAACGACTTAACACCAATGTTTTATGGCACATTCCTCAATTCTAATGTCTACCTTCTGGGTATGAGTAAACTAGGCCATCCCTAGACATCATATGACCTGTACCCTCTCGTGTGCTGAACTTTTACTAACCCACAACAGCTGATCTGGTTGAATATAGAAAAGATGAGGCATTACTCCAGTAATTCCATTAAAAAAAAATCACGTTATAGCATGATTTTCTTCCATTCAATATATCATTCATGTCATTTGCCTACATCGTTATCTGGATATTAGCATTATTTAATTGCTGTTAACTAAGAGAATCACTTTAAATTGTCATATTTCTCTCTTAAATCTACTTTAATGCCTTGATAATATTTCTTAGGAATATAGTGCAATGAAAGTACTGGTCAATGCAATCTGCCAAATATTTTTTTGTTTCTTTCTATTTTGCTTTCTTTTGTTTATTTTAATTATGCATTCTACATGATAACATTATGTATGCCTTAACCAGGTTACCCCTTTCTACTTTAACGTGAAGGCGTCTCCCTTTTATCTAAAGTAGCATTTTATCCATCAGCCTTAGGTCTTGAGTGCCTACTTGTTCAAACACACAAGCTCTACATAAATTGTTAGAAGGGGAAAATTATTTTTTAAATCACCTGCTGAAAATGTTCACCACTTTGGGGCTTTTTCAATCTTTTGGGTTAAACACATTAACTTTTTTTAGATATTATCTATATATAAAATAAATAAATAAATAAATATATATATATATATATATATATATATATATATATATATATATATATATATTTATTTATATATTACACTTTATTATACTAAGTATTTCATTGCATTGAGAAAAACAACTACATTGCAGAACCTAATTTTGACAAGTATATATTTGCACTCTAGGTGAGAGTCGCTTTCAAATCCTGAATTGTAAATTTACATAATTGCTTGGAAATATCCTTGCATGTTGCTGGCAATAAAGATGTTTCTTTATACGCCATATTATTAGCTCTTAAATGAGATATTAGGCAAATCAGAAACTGTCCCCATGAGGCAGATGGCCTTGATAGTTCATAGTAAGATAACACAGTCTGAGTTGCACAATGGCATTTTGAAATTGGATGGACCCCAATGTTTCTCAGGGCTTTTCAGATATCTTGCAGTGACTTAGCGATACAAAAGATACTCTAAAGTAACTTATTGTGTCAGACATTTTACATTATCAAATGCAGCCAACTGTAGATGTTGACATTAGCATGGTTGAAGACTCCAGTGAAACTTATTAAACTTGTATACTGCAAGTGTCTTCTTCTACAGTGCACGCATCTTACAACACTTGTACCTCACACAGATATGAATAAAACAGCTATCAAATATCATGACATAAATCTTTGTTGTTCTCCTTCATGGCTAGATGGTGCCTTCATTCGATGACTGGTGAAGTAAACCTCTTTTAAAATGTAAAAATATCAATTACACCTCTTTTAAAATGGAAAAAGTTAAATCACACCAAAGGTGTGATTGACCTTTTTCCATTTTAAAAGAGGCTTACTTCACCAGTCATCGAATAAGGGCACCATCTAAACATGAAGGAGAACAACAAAAGTTTATGCAATGAGGTACGTATGTCGATTTACAATAAGTTCTCATATCTCCTTTCTTCAGTTGACTTTCTTGGAGTGTAGAGCACAGGATACTGATATCTTTTCTGATATCTTTCTTCTCCATATCCTTACTACCACTGGCCCAATTTAATATATTCTCCAAAGGGTACTGAGAACAATATGTCCTCTTTGAGAAATCTTCCCACAACGCCACCACTTTTCTTGCCTGGGACATTCATGTTTGACAGACTTACCCCTTCCTGCCTCCAAAGGATCATGGGTTTGCATTCAACAACCCTTTGTAAGCTACTACAAAATAACTGGGTTTAATAAATGATATAGCTAGCCAATACACATTACACAATATAAATGCTTAAAAATAAGCATCCACTTTTGTATAGCTTATTTACAATCTGAATATGTATTGACTTGTTTTAAAAATAAATAAATCATTGTTAATTTTAACTTAACAAGATATATCTCAGTTATTAAATAGAACTGAAATATAGCATCTAAAAATCAAACATGGCCCACTGCAGCATCCACAAGCTCAAAGTGCACTAACTGATATAGTATGGCCATATACATTTATTATATAGGAAGCCTGCAGGTAGAAGCTTAAGAAGGATTGAGACATAATACATAAGTTGTCGAAAGAGACAGATACATTTAATTCAAATCAGAGGAAATTGATTCAATCATCCAACATCCAAGGTGAGTAAAAATATAACCAAGTATATGGCAAATTTGTTTTTTACATAGTTTAGAACACACTATCTGATATCATATAGAAGAAACCAGTTAGATACATAGCTGTAATTTTATCATTGTAGTCAGTTTTTTTATGGGCCCCATTATTACTTATTCCCCTGGTGCTAAAGTCTCTTAAGGAGATTGTTTTATAAGCCCCATTATCGATTTCCATTTACTAAAGCTTGTCATATACAAGAGCAATATTGTTCATAATAAAGCAGTTCCTGAAATACCACCATGTTTCCAGTTGACTAACAGGACAATGCATGTCTGTAATTATCTCTTCTCCAACACTCAGTAGCTCCTGCTGTGTTTGGTGGTGCTCCCAAATGTAATTACAGTGATACATCATTGTCAGACTGGATAGGTGTTCACACTGTGCAAGCAAGGAACTGACTATCTGTCATAGAACAGATTGCTCACACTTTAAAACATCAGATGTTAACAAAAAAAAAAATAACCATGGTGGCAACATCTACAGTTAACAATGCTCTATTCATTTCACACGTTATTATAATTTAATTCCCACTACAGATTTGTTAGAGAAACTCAAAAGCAATAGGTATGTCCTTTCTATTCAATTTTTGCATTTACATCATAACTTTTACCATTTTTCCAAAATGTGAATTGATATCTATCTATCTATCTATCTATCTATCTATCTATCTATCTATCTATCTATTTGTCTGCCTGTCTGTCTGTCTGTCTGTCTGTCTGTCTGTCTGTCTGTCTATCTATCTATCTATCTACCTGCCTGCCTGCCTGCCTGCCTGCCTGCCTGTATGTCTGTCTGTCTGCTTGCCTGTCTGTCTGTCTATCTATCTATCTTTCTATCTATCTATCTATCATCTATCTGCCTGCCTACCTGTCGGTCTATCTCTCTGCCATCTGCCAACCCACTATCCATCTATCTATATTCTTCAGGATTTAGATTATAATCAGTTGATGTATCCTTCACAGCATATCTTTAGTTGTGCAATACTTTATTTGCCAAGAGAATGGAATTATCAGCATAGTCCATTTTCACTGTATGTTTTTTAATTGTGCATTGAAATTGCATCTTGCGTGTACAAGGGATACAGTGACAGCCAAAATGTTACAGCATAAAATTAAAAGTCACTACTGTATGTATATAATTGGACTCCATTTATATCAGACTGTAAGTAACATAGAAGAGACACCAACTGATTTTGACCTTTGCACCTTTCTCATTTTGACTTTACAAATGAGAAACATGCAGTGAAAATAAACTATGCATTGGATGGCAGTACATGTCCTCATAAATGCGGGTTGTTATTTCTATGCAGTGCTTGTACAACTGACAAACATGTTGGGAAAATGAACTATGCTGCTGTATCATTCTGCCTGACAAAAGCTTAAAACTGGACAAATGCAGACATTGCACAACTAAAGATGCCCTTTATCCCCATAATTGCAGGGTACTATTTCTATGCGGTATTTGCCCAATTGAGAAACATGATGAAAAAATTAAACTCTATTATCCACTTGACAAAAGTTTAAAGGACAATTCGAGCACCATAATAATATAGTGGTTATTGTTATGGTGCCAGTAATGCCCTGGTGGCCTTGTTGGGTAAGTAGTCAAATTGTTTCCAAGCCATTACTTGGGATCTGCTGGGCACCAATCACAGGCTGCAGGAGAGCCAGAAGTTCTTTAGCTCCTCTAAATTGAGCCCTACAGTGCAGGTCCAGCTCATTGGTTGAAAGTGCCAGTCACTGAGCAGGGTCCTCATGAACCTATTCTTCACGTCACAATTTGTAATATTTTGTCTTGACTACTGCAATCCATTTCTCAGTGGTCTTACGTGTTCCGATCTTGTCCTGTTACATCCTATAATGAATACGGTTGCGAGGCTCATCTTCCTCAATGCCCACACTTCCCACGCCTTCCCTCTCCATCATTGACTTCCCACAAGATTTAGGGCTCAATTTAAAATTCTGATACTCGCTTACAAATATTTACATAATGCTGCTCCCACCCACCTTTCCTCCCTAATACATGAGTTTGTCCCATCTGAGCCACTATGCTCTGCCAAAGACCTGCGTCTATGCTATGTTCATACTCCAACCTCTGATGCTCACCTTCAAGACTTCTCTAGGGCTGCATTGTTATTGTGGAACTTCCTTCCCTTCTCAATTAGAGTCTCACCCAGTCTCCATTCCTTCAAAAAATCATTGAAAACTCACTTCTTAAACTGTAAATAGCTTTCCCTCCCAGCACCTTGAGTCCTCTCCTACAACTGTCATCTAGAAAATAAATCTAAGCCCTTTGTGAATACTATTCTAGCAACCCTACCCTTACCTTCTGTGTCACAATACCCCACTCCCTCTAGCATGTATGCTCATTTGAGCAGGGTCCTCAACCTCCTGTGTTCCTATGCATCCAACTTGTCTAGTTACAAATACATGCCTGGTAGTCCACCCATTATACAGCACTATGGAATTTGTTGGCACTTTATATAGAATAAAAATAATAATATGTGCAATATAAAAATCTGTTGGTGACAACATATCCTATGTTGTCACCAACAGATTTTTATATTGCACATATTATTATTTTTATTCTATATAAAGTGCCAACAAATTCCATAGTGCTGTATAATGGGTGGACTACCAGGCATATTCTCTATGACAACAAATGAGGGAAATGGGAAGGCTATATAAAATATACATGCATGTAGTAGGAGAAAATATGGGGGCAATATGGTAACAGTTGGGTCAATAAATAGGACCGAAAATAAAGTATAACATGACAGCATTGGGATAATGATATGATGAATGTTTGCTAAGAGAAGCAAAAAAAGTGAGCTATTTATTTCCAGATAAATATTGCATATATCAAAGAGTATTATGGCGTAATGCATCTCATGAAGAAGACAGTAACATTTAAACACAGCAAACAAAGAACATTACATATCAATAAATATTATGGGTGTTTTTTTTTTTTACTTTCTTATTGTGTAAATTCTTGTTTCTGTCAATAAATTAAGAAAGGTAGTTTGTCAAAAATATGCTATTTACATTTCCATTTACTGACCACATCGTAAAAAATAAACATAAACTTGGCATTTACCAATGCCTAGCTATTCAAATGGTTAGTAAACTTGATTAATGTATGAATTTGTCATTAACATCTTGTATCGTTTTAATTAAACTATCTTGCATGGATCTATCACTTTAAGAAGAACAAGGGCCTTCTACAGTAGGAGAGACTTTTAATAGTTCAGTAATATTTGTGACAATGTGATGAGTGCATAAGAAGGTTTTGTCTGTGATCTGATAGATGCTTGCATGCTTTGTTTTTTTTACCTACGGCATCAGGCTTCATGGTAGAAACTTTGTAATATTTTAGTCACCATAATAACTTTCTCCATAGTTAAATGTCCAAAAAAACAGTTAACACAGATTTCTATCAGTTATCCTATTTTCTGCAAGAAATGCCAATTTGGCAAAGCATAACTTGGGTATAGACAGACACCTCCTTCATTCTTTCTCAGTATCAGAAAATTGTCTGGAATGTGAATACTTGTTAACATATTTACTTAGATTTCCTCAATATGTATGTGTTTTTTCTATATACTCCCACAGTTGCCAAATTAAGAATAACATTTACTACATGGGTAGAAAATATAATCATTCCGCTTTATTTTATAATTATTAGTAGTAGTATATGAAAAAAAGTGCACATGGTTTTTACTCATATTGTGGAACTGATATACTTATTTCCATGTTTTAGAATGTGATTTAGGGTCTGGTCATTCAATGTGAGTTGGATTAACTTGAGTAGAATTTCATTGCTCTTTGACAAAGCTTGACATAACATTTTTGGTCACTGTAATAAAATAATGTTTGTCAAAGATTGCATGTAGTAATCAGTTCAGTAATCTAGTAGTTCAGTAGTCTATAGCAGGGATAGGCATACTTTGGCACTCCCGATGTTGTGGACTACATCTCCCATAATACTCTTACATCGATAATGCTGTAATCAGGGTAGATGTAGTTTACAACACCTGGATTGCCAATGGTTGCCTACACCTGGTTCATCGCCTCTAAATTAGAGTAGAGATTATAGCCGTAGTAGTCCAGAGATGCAGATATAAGATAACAGATGAAATTTCTATCTTTCAATACCTTTTTTATTGGACTAACAGAATTTGGAATAACAGGCTTTCAGGAGAACTTACCTTTCTCAAGTCCAAAGCATTTTCGAGCAAAAACAACACAAAGAATTCAAAGTTGAGTTGTGATTCTGGTGGGCATATAGGTGTATATAAGGCACTTATATGACCCTTTGTGAGAATGGTATCTATTTTCTATCTGCACTCATGTTGCTTTAACCCTAATGCGAATGTGGCCATTGCACTGGATTCAGGTAAGTGACTGAAGGGGATTTAACACTGTGGCATGTTCCCTTTCTTCTACATTCACTACATACACATTTTCTCTGTCCCAGACTGTATACCAGGGGCTTCTACTTGCTAGTAAGAAGGTTAGGAGAGGAGTGGGCAAGTGAGTGCTAGGGGACCGTCCTTAAAAAAGCATGGACGAGCGCATCATTAAATGCATTTATGCCAAGCTCAGGATGCTGTCTGCATAGTATGCCCTAAGCTCCAATTCTTCATGCAGAAACGCCCCCTTTTTGGGCATGTTCACCTCTTTTGGTGGTTCTGGTTATGTGATTTGCGTCAGCGGCCCATCGTCATCCTGCTTTACTGGACACTGTTGTTAGGGGGTGTGTATTTACTTGAAAGATGAAAGCAAGAGATTAGCATAGGGTATGTGTTTTCTGATAGCTATATCTTGTGAGTTTCCCTTCAGCACCACCTCCTTTAGATACATGACGCTTGGGTGGTTTGACTGTTTTAGTGTTTTCTGTCCATAAGATTTTGTAACCAGGCCCAATGGGCTCTTAATCTGGCCCTGACTGTAAAGTAGTGGTGGGCTTAACACGACATGGCCACCTGGTGGAACTGAATCACCTTATTTGTCTGATTCTCGATTTTAAAATAACCTTAAAAAAGTTAGAAATGTATTTTTATATGTGCGCAGTTGTTTAATCTGTATCATCTACTAGAAGGCGTTTACATTTTTGTTTTTTCTCTTCTGATGTGTTAACACCAAACATGTCTTTATGGATCACATTTTTTTTTAAAATCTTAATTGTCCATTGCTGATAGTTTCTATCTTTAAGCTTTGTAGCTGTTCCAATATGTCACTCTTCTGTTGTTCTTCTAGCAGTCATGGTGAAGCCAGTGGCGGATCCAGAGCCTGATCACGGGAGGGGCACTTGCAGATTATTTAAATAAATAATCCATGCACTGTGTAGTGGTTATGGTGCCAGGAGTGACGGGATCGCCTCCCAGAGTAACTAGTCAAACCGTTTAAGAACAGTTTGACAACTTACTTGGTGTTTGCTGGGATATGGGGCTGTAGTAGGGCATGGGAGCAGGGGTGCATGTGAGGGGTGCAATGTGTGAGGGGTGCAGTGTGTGTGAAAGGTTCGGTGTGTGTGTGTGGGGCAATGTGTGTATGGGGAGCTGTGTATGTGTGTGTATGGCGAGCTGTGTATGTGTGTGTGGTGGGCAATGTGTGTATGGGCAGCTGTGTGTATGGGGGGCTGTGTATGTGTGTGTGGGGGCTGTGTGTATGTGTGTGTGTGTGGGGCAGTGTGTGTATGGGTGGGCTGTGTATGTGTATGTGGGGACAGTGTGTGTATGGGGGCAGTGTATGTGTGTGTGAGGCAATGTGTGTATGGGGGCAGTGTGAATGTCTATGGTGTGTGTGGGGGCAGTGTGTGAATGGGGGACAGTGTATGTGTGTGTGGGGCAATGTGTGTAATGGGGGGCAGGTTGTGAATATACATGGTGTGTGTGGGGGCATTGTGTGTTAGAGGGCAATGTGTGTTTGTGGGACAGTGTATGGGGGGCATTGTATGAATGTTTATGGTGTGTGGGGGCAGTGTGTGAATGGGGTACAGTTTATGTGTGTGGGGGGCAATGTGTGTAATGGGGGCAGGTTGTGAATGTATATGGTGTGTGTGTGGGGGCATTGTGTGTTAGGGGGCAATGTGTGTGTGGGACAGTGTATGGGGGCAGTGTATGAATGTTTATGGTGTGTGTGGGGGCAATGTGTGAATGGGGCACAGTATATGTGTGTGTGGGGCAGTGTGTGTCATGGGGGCAGTGTATGTGTGTGAGGCAGTGTATGGGGGCAGTGTATGTGTGTGGGGCAGTGTGTGTCATGGAGGGCAATGTGTGTGTGTGTGTGTGGGACAGTGTATGGGGGGCAGTGTGTTGTGAGGAGGGTTTTTGGGGCTTTTTTATATTTTTTTTAAATAAAAATAAATATTCATTATGTCCCCCCTCCCTTCTCACCTTTACTGAGGGAGGAGGGGGGACATTTCTTGATCCCTGGTGGTCTGGTGGGGAATCCTTGGTGGTTCCAGTGGTGAGGTGAACTATAGCCCGCTCTCCAGGGCTAGAGTTCACTCTCACGAGATCCGGAGTGTTTCTGTGGTAACCGCGGCAACGCTCCGTGCTCACGAGAGTAGGACCCGGAGGAGCTGCAGGCTGAGCTTCCGGGTCCTCTCTCTCACTCCCTCCCGTGCCGGCTGCCAGCACGGTGCCTGCGGACTGGGTAGGGAGATCACTGAGAATGATCTCCCTCTCCGGTGTGCAGGCACATTGCAGGGCTGGCACTTAGAAAATGCCAGCTCTGCATTAGTCGGCAGGGGAGAATCTTAGGGGGGAGGGCAATTGCCCCGTTGGCCTCCCCCGGATCCGCCAGTGGGTAAAGCACAAAACCACTTCTACATTTTTCTTTAAGATGAAGCAACATCACTTGCATCTTCTTGATGTAGTTATCTTGATATATCCGTAGCCCGCAAGTAATGCATGTTTAAAACATGTAACCATGTTGTTACAAAATGAATGGAGGGAATTAAATTATACTCTTAAAAGAAAAAACATGGATTTGATCAGAGTAAGAGAAACACAGTAAAATGCAAGAGAATTGTGATAGACTGTACTACAATCTAACACATATGCGTTGCTACAGATACTGTCCAGAATGACAAGCACATTCAATGACTAATGTGTTGGTGCTTCAACAAAAAAAACTTTGATTCAATATCCCCAAACTATAGTTGAAAAATATGGAACAAAGACATTTTCTTGGATGAAAACCATGATATTATAATAAAAAAAGAAAACAACCTATTTTCATCTTCTTCTCATCACATTTTCAATATGTGAGTTTTATCATTTATATAGCATATCGGTCTTCAGTCTTTATGTTGTGATTTACTTATAGAAGACTATTGACTGCTGACTTAATTGGGAGTCACGTTGAGTTTCTAATTGCTGAATATATTCGCTGGCATGAACTTGGTCTCAATTCTCTTAGACTGCACATGTTTTTTTTCATGGAGATTTTTACCCATTAACTTCATTTTAAATAGAAATCCATGCATAATATAATATTATTAACATAATCAGCATGTTTTACCAAGAAGAATATATTAAGATTGTTCTCATTTTCAAGTGTGTTCTTGGAATAGATATTATCAACCTACTCAGTGGAACTCATTTGCTCAATCTTCAAAGGAAGAGGCTCTGATCATGCAAAGGACTATACCATGTCATAGTATATCCACTAACCATCTGCTAAATTTAAATTTTTTACCCAAATACATATTACAAAGCATGCAGGTTATTCAACTTTTGTGCAACTCTTTTGTACAGCTTAAACTAGAAAAGGCAAATAAATATAAGAATTAATATCTAAATTAGCAGTTTGGCTAGCAAGATGAATGGGCTAAAAGTAGTTCTACTAGGGACTTGTCAGTTCTGAATTTGAAAAACTGAATTCTTTCAATGTTTAACTGAATAGAACTGTGAAAATTCTTTGCAAATGTCAGGAAAACAATAAATGTGTTGCGTTTTCAAATCTGCAATATTTTCTTTGCTGTACCCGCATCGCCCAAATTGCTTTTAGCCTTCAACTTACTTTTAAAATATAAAAACATGTAATCTAGAAGTAACAAATGAACACAACTTTGAAATAGGGCTATAATGTTCTTTTTACTGCTGAGCAGCACCTACAACAAAGCAGAAATACATTACCAGTTTGAAAACTAAATTGTATTCCCATTGCTTTTCAGTCAATCAAAATATAATTTGAAATCCTGGCCATTGACTAAAAATGTCACACATGAGAATAAATTAATGTTGGCCACCATCTGCCAGAAGAGGCAGATTTTCTGTAGCAAAACAAATGGGTACGTTCAAGATAGTTTGCTTAAATCTTTGAACTTTTCTAAATCTGCTCATTGAACGTAAGGTCAAGTATTACAAACAGTATAAGGTAGTCATAGTCATATTGTCAACAGCAACCTTTTAGTAACTTATCTATAGCCTTCATTTCAAATGGCATTTATGATATCTTGCTACATTGAAGATAAAGCAATAACATTTAGAGCCGAATCATACAGTAATAATGTTAACTGTGTGATAACCAGTGATATCTGATTTCTTTATCACATTCTGTTTTTTAATACTATGTCATTGTTCATATTATCTACAAGCCTCTTTATAAAATGATGATGTGTAGGAAGTTAACCATTGGCATGCAGTTTTGTGGTAAATATATCTTGAGGGCTGCACCGTTCCTGTGGAACTCACTTCCCTCCTCTGTTAGATGCTCACCCAGTCTCCACTCTTTCAAAAAATCATTAAAAACCCACTTCTTCATAAAAGCATATCAATTAAACTGTTAATAGCTCCTGACTGATTCCTCTTCTGCAACTGTCACTAGTCTAATACTATCCTTACCTTTTTGTGTCATTTTACCCCACTCCCTCTAGCATGTAAGCTCATTGGCAGGGTCCTCAACCCCTCTGTTCCTGTGTGTCCAACTTGTCTGGTTACAACTACATGTCTGTTCATCCACCCACTGTAAAGCACTGTGGAATTTGTTGGCGCTATATAAATAATAACATACTAATAATAATAAGCTGAAAGGAACTCTATAGTGTGAGGAATACAAACATGCATGCCTGACACTATAGTGCTGGATTATAGCGTTAGGTCCCTGGACCCCCTCTCTTTGAAAATCAAAAGTAATTTTACTCACCTTTTCTCCCATGCAGTGCCTGAATTTTGATGATCTCAGCCAATCCAATGTTTTCACATATGAAAGCATTGGGAGGCTAATGCGCAAAATGCTGCACTGCACCAATCAGCATCTCCTCATTAAATCAATGCATCTCTATGGGGAATTTCTGCATCTCCATGTAGAGCGTGGAGACATTAAACGACAGTGCTGCACAATGTGCTGCACAATGTGCAGCACTGACACAGGTAGCACCTCTAGTGGCTGTCTGAGTGACTGCACCAAGAGGTTTAACTAGTAAACAATGTAAACACTGCCCTTTCTCTGAATAGGCAGTGTTTATATGCTAATGCTGCAGGGACATGCTATAGACACCAGAACCACTACATTAAGCTGTAGTGGTTGTGGTGACTATAGTGTCCTTTTAAAGAATACTCAAAGTCAAACAGTTAAAGACTTTTAATAACTCTGATATTTGGACCTAAAATCTTCAAGTTATTCCTCAATTTTTTTTTGTTAATTTCTTTTCAGCAAGATCCAAAAGGGTGCCGACATATATTAATTAGAACAGTCTATAAAATGAGGTGGTATTCAAGATCCAAATGATATAAAGTTAAAACAGCATTCCATTGTTAATCTTATCTCGGAATTAATTTTATAATAATAAATACTTGCATCTTGTGTTCTGGCCTTCCCAAATTTAACCTTTAAAAAACAAAAACAAACAAAAATATATATATACATATATATATATATATATATATATATATATATATATATATATATATATATTGTTTTGTTATAAACTCTAGAATAAACATTTTTGATTTCAAAGTATTGCAAAAGCAAGTTCAAATTTCTGCTTATGGCATGTTAGACATTTTGGGCAATTAAACAGTTAACTGCAACAAAAATAAAAATTACACTCTAGCTCTGATTGTAAATGAGTGCCGCAGGTCCCTTCATGGCCCTTAATATCTTTTTTCTATTCCTAAAGAGCCATTTAAATCAATGAAGGTATAAAAATGATCATTGGCCCATAATATAGATTTTTTTTTTTCCAGTCTAGCGCCAAGCCGCTGACAATGTTGCCAGCCTGCATTGTACGTGCCCTACTTTCTCAGAAATGGCTACTTTCCAAACATATTTTTCCATGTAGGCAGGATATCAAGACTATCCCTCTGTACGTCAAAACCATCTTGATGAGCATAAAGCAGTTCAGAGTTTTCTTTTTGATTTTTTGTTCTGTGTTTGTCAGTATGTACATTTTGCTGTCTTTTACAGTTTTTTTAATTTTCTCTGTGATAGTGTCAGTTCTGAAAGTAAATTTAAACATGTTGGCTGCTGCTCCAGTTCATTCGTCTAGGTTCCTTTGGGAATCAGCTAATTCAAACATTACCATATCTGCACGTGCAATGTTAGAATGCAAATCATACGAAAAAGAACAGGTGGATAATAAAACAATAAAAAATAAAATATGGAGAGTATGAATAATAAACATATTATTGTTAAATAGTGATCAAGTAAAGTAACATAACAAATCACCCAACAATTAAATGTAGCATGTTCCAGATTCTCTGGATAGTACAGAGCCAAAGTTCTGTACACTTTGAATCTTCATTGTAATGTTTAACAGCTGTTAGTTTTAAAGTATCTTGTCTTGTCTATTTGGTTTACCTTATATCCTTTGCAAAATCAAGTAAGGCATTTAAGGACACTGTATCAGTTCCACCACAGTATTTCTACCAAACAGCTATTATGTGATGGATATCCAAGAAGGAAAACAACCTTTTCGGGATGAAGAAGATTACATTTTTACAATTACACAAATAAATGTTTATAAACATGGGAGCTAGGGTGAGTGTCCACGTTGAGAAAGCCTGCATTTTGGCTAAATGCATTATCATCAGAAGCAACTTACTGGCCTTAGAATATCTTCCATCAAAGCACCAAGACCACCAGCATATCCATAGGCAGGGATTGTGGAACTCGCTACCCTCCTCCGTTAGATGCTCACCCAGTCTCCACTCCTCCAAAAAATCGTTAAAAACCCACTTCTTCATAAAAGCGTAACAATTAAACTGTTAATAGCTCCTGACTGATTCCTCTTCTGCAACTGTCACTAGTCTAATACTATCCTTACCCTTTTGTGTCATTTTACCCCACTCCCTCTAGCATGTAAGCTCATTGAGCAGGGCCCTCAACCCCTCTGTTCCTGTGTGTCCAACTTGTCTGGTTACAACTACATGTCTGTTCGTCCACCCATTGTAAAGCGCTGCGGAATTTGACGGCGCTCTATAAATATCATAATAATAATAATAATAATAATATAATACATCTGGAGGTGATTATAAGTGCCATAAAATTGTAAGTGTTATTTCTCTTATTGAATTTACCAGTAAGTAACCAAAATACTACACTATATTCTGTTTCTTTGTCTTCTCATCTTCCATATTGGTCTAATTCCATTTGGATTTGCCAGAAAGAAGAGACTCTGGTTTGGGAAGTTCAAGCTGCCCTACTTGTATCAGACAAGCAACAGAAATCTCACAAACGTTATATATTTATTTGTTTCTTCTTGTTTTTTTTAATCTGTGAGCATAGTGAATGTATGCAGGATGAAAGATTATGTTAGAAGTGGTTAGGGTAAAGGTGGATGGGGGGGTAAGATTTGAAAGGATTGACATCAGCGTTAGATAACATAATATGCTTAATGTTAAAAGTATTAAAAGCTTGAGATGGGCTAGAATTGAGGTATAAGGCTATTTAGAATGATTGAGTCTAGGGTTAGAGGTGGTTTAAATATTTTTAGTTAAAGAGGGTAAAATTAGTATTGGGGCACATAAAGTGTTTAGTGTTTTAATAGTAGTTAAGCATAAGATTAAATAAAAAAAATGTTTCTCCGTTTTAAGCTTTGAGTATTTAAACATTATTATTATTATTGCTATTTATATAGCGCCAACAGATTCCGTAGCACTTTACAATATTATTAGAGGGAGGATTTAACTATAAATAGGACAATTACAAGAAAACTTACAGGAACGATAGGTTGAAGAGGGCCCCGCTCAAACATGCTTATAGTCTATAGGAGGTAGGGTATAAAACACATTAGGACAGGAAATAGCAGTCAAATTAGGTGGGAGTGAAGCAGAGCTGGAGGAGAGAGTAGAGTGCTGCCCTTTAGGAGAGATCAAGAAACAGGTATGTGAGGTAGAGGTTAGTCTGGGAGGGCATAGGCTTTTCTAAAGAAATGGGTTTTAAGGCACTTCTTAAATGATTGAAGACTAGGCGAGAGTCTGATGGCGGTAGGCAGGCTATTCCAAGGCAAGCGTGAGTTGGCCGTACGGGTGCGAGCAGCGGACAGAAGAAAGTCCTAGGCAGAGCGGAGAGACCAAGAAGGGGCATACCTATGGATCTGTGAGGAGATATAAGAGGGGCTAAGATTATTCAGTGCGTTAGAGGTATGGGTTGGCACTTTGAATTGACTCCTATAGTATACAGGAAACCAATGTAAGGACTAACAGAGGGGTGAGGTGTGAGAGGACCGACTAGAGATGAAAATCAGTCTGGCAGCAGCATTCATTGCAGACTGTATTGGGGCAATACGGCTACTGGGAAGACCAATTAGGAGAGAGTTACAATAGTCCATGCAAGAGATTACTAGAGCATGAACAAGCTCTTTAGTAGCATCTTGTGTAAGAGAGGGGCGGATGCAGGCAATGTTTTTGAGGTGGAATTGGCATGATTTGACAACAGACCGGATGTGAGGCTCAAAGGTGAGGCCAGAATCAAAAGTAACACCAAGACAACGTGCTTGTAAGGATGGGATGATATGAGTATCACCAATCTGAAGGGAGAGCGAGAGAGGACAATTAATATTAGGAGGAGGAAAGACAAGAAGTTCTGTTTTGGAAATATTCAGTTACAGAAAGCGGGAGGACATCCAATCAGAGATAGAAGAAAGGCAAGAGGTGACACGTTGCAGGACATCAGGGGAGAGGTCCGGGGAGGAGAGATATAACTAAACATATATATAAACATGGAAAAGGTTTGTTCAGGTTTTGGGAAGAGTTAAAGTTAGGGTTAGGGAAATGGCTTGTTTAGGACATGAGTGGTTTAAAGGGTTATTTGCCAAGTATTCACCCTACTGTGTATTTATGAAGACCATTTAAAAACACCCCTCCCACTTCCTGTCCAGCCTCACACACACAGACACTGGAGGAGCTTGGACAACATTGAGTTTTAAACCCTCTCTAACTCTCCCTGTGGCTCTGCAATCCAAAAAGGCACATTATAGGTGATGAAAGCAGGACAGGGAATACAAAGCAGGTGCCTCCTCTGTCTAACATAAAATCCAGACCTGAGGATAAGTAAACATAATACTAAAAATCATAGAAAGTGACAGTTATAATTTAATGCTTTAATGTTACTTTTCTTTAGTCATTTATTTATATATAGGCGGTTTAGTTCAAGACAGCTCTTGTGAATTTAGAAAACTTGATATCTATCTAGCATTAGAAGCTACTCTAGTGGATACATACCTTTACAAGTCTTAAAGAATGAGACGGTAATAGCTCGGGAAGTCCACTCTGTATTCTTAGCTTGCCTGTATGTGATCCCATAATTTTGCATTTATTGGCCAGAACCTCCTAAATTGATATTCTGACAATGTTTACATGTCAAATGACTCTTAAAGTGGCCCTGCATATTAACAACCAGACCAATACACAATTATTCAAGATCAACAGATAACCTTAGGTCATAATGTATCTTCACTTTGCAAAGCAACAACTATTATTTCCTGAAACATCAAGGTTGAGAATGAGTTAAGTAAGGCAACCACATTAGATATCTGTGTCTATATACAATGCTACGATAACAGCAAAACAATAGACACAATGAAAAAAAGTAGCATGTAAAGATGAAATATTATAAAGGACTTCACATTTCTGCTGGGAGGATTTGTCTTTCCGCTAAATGCCCACTGACCTATACAGTTAGCTGCAACATAGATTATTTGCAGAGGATTCAAGCTGGTGCTATTTTTGCCACAGGTCTCCTTCACCAGATAAATTATGTGTCACAATATATACTAGTGACCATTTAGTATAGAGGTTTTTTTTTTCAAAGCTCTCATTTTTAGTTCTTCTCTGAGTTCACCTTGTCTTGAGTCCTGTCAGAGTCTCTGAAATTCTGATATTTTTAAGGTTTCTGGATTATACAATTGCCTAATTGTTTGCTGCTCAAACTGACATCACATCAATACTTACTATTCACAAATCTATTTGATCTGTACCAATACTGACTTTTTGTATATTTAACCAACAGCCCACACATATTCTAGCATGAAGGAGCTTTGTTTTCTCAAAAGCTAACATGAAAATACGGCTTGGGAACCGTATAAGAAATAAAAAAAAGAATAGTGGTACATAAGCAGTGATTCTCAAAAATTGAGAATTACTACAACAAAACATGAATGTAATGCATGTTTCATATTCACAATAGAGATGTGGAGACACAATTTCTATGTATCTCTAGCTATCAAATTGTAGCTTTATTCCATGAAAAAGCAAGGGATGGATCTGGGGAAGCTTCAGGGTTCCTATGCAGGGTGAAATAGCAGCCTGCAATAATATACTGTGCAGTACAGATGCTCGATATCACTGTACTTACTGTGTTTGGGTTTTATGCCAATATTGAGATGTTACCTTACCGTACTTGTAGCTGTATTCCCAAGAATACTTATGAGCAGAATGTTTGACCATTTTTAATGATCTATTTGTGACACTGTGTGAAAGAAGAAAAAATATTTTTTTGTTTCAAAGATAATATTTAAAACCATAAAATAACAAGTTTAGATAAATACATAACAAAGCAAAATTGATTATATAAATATTTACGTTAAAGGAGTTTTCCTATCACCAATACAATGTGAGCTCATATAAATTGTTATGGGGCAGGAGTGTCCAACATTCTGGCATCCATTCCTCTCTGCACAGATGTATTACTTCTCTTAACGGAGACCCATTGATAAGTTGACACTTTCAGCCTCTCACAGAACATACTGTAGTCTAGACTTTGGCATTCGGATTTGTACAAATGGATATCTGATGAAAATCTGCAACGTCCAACAAAATTCTTCTATGAGCCTTTCATTTGCTCGTTCATTCGGCCTTTTGTATTACACTGTCTGTGTAATTCAAAAGGCTGAACTAGTAACTGAATGAATGGCATAAATTATTAATTCTTTCATTTGTTCGTTCTGTTCAATCACATCAAATCTGATGGGATTGAGCCGAACTAACGAATGCGTACAAATTAATGTGCCATTCGTATTACTAGTTCGGATTTTTGAATTACAGACAGGTAGTGTACTGTGTCTGGTAAAGTACATGTAATTTGTATTGCAAACTGCCAAACGAGCAATTTGAATACACGGATGCAATAATAATGGGAGTGAGCTGAACAACGTTCACGCACCGAACGAACAAATCATTTGTGCATTCGCATTAACAGCTCGTGATTTTTCAATGCATTGCTTTAGCAAAGCATAGGGGACGATATGGGGATGGTAGAAACTAATGACCGAATGAGAAGGGATATGGGAGTGAGCTGATTTTCATATTTCCAGTCAGCTCACTCAAGCGACATGATGCTGTAGTGGTTTATTCAATGGTACGTGCAGTATCGTAGATGGGTTTGGGAGTGAGCTGATTTTCATTTGTCTAATCAGCTAACTCCTGTGACATGATGCTGTAGGGGCTTATCCAATGGTGAGTGCTTTAGCATGGATTTAAAAAATAGCCAAACAGCAGTATAATAGCAGGCGGGGATCTTTCTCCACCCTTCTTTGACGGTGAAACATTGTGCTTCTGTGCTGTGCTAGCCTCATTACTTGTCATAAAGATATCCTATGAGACTTGGTGTGCCTGCCATTTCTCACAACTTGTTAAATTTGAGAGACTATTACTGAGACATATTTTTTCATTGTTGTGCTTTCTGAGAGCTGTGCTGCTGACTGAGTCAGTTTGCCACATGGTGCCTGGCTGGCACTGCCAGTGCCTGCCTTCCCTGCTTGCATTTTGCCTACAGCAACCAGGTTTTACTTTTTATAACAAATCTTTTTTTTATTTAATAAAAATTGATTAGCTTAAATTGATTTAGATTTAGAGTAAAGGTAGAATCAATCAAGTACTTTAGCTTAGTGGGCCTGAGTGCTTCTGCCCTGGCGGTAGACTAGTTGGTTAGCCTAGAATAAAAAAAATATAGTTTAGCTGTTAGTTTTTTTCTAGCATTTTAAGTTAAAACTAGCAAAGCCACATTAGTTGATTTTTGTTAGAGATTGATCTCACAGAGGTGCTGCTGTTGCTGCAGTGCTGTTTCATCGTGAGTGCTGACAGAGAGAGTTCATTTTGTGTCATTCTCAGCTAAGTGTGTTTGACTGGGTTTTAATTTTTTTTTAACTGAAGCCATACTCCAGTCCACACACTCAGTTACAACTACTAGCACAGAGTCCCAGTGACTGACAGACTGATTTTTTTGTCACTCACTCACTGACTGTGTCTGCTTGCTTTGCATATATTTTTTTATATTTTTTTTTAAAATAAGTTAATAGAATTATCTTCTCCATGCTGAAGTGATGGATGTAAAACACACTACAGATAACTTTCTGCAGGCAGTAAGGGGGTTGGTGTCACTTTGGGTAGGAGATGAGGCAGGCACCAATGTAGAAGTGGAGTTTGTGATTACTCATGGAGCTTCAAATATGGTGAAAGCTCTGCGTAATGGTAACCTTGTTGGTCTGCACTGTGCAGTGCACATTATCCATCTGGTAGTCAAGTCAGCAATCCCAGAAGGAAATAATAGAGTTTCCAGTGTGATTGAAAGGTGCAGGAGAATTGCTGGGCACTTCCACCTCAGTGTTAAGGCTAGCCAACTATTGAGGCAGGAGCAAGAGAAGGCAGGTCTTCTCACACACTGTCTATGACAAAATGTCATGACGGTGGAACTCTACTTTGGAGATGCTGGAGAGGATTTTAGAGCAGCAGAGGACAATCCATAGTCTGGCATCAGACCAGTACATTGGTATTGGTTCTCCACTGAGTAGAGACGATTGGACAATAATCGCTCAGCTAGCATCTTAAACCATTCAGAGATGCCACTGAAAATGTAAGCTTGAACACTGTCAATCTGGGACAGGTTATCCCTGTTTCACCCATCTAGGGAAAAGATGGGTCTTTTCCTTGAACACTAAGAGGTTGTTCAAGGTGACCCTCTACAACCTGATGTAGTAACTCTGGTCAGAAGGCTGAAGGATCAACTAAAGGTTTGCCTACATGAGCGAATTGATCATTCTACCGAACTGATGCTAACTTGCAGGTGTGATCCAAGCATTAAGGGAAAGCCGGCAAATCCAATAGCCTAACAACTTGGAGAGAGAATCTGATCCAGACTGGCAGCACAAGAGGGAAATGCTGTCTGAGGAAGAAGTTCAGAAGGAGGCTGAGATGTCTGCTACTTCTACCAGAAGCGTTGGCCACCACACAACTGAGTGGAGCAACTGCATTTATAGTTGGACTCACTGAGAGTGCTAGCAGCAGAAAGGAGCGTACTGCCTCAGAAATGGTCAGAGCTTACCTCTATGAACCTCCTTTGCCCCCTAATGTCAACCCTCTTGGCTATTGGAATGAGAAGAAGAGTGTGTGGCCTGCACTCTCATTGGTTGCGCAGGAGCTGCTATCATGTCCGCCAACCACTGTCCCAAGTGAGCGCGTGTTTTCGATAAACGGTAATATACTGAATCTACAGTGCTCACAAAAGTCACCTCATCTCATGGAACAGATTGCCTTTCTTAAGTTCAGTCTACCCAAATTGGGGTACCCTGCTTTTAACTTTGACTGTAATTGAGATTAGGGTTTCTCAACTTTCTAATTATTATTTCAGGTAATGTGCTTAATATCATGTAGTAGTGTTAAAGAGAAATGAAAACCATTATTTTATTTTCTCTCTATTCTTCACCCTCCAAAAAATATAGAAATCTGATGGGTGCAATGCGCATGCGTGTGCCACATCCATCAGATATATCAATCAGATATAGAAATCTGATGGGTGTACTGCGCATGCGTGCGACACATCTATTAGCTATATCAATCTGATATAGAAATCTGATGGGTGTACTGCATATGCGCGCGGTACATCTATCATAGTTCTACACCACATCTTTCACTTATGGGGGGGTTAATAGGGTGACAGACAGAGTGTAGAAGAGCTCCCTGTACACCGGCTGGGGACCTCCGCCAAGGGTCGCTTCCTAGCTGAAACAGGGGAAAAACCTCAGCACTTCTGCCCCAGTCCTCCTGGAGCCTCTCAGTCCTAGAACAAAATGGGGGACTAGCTTTATTCCCTCGCAGGGACTGGGCGACACACAATCATGGGAGCTCTAATCCTTAAGAGGACTTTCCCCGCCGAATCCTCCAAGAGCTGGAACAGGTGCTAAGCAGTGATTATCGCCCATCCCCTCCCAGACGACACATAGTTCCTGTATCCTACTTCTGAAAGTGGATCCTGTGGCCAATATTGGCACCATTTGTCCTTTCAGGCAGAGCGTAGTACGGCTCTGGGACATGTGAGTTATAGTCCTACTGTTTTACAACTTTTACAGGTCACACCATACTTGTGGTTTTCTTTTTTATTGTAGGTCTTTGATACCATTTTGTGTCATCTGCATATATCTGAATCTACAGATGTTTGTATAAGATATATAAGTCATACACCTTTTTTACACTGGATTTTTATTTTCACTGTATTTTATCCTACAGGTATATATAGTTTTCTATTGTTACTGTGGTATTTATTAATTGGCAAACTTACTGTGATATTAATAAACATCACAATAAGTTTGTCCATTAATAAATACCTTAGTAAGTAATAAATACCTTAGTTAGTATGCCCGTTAATATATATCACAGTAACTTTGCCTGTTAATAAATATCACATTACGTTTGCTCCATAATAAACGAGCATACTTACTGTGGTATTTGTTAATGGGCAAACATACTGTGGTATTTATTAAATGGAAAACCTGCTGAATTTATTACTGGGCACCTTACTTGACATAGGTTAAATGGACCAACTGCCTGTGCCATGTTCTGTGGGGCAACATGACACTTTTCTGTGTATGCCATTCACGATTCCTATGTTGAGGAGCACTGGCATATTTTATTACACGCAGATGACACAGTAACCCATGCAAGCACATCTGATCTACTGCAGCTTGACTTTATCCAAAATCAGCTGCCCTGTACAGATACAAATCCTGCCTAACCCCTGCAGTAAAGGAAAATATTGTACAGCAAATGCTGATGCCAATCATTGATTATGGGGATGCACCTGCACCGCAATCCCACCTTAATAAACTCAATACATTGTATAACTCGTTCTGATGATTTGTGCTACAATGTAATTACAGGAACCATCATTGTGATATGCTGTCACTGGAATCCAGGTGCACCCTTCATCTTTCCAGCCTTGTGTTTAAGAGATTTTCTGGGAAGCTCCCAACCAACCTGATCAGAATGCTCTCCTCGTCTGTTCCCACCTCCTATAACCTCTGATCCAGTACCAGCACGTTATTTAGTATATCTCAATACAAAAAGAAAGCAGCCATTATCCTCCTTTTCCTACAGAGCACCGCCATTATTGAACGACCTCCTGCACACTTTCAAATCTTCCCCAAGCCTAAAGTCATTTTGTATCACACAGCTAAGTTACAATGCTGCCGCCCATCCCATGTGTCCCCTATTAAGGGTTAATAAGTATATAGGGGTGTATATAAAAAATACCCCTTTCTGTCTCATTAGAGATATCTTTGCCAGAAGCTCAAGGAAGCAAGGTGAAGGATCAGAGTAGGACCCATCTAGGGGGGTCTGCCTTGACGTTGGCAGGTAGGCATTTCCTCCAGTGGCCATTGGAGTAACTAAACGACCTCCATTTGTTTAAATATACATAGGGATTAAGGAGAGAGCGCAGGTAACTTTTTTCATTTGGTTTTTACTATATGTATTGGAGCTGATGTGTACTGTGGTCATTGCTGCCGCCCAGGAGTGATGGGAATGAGCGCAAGACTTTTCTTTTTGTGTTTGTAGTAACTATTATATGGCCCGAGGGGCAAAATACCTTTCCTGAGTTGGCCTCATGGGACAGCGATGGGTGTCCCAGGCCCCACATTACCTATTACCGATTAATGCTATATATATGTGCATCTTTGTGCCCCCCCGCTACCTGTATACTGCTGTGTACTGGGCCCCCTGCAGAATATAGGCAGCGGGGGGCCTGCACCATGTCATGCAATGTTATCAAAATAATGTTTATTACAATTAATGGGAGAAAAAAAATACTGTAGGCTTTTCCCCACACATTATGCAGCCACATACATTCACACACACTATACACTTACATTTACACACACTTTACATTATATTACCACATTTACACACACTACATCCTTACACAAACACACACTCTGTAGTCACTACACACACTACCAGTGGTGTATCCTGGTTTTGTGCTTCCCTTACCTTTGGGAATGCTGGGCTGGGCCTGCAACCATCGCAGGAGATGCCCCTGCTTTGCTCGGTGAGTCGGCCCCCACAGGCCTTGTATCTGATGGGAATGCGGGGCAGGACGGGGGTGCCCAGGGGCATAGAGAGAAATGGGAAGCACAGGGTCCAGGCGGCAAGAGGGTATCCGGTACGGCCCCGTGTGGGGCCAGGGCAGCTGCAGTAGAGTCCACAGTTACGGTTGGGGATCAGGCAATGCAGGCTGCGGCTGGTTCAGGCAGTCAGTCAGGGATAAATCGCAGCGCTTCCACAGCCAGGGAGGGGCCGGGAAGGTCGAAAGGAGGATGAGGAGTTCCGATAGCGAGGGTGTGGTAGTACGGCCCGCATGGGGTCAGGTGGGAGAGAAGGCAAGCGGCTGCATAGAGCTGGGCAGGTGGAGGAGCGCGACGGGAGGAGTCAGGTTGTCAGGGAGCGCTGCTCGAGGATGCAGGACAGCGGGTCACCAGGTGTCCCAGGACAGGCGATTTTGCGGAGAAGTACAGGGGATAGGACCAGGTGCAGCGCAGATAGGTGGTCCACAGAGGATCGGCGCAGCAGAGATAGTACCCCTTCAAGCAGGTCGTTACAGAAGAGGGCATTCGACATCATCTGAGGGTAGGGCGAGGAGCCGGAGCAGGGCATACAGGTCACCCGACAGGAGGGGACAGGTAATCCCTGTTTCACTACTAGAAAAGTTCCCAAAGATAAGGGCGTATGGAGAGAAGATCCAACGTCTATCTCTCACAATACGCTCAACTGAGGGTATGCCCACTAAAAGGGTCTATAACATCCCCTGGTTAACAGAGGTAAATATAGATAAAAAATAGAAAATAAAAAATACTTTATTGAAAATTGAAATTAGATAAAATACAAGGGGTCCGGGATGGGGGGATGGCTCATCGTGCCGTGAGATTGTAATGGTACAAAGGGGAGGCAGCCAGGCAAATATGACTCACTCTGAGGTGATACTAAAAGCCAATAAGTAACAAGGAGCTTGTATGTTCAAGGCAACAAATCATACTAAAGTATCTGTAATATGATACATTTCAGGGAGCTCCTTGGTAAACAGCAGTTATCTACACAAAGTGTGATCAGACTCCTATTATGGGGATAGCACCCAGTAGATAGGGTGTGATTCCCTGGAGTATGTGACAAGCTATAAACTTGTTTGTTAGATGGTAAAGAAATCAAGAGGGAAAAACTGCTGACTAATAACAGTGAGGTAAACTGGAATCTAAAATATATATTATTCTGAGTAAAGAGAGGTAAAATCAAAAGAAGTTCCTCTTCTATGTAGTGATACCCAGATACCTCAATTCCTCTGTATAAAAGTCAGCCCCACAGTTCAAAAAATAAAGGACTGTTTGCAAGTACAGATCAGATAACGATATGAAAAATATGAAAAATATATTACTGATTTGTAACAAGATGTTACCCCTGGTCTGATTCGTGCCATTTTTTAATGTTAGATAACTGCTGTTTACCAAGGAGCTCCCTGAAATGTATCATATTACAGATACTTTAGTATGATTTGTTGCCTTGAACATACAAGCTCCTTGTTACTTATTGGCTTTTAGTATCACCTCAGAGTGAGTCATATTTGCCTGGCTGCCTCCCCTTTGTACCATTACAATCTCACGGCACGATGAGCCATCCCCCCATCCCGGACCCCTTGTATTTTATCTAATTTCAATTTTCAATAAAGTATTTTTTATTTTCTATTTTTTATCCATATTTACCTCTGTTAACCAGGGGATGTTATAGACCCTTTTAGTGGGCATACCCTCAGTTGAGCGTATTGTGAGAGATAGACGTTGGATCTTCTCTCCATACGCCCTTATCTTTGGGAACTTTTCTAGTAGTGGTTTTGTTTGGGTTATCCCCTTCTATGTTGCCCACTTAGTCCTTCTTTGACTCCAGGAGTGGATTGTCCCCAGTCCTGTAGTCATTGTCCTCTTTATTTAATCCCTGTTTCACCCTGTGGTGAAACCGACCTCGCCACGTGTCCTTGGAGGTGGCTGCTTGCCCGCCTCTTGCCTTTGGACTATGGACCAGACTTTATGTGAATGTGTTAACCCAGATAGCTATGCCATGGAGCCCATTCGTGTAGTTAAAGACTTCGGCTCCATGGCAATTGAACTGTGTGAATAGGATCTGAGCGCTATTCGGTAGTTTTGTGCGCTCAGATCCCAGCTATCTGGGGATATGTGAAATGTCTGTGTCTTATGTGTAAAAGGTGACTTTATGTATTTTAAAGTGTTTTATGTCTTTTTGCAACCATGTGCTTAATGGAGTCTTGTGTCTGTCCTGGGAGATAATTGAATTACTCTCAATTATCTCCAGGATAGAAGACTCTGAAACTGGTTTGGGCCAGAAAGCCATGCTTCATTTAGTCACAAAGGACTTTCCCTTAACTTTTGAACCCCTGGTCTGATTCGTGCCATTTTTTAATATGTTGTTCCCCTGAATGGATTGATTATGAAAATGTATATTTTATGTTTGTGACATGTATATTTTAGAAGTTATAAATATTGTGTAAAAACTGTATTCCTCTGCCAGTGATAATGAGATTACCCATTGTGTTCAGTAATCATATCACACGTAGAGGGGAGGATTTTGTGTGGGAGTGTCTGGGTGTATTTTACGGATTGATTGGTTGTTTTGTAACACCCTGTGGGCTGTACTATGTTTGTGGATTGGGAATAAAAGAGACTGTATGTGACAGTACAGGGAGTTCCTGTTTTAACTCTCAAAGTGAAGTGTCGTCTCATTATTGGGGGAAGGATTTATTGTATGCTGTTCCAGTTTGACTGCTAGGAGAGTAAACCTATTCGTATGGTTCCTATTCAACTGTCTACAGCATTCATATGCTTGGGAAAATTTATTTGTTTCTCCGGTTCGGTGATTGTGGTGTCTGCCAGAGTGCTTGGAGACCTCAGGAAGCGCTAGGAGCATCCTCCAACCCAGTCGGGGTGCCAGGCGATCCGTTACACACCCATCTAGGGAAAAGATGGGTCTTTTCTTTGAACACTAAGTACCTCATATGGCCAGTCGGGCCAGGCAACCGGGTGTGTTGAGGATGTAAACCGTGGTCGGGAACGTTGGGAGGCGGGATGGTCGAGGGCTCCTATGAGCAGACTACCCAGTTTTTCTTCTCCCTGCAGATCAGCAACTCCTTCTTCCACGGTCCTGAGGCAGGACCAGGCGACTGGAAGCAGAAATTATGACGCTACTCCTGAACCTCTCGAGGTGGATGGAAGGACGGCGTCCCCGCGGTCCTCGATGACAGGGGGTGCTAGCGAAGAGTCTTCTTCTGCACTACACTCTGGGAATCTATTAGATAGCTTGAGGTCTTTTCTTATTTCTTGGGCGGGTGTAGATACACAGGGGTCGCAATTCAGTCGGGTATGGGATCCGCTGCCAAGTGGGAGTGGGGTGGTGGCGACAGTTCCGGTGGCTGCAGCGGGCAGTATTCAGGGTGGCACGATGGGGCCTTCGCTGGGGTCGTGGATGTCGGCTGCAGTTAGCGAACGGGCGGAGTTGATGGGTGAGATGCCTGAAGCAGCCAGGCAAAATGTGAATGTGTCATTTCCCGGGCCTTTGGGCCGTCATCTCAAATCGGAAGTGAAGGAGAAGATTTGGCAGGGCGAATTCCTCGAGATTTTCTCACTCCTTCCTCTGGAGGAGTACATTGATCTGAAAGAGGATGATAAGAAAGATGCTAAGAAGGAGGAGGAAGAAAAGAGGTGACGTATCGGAAGATACCAAAGTCTTTTGGGAACTGGCTTCAGGCATTTTGTATATTGGCTAGTTTTTAGGGGAAAAGTTTCCCAAGCGGTGTTTTCAATTTTTCTGTTACCTAGATAGGATATGGGAGGCTTATAGAACTTACGGGGGCATGGCATGGTGGAAGTACGATGAGCAATTTCGCCAACAGTTGTCAGCAAATCCTGGGATGCAGTGGGAACAGATGGACCTACCGCTGTGGATGAAATTGATGATAGCACAGAAAACTGCGCCCGTTCAGGGTGGGGCCGACGCGTGGTCAACCTCCTCTTCATTGGCCAGTCAGAAAAAAGGGTTCTGTTGGTCGTTTAATGAAGGGCAGTGCAAGTGGGGTGCCACGTGTAAATTTCTGCACAAATGTTCCGGCTGCGGGGACGCCCACGGCCTCATTAGGTGCTTCAAGCGGGGAAAGTCTACACCTGCTGGTGGAGCCGGGGTTACGGTGGCGCCAGCCTCTTCTGCTGGGGGCCACGCCAGTGAAGGTCAGCATGATGTTGCCTTGGCTAAGCCGGTACAGTAACCGGGCTGATGCACAACTGTTGATAGATGGGTTTTACAAGGGGTTTTGTATTCCTTTCAAGGCAAGGGTCTCGGGTCGTTTGTGTAACAATTTGAAGTTGGTTGCTGAGCATCCGGAGGTGGTTTGTGATAAATTGGCTAAGGAGGTTCAGCTAGGTAGGATGGCAGGGCCGTTCGCTTACCCTCCATTGGATGATTTACGAATTTCTCCTTTGGGCATAGTGCCCAAGAAGGAACCGGGTAAATTTCGCCTGATCCACTAATGGCAAAGGCAGACGTGGAGTCTGCGTTTTGGTTATTGCCAATCCATCCTGATTGTCAACATCTTTTGGGTTGCACTTTTGACAGGGCCTATTTTGTGGACTTCTGCTTGCCAATGGGCTGCTCCATCTCATGTTCATACTTCGAGAAGTTTAGTTCATTCTTGGAGTGGGTGGTGAAGGAGGAATCAGGAGGGGGTTCCTTAGTACATTACCTCGATGACTTTTTGTGTGTGGACTCGGCGTGGACAGACCGTTGTGGACATACCTTACGGTCGCTGGAATGGGTGGCTTATTCCTTCGGCCTGCCCCGGCATCCGAGAAGATGGTGGGTCCTACCACATGTCTTAGTTTTCTTGGGTTGGAAATTGATTCGGTGGTAGGAGAATGTCGACTGCCTAGGGATAAGTTGGCTGCACTTCGGGAGCTCGTAGCGAAAGTCCGCAGGTCCAAGAAGGTTACGCTGAGAGAATTGCAGTCATTAATAGGCAGTCTCAATTTTGCATGTCGGGTAATCCCCATGGGAAGGGTCTTTAATCATTTTCTGGCAAAGGCTACTTGTGGAGTTCGGTCTCCGCATAACTTTGTCAGAGTGTCGCGGGTCATGAAAGAAGATCTGGGGGTCTGGGAAGCATTTCTGTGTGATTTTAATGGAAGGGTCTTTTTTCGTGAAGCGGCAGCCTCTTCAGATGATATTGAGTTGTTCATGGATTCTTTTGGCATTTCTGCAATTATTTCCACTGGTAGTGGCCTTGGCTCTATGTGGAGAAGTATTGCGGGACAGAAAAGTAATCTTTTTTACGTACAATATGGCGGTGGTTCATGCGGTTAAGCATTTATCCGCGTCCTCTGTCCCGGGGGTACGCCTATTACGGCGATTTGTATTACTGTGCATGTCGTTTAATATTGTTTTTCAGGCACGTCACGTGCCTGGTTTGCTGAACGTAGTGGCTGATTCCTTGTCTCATTTACAGTGGGACAGGTTTCGGATGGCGGCCCCAGGAGTGCAGGACGAAGGACAGGCCTGTCTGGAGGTGATGTGGCAGCTCGGGATGTAATGCTTGGAGGATTGCTGCGTAATTCTCTGGTGCCGGGCATGTGGACTGAATATGTAAAGGTTTGGGATGCTTGGGATGAGGCGGTAGGTTACACTGAGGTGTCCCAGTCAAAGGAGGGGCATTTGGATACCTTGCCGTGGTTCTTATGCTGCTTGTTCGCTCAGCGTTTATCTCTATCAGCGATTGACAGGAACATGGCGGCATTGGCGTTCTTGTTCAAACTGAATGGTTGGGATGACGTGACAAAACATTTTCTCGTCCATCAGGCATTACGGGGCTTTCAGAGAGGTAAGAAATCTGTCGATACCAGGCCGCCGGTTTCCTTTGAGGTGCTGCAGTGCTTAGTGGCGGTGCTGCCGGTCTTGTGTTACTCTCCTTTTGAGGTAAGTTTTTTTTTGGTGGCCTTCTCGTGGGCGTTCTTTGGGGCATTTCGGATTGGTGAGCTGGTGAGTGCCTCTTGGGCGGGTGTTGGGGGGGTTCAACACTCGGATGTGGGACTACGGTCGGACAAGGTAATGATTTGGTTGGGCCACACAAAAATGGATGTGTTTGGTAAAGGATGTGTGTTAACGCTATATTCCCTGCCGGGGTCAAGGGTATGCCCGGTTTCGTGCACCTCACACTACTTGGAGCTTCGCCTGTACATCCCGGGTGGCTTGTTGGTACATGGGGACAGATCGGCTATGTCACAATTCCAATTTCTTCGGGTCTTTCGGATGGGTTTGACGATGTTGGGTTTGGATCCCATGCACTTTGGGACCCATTCTTTCTAGATAGGGGCGGCAACAGAGGCGTCCCGCCTGTGTTTAAGTGAGGATCTGGTGAAATGTACAGGCAGGTGGGAGTCAGTACGGTTTAAGTCCTACTTACGGCCTGAATATTTGGTTTAATGGATATGGATGTATGGGATGGTGTTTGGTGCTATGCCTTGTCACTAATTACATTTTCGTTTCAGGTTTGGTGGCCTGGTTGGTGGGCCACTCTTACATTTACTGGGCGCAGAAGAGAGCCGTGGTTCGGAGACAGGGAGTGCAACTTGGCTTTCCTCTGGAATAGGTGAAGCTGGAGTGGTTTGGTTTTCGGGGTTTTGGTTGGCAAGGCATTAGTGGGGAAATTTACTGGTAATCCACGCAGGTGGGAATGATATGGGCATGGTCCCAAAAAAGGAATTGTTCAGGTGGATGAAGAGGGATGTGGACCGGCTACGGGGGCTGGCTCCAGGTGTGGTGGTGGTGAGGTCCGAGATGGTTCCTCGGTTACATTGGAGACATGCTAGGGACCTGGCCGTGGTGGCTCGGTGTCGAGGACAAATTAATAAAATGATGGCTGTATTTATCAGACGTATGGGCGGTGTAACAGTGAGACACAGCGAATTGGAAGGCAAGCTCCATGGGTACTTTAGGAGGGATGGGGTACATTTTTCGGACGTAGGATGTGATCTATTTAATTTGGGCCTTCAGGAGGGCATTCAACAGGCCTTATTCCGGTGTGGTGGGGGTCGCTCAGGAGCTTTAGGTGTCAAGTCCTGAGCTGTGGTAGGAATGGCCAGGTTAAATCGGGGGGTAGATGGAGGAAAAAGTGGGCATCCTGAGGTTTAGGATGGATTAGGCAGTGTTACACGTGGTTGGTAGGCTCCGAACCTGGGGTGTAGTTTTGTCTGGGTACACCCTACACTGGAACGTGGGGGTAGCGGTGTCTTGGTACAACCCTACAATCGATATGGTGGGTAGCAGTGTCTCGGTACACCCCTACAATTTATCTGGTGGGAAATGTGGTCATATTGGATTGCCAGTTTCTGTGTTAACATGTTATTTAGATTGTTATCTATTGTTATTATTGTGGGGTCATTGCTAGGGGTATGTTATGTATTTGGGGGGATGTTGCCTTGTTATGGACAGATGAATTAGAATAAAATGGCTATTTACTAATGTCTATTTATTCTGTGTACACTATGTTAAAACTGGTTGCTAGAGTAAATATTCCCTTCCCCCCCTACAATGTGTTCAGTTGCTGCTTCCTCTGTAAATTCCTCCAACTAAGCATCCCCCTTCCCATCAAGCAAACCTCATGTAACCAAAATTCCTGTGTTAACAGCTTCCTTTACTAACTCCTCCCCCACTTCCTTTGTGCCAGTTAACAGCTATATGCCACGTGTAACAAAATGGAGAATCACTGTTAAAGTAACTGAAAGAAACTACTCACTCCCCCTGTCATCGTGTATCTTGGAGCTGGAATATAGGCGGGAGAAGTCTGTAATGATGACACTACATCCTGTAGGGGGGTTTAGACAAGAGCCCTTAGACTGTTAACCAATTGTTGAATGTATACTGTATGTTTAAACTGTGACGTATTTTTGCTTTAAGAAGGAGCCCCCACTCCGGGGAATAAAGCATTCCTTGGTTTTTCACTGATCAGAAACTTTGTCTCCGGTGTGAATTACTTCTAGGGAAAGCGTGCACGGATTAATTAATCAATTTGGAAGGTGTAGATAGACAAATTATCAAAGTTTTCTTTGATCCAAAACAGCCTTTAATAAGATTTGTTGGCAATGACCCCATTTGTTATTCCTTAATTATTTAATTAATAATGCTGTGGACTAATATTTCCAACAGTATAACCTGTGTCCCTGTCTTAATGGGGGTTTGGGTAAGGTTAGCGCATATGCTGGAAAATCCGACTGTGCGTCTGTCATGTAGCCCATGGATCAGCACAGCTAGAGTAATAGGTCTTGACAGAGCCAGGAGGTAGGCATAACAGCAACAGGAAGTTTTAGTGACAGCTAGCATGCTGGGTGGGGCGGAGCCACAATGGGAGTATTTATATCAGCCATTTTATGAAGTGGCCTGTGGCGAGATTGGTCTCATCACAGGCCACTTCATAAAGGAGCCTGGTTGCCTGCCTGCTGCCTTTTGACTATGGACCGGCATTTAAATACTTTATTTTCCTATGCAGTAAGGTCTATTCATGTATTTCTGCCCTGGCGTTCGGTAGATTCTCGGATTTACTGAATGAACTCATTTAACCCAGATAGCTATGCCATGGAGCCTATTTGTGTAATAAAAGACTTTGGCTCCATAGCAATTGAACTGTATGTGTGTAGTCTGAGCGCCATTCAGTAATAATGTGCGCTCAGACCTAAGCTATCTGGGGATATGTTGCATGTCTGTATTTTATGTAATAAATGTAATCTTGTGTATTTTATTGTATTTTACTGTCTTTTTGCTGCCATGTGTTCAATGGAGTTTTGCCTCTGTCTTTGGAGATAATTGGATTACTTCTAATTATCCCCAGGATAGAAGACTCTGTGGAACTGGTTTTGGGCAGAAAAGCCATGCTTCATTTGGTCTCAAAGGACTTCGATCTATCTTTTAAACCAATGGACCAATTTGGATGATTTTGACATATGTTTGTATTTGGAGTATGCTGATTCTGAAAATGTTTTATGTGAATGTGATGCATACTTTTAAAGTTATGAATAATGTGGAAAAACTGTATTTCTCTGCCTGTGATAATTACATTACCCATTGTGTAAGGTAATTGTATCACAGGCAGAGGGGAGGATTTTGTGAGTGAGTGTCTGAGTGTATTGTACGTGTTTATTGTTTGTTTTCCAAAACCCTGTGGGTGGTACTAATGTGTAAGAATGTGTATATAAGAACAATAAACCCACAGCTCCGTCTGTTCCTGCTTGACCCTCAAAGCGGAGCCTTGTCTCGTTCTTGGGTGGATTTATTGTATGCTGTTCCAGTTTAACTGCTAGGAGTGTAAACCTATTCGTATGGTTTTTTCCTATTCGCCTGTCTACAGCATTCGTATGTTTGAGAGCATTCATATGCTTCTCTGGTTCGGTGTATTGGTGTCTACAGTAGCTGTGCCTGTGTCTCTGTAAGGGAAGATCTACTAAACGGCGGTTAAACACCTTTTATGTCTGGGGGTGCCGTTACATGGCCATTTTAACTGAACCTAAACTTACCTGTCAGTTGTCCCTCCCACCCCTCCTGTAATTTGATTAGGTTAGATGATTTTCCAGTTTTTTCACAGCGGCGGGGAATGGCCAGATTAAATCGGGGGGGGAGATGCAGGAAAAAGGGGTCATCCTGAGGTTTAGGATGTATTAGGCAGTGTTACACATGGTTGGTAGGTTCAAGTCCGTCGGTGGCTCCGTACCTGGGGGTGTAGCGGTGTCTGGGTACACCCTACACTGGAACGTGTTATTTAATGACATTATTAAATAAAACAATATTTTCTATAAATTCAAATACTGCAGTTACCCTAGTTGAAATTAATTTGAATTATTTCTACTATTTTATATCACTTATAAAATTAATTCCTTCTTAGTGAAGCAGCTATATAATTGGTCTAAGATAGATATAATTTTAAATTGGCCCGATGATGTGGTACTACTGGTGATCATAAGGTTCTGTGCTTTTTGATGTGTCTACATTAGTTTTATTGCAAGAAAAAAAAATGTTTTAAATGTATTTAAAGGTCTTAACTTAAGTTCCAGAGTTCACTAAATAGAAATTCTGAAAGACAGTCTTTCTTTCTGAGCTGCTAATTAGTAACTGAGGAGTACAGAGATAATGGATCTTGCCAAGGCCATAAAAATAGGGTTTAAACAAGATCTTTTGATCTATACACTGAGATTTGAATACATGAGCACTGACTGCATATTCTCTCAGTTTCTGTGAGTTAGATGTGTCAGATTTTAAAAATAATTTATTTTTTTAATTTAATTTTGGATCATTGAAATTGACATTTTATAAACAATGATTTCCTCTGACCTGCTTGTAGCACATTGGCCTAAAAATAGATCCAGAAGCTTCTTGGACACCCCGATTTTACCAACCCCCACCAGCTGACAACATGGGATGCAAACATAGAAGGTTTCAATACTCAGAGACCCCGAAACTGCCCGATATCAGGCTGTCTTTTGAGCGGCCTGCTTCAAATAGAGCGGCCAAGGTGGCACCTGCAGCGCTAGTGCAGGTGGAGGCATCAGAGGACTCGTGTGGGGAAAGTGAGGAGCTTCCCCTCCCCAAGTGGCTGATTTATATCAGGAGTCTGACTCCAATGATTACTCTTCCCCAGCAACAAAAGGGGATATAAAAAGTCTCCTACAAGATGTGAGGAAGGTATTAAAGGCCAACCTCCTCGAGGCACATACTGAGATGGGGATACTCAAGCAAAGGTTTGATGCAGTGGAGACAAAGAAGCAATTCAGAGAGTGCAAACTGCAGAGTACTCTGAACCAAGTGGACAACCTCAACCAACAAGTTCAGATACTCGCCAGTTTGGTCACTTCACTGGAAACAAGACATAGAAGACGCAATATACGTTTAAGAAGTATCCTAGAACAGATTGGAGGGGAAGCATTGCTGCCTTTTCCCCGGAGGTTATTGGCATCCCTGGCCTGTAGGGGGGCACAGACCACATGATGCTCACAACTGCTTTCAGAGTCCACAGGGCGACAGATGCCCCACCTGAAGAACCCAGAACCCAGAGAAACTAGAGACACTAGCTGATGTTGCGGTTCTCATCGCCATCACAAACCGACCTAAAGAGCTCAGAAACATAAGATTTGAAGGTTGCACAGTGGCGATCTCCCATTCATTGTGCTAACAGGACAAAGACGACTAGCCCTGATAGTCACACAACCGCAGAGTGCTGCAATAAAATACCACTGGGGAGTGGATGGCTCCCTAATTATGACACAGGGCAATACACCACTCACCCTGACCTCACAGGGGGACTCTAATGCATTCTTGCATAGGCTGCACCTGGCGGAAGCCCAATCTGAAGGAACCCATGCATCAGAAGCAGCAACCTGAAAAGCGTAACATTAATGTGGACTGCAAGATGTAGTCCCAGTATCTAGTATTTCATAAATACTTATTTTACTTATGTTACTAAAGTAATTTCTTGTATTTTACTTATATCTTTAGTTTTAGGTTATAGCCTAATTATGTGCAGTCTAGACTTAATATCGCTACATGCTAGGTGAATACACACTCCGTATAGGCCAAGTTCTGTTTCTGTTTTCTCAGTTCATAATCATCTCTAGCTCAGGTACATTACAGTGACATATACGAATAACTATTCTCATAGGCATACCACTAACTGTTAGTTAAATACCTAGTGATCACTATGTATTAGTTATGACATCGGCTGACTCATGCTTGTTGATAACTACCTATCTATAATGTTGTCTAAATGTAAATGTACCCTTAAAAAATGGCACTGATGCTTTTTGGGATTGGAAAAAAAAAAAAACTGGCAACAGACGCTAATGAGTTTATTTACTAAACAGTAACAAAATGTATTTTAAAACTTAGTTCAAACTGCCCAGTTAGAAAACATATTTGCATAACTGATGTGTTAAATTCTCAAAGCCTTCCATTTTGACCAACATTTTTCAAGTCATTTTTAGTACAATGCACTGTTTAATTTACTGAATATCAGGAAAAAAGTATCTGAAGAAGTGCCATAGTAACACGAAACGTATCAGATTGCTTCAACACATCCCTCAATTTGCCCCAGCTGTATGTAACTTTACTTGAATAAAAGTTATTTTTCTTCTGTTTTCTGCGGGTTGAGCTTTTTTGAATCTTATCCTATGCAGGAATCCGTCAGTTCAGTTAAAAAAAAAAAACACAGAGGGAAGACTGAAAAAAAAAAGTATAAGAGACGCTGACAAAAGTGAGACAAGTTGAAGAGAATCAGATAACCGTGAGCTGAGAAACCGTGCTTATACAGACAGCAAGAGGAGAAGACGAGATAGAGGAGTAAGTGGGAAAATAAAAGCTGATGACAGATAATAGGACAGAGGAACAGTAAAAAAAGAACACTAAGAGTTACTCAGGAGGAGGTGGCAAACTGGATCTTTGCCTAGGGCAGAAACAATTCTTGCAATGGCCCTGCATGTGGAGAAATACTTAAATGTTTTTCATTAACTTGGTCACCAATGATCATACTTAGTTGATGATTAAATGTCTATTTCAAAAATTGTTCTCCTTGCCCATCCCTGACTTTAAATTCCACAGATAACAACACCCAAGGCAGCATATATATATATTTTCTCACACATCCTGGGTGGAAAATATTTTTTGTGCTTTCCTAATTTTTAAGTCCTCTACCAGAAGCCTGTGAGAGTCTGAGCATTCCGTGTAGTGTCTTAGCTGTTCCTAGATCTGCACAGAGACAAAATTCTCAGATGTCCCACCTGGCACATAGATATAGTGATACATTATATATTTGATTGCTTTGGGAGCTGTTATTACTAACCTGCTTACATTTTTTATAGTATCAATATTCTCAGAGGTCTGTGTTTGTTACACTCCATTGCCGTCTTCTCTCTGTTGTGATTGGTCCTGCCTGTGAACACTTCCCTGAGCAGGACAATCCTCTAATGTTGAAGATATGTTGGTTCCACTGCCAGCACATCAGTTTCAGAGCATCCATTACCCCTCCTGTTAACACGAGAAACATCTGTAACTGGGAGCAAGAGAACATTTTATAGCATGCTAATCTGATGCCATAAGTAATTAACATATGTGGAGGGTCAACATTTTAAACCACTTTAAATTAAAATGTCTACATTCCCTGTAGATTTTGGTAGCACAATGTATAGATGGAATTAAATGCTTTTGAAATTTAACCTAACTCGGGTGTACACTGACAGGTACACTTCAATATCTGAATTCTAAGGCATTTTACTACTGGCAGCTTTTTTTTTTTTTGCATGATTTATCTCTTAATGTATTCACACTTTCTCCGTGCAATGCAATATTTAGTTACCATTTTCACATCATAATATTCTTTATTTTTTTGAGATATGTGTGGATATCATCTTATTTGCTACATTTTGCACACTTTCCATGAAGAAGGTCTTTGTGCAGTCTTTTATAATAAACATTTCATATATTTTTGTATTTTCACTCGGTTAAAGATACATTCAGACCACCCTATTTTTTAAATATATGGCAGATAAATGTAACTATGTACATTTGCTACAGCTCCACCTACTGTCAGATTTGAACAGTACACTCATATATATATGATGAATGATTTTTTAAACTTCAGCAACACTCCTCAATAGCATGTCCATCATAATATAATGATTGATTATTTTGTAGCTGTCAACTATATTTGACTTGAAAAGTCTATTTGCTCACATTACTTTTGCGTCCAGCTGGCAGCTCTGTTAGTGCCCAAGTGTTAGTGGATTGTCCTCTAGGTAATCTTAAAATACATTTCCAGGATAACAGTTCAAGTATTCTGCAAGGTTGGTGTGACAATTTAAAGTGTGCTATTCCTGTTCTTGATTTTATTACTATGATTATTAAGGGAGAATTGTTGTTTTGTTTATATTGCATTTATTCACTTCAAATTCAGATTTTTGTCCTCATTTTATATAAGTTCCTTATAATGCAATCTATAAATATTTCACTGTGTATTCATGCCTAATGGGAATATGTCGATCATGTTCAACTAGCAGGCTTAAAGTTGCTTTCATTAGTTTGTTCTGTACTGTTATGCTGGGTCATGATGAAGTATGTATTTGTTTACCTCGTCATACACGTTATCCTTGTGAAACTGCATTTCCCTTTTATGCATCGACAGCTGAATTGAGCTGAGCTTTTTATCATTTAGCTTTGACACTGGAAATTTCAAATATGTCCCAAATGCCCTTTTCTTTTTTATGGTCTGCAGTCTAGATACAGTTCAAAACCCTTTTTATTTTGTGGTGAAGTGAGACTATTTGTTTCCTTCTCAATATATGCTTATTTCAGCATATACTAAGCATGTACTTAGACCATAACCTGCTAGTTATGCTTGCTGTAGTCAAATAAATCTAGGGCATTACATTTGATTTACAATATAAAACAACCGAACACTGGATCAGAGTAACAAAACTGAAACACAATAAACTGGTAGTCAAAAACAGTGTTAGTTAATGATGGAGACACCGAGGCACTTTATTCTATCATTTTGTACATTTACTACAGCCCTTCTTACTGTCAAACATAGCAAACACAGTCATTATATACAATGAATTATGTTATAGCACCAGTAATACTTCTTTAGAGTATCACCCTACTCAAACTGATACAGCTGTAGTTATAGTGTTAAGAAGTGGAGCAATGTTAGAGCTAAAGGAAAAACCCCTTTCCCACATGCAATCAAGTGATAAAAAAATAAATTTATACTTATATTGCTTGTTGCTTAATATCCCAATTCAAGCTCAGCATATATGGGAAAAAATATATGAAAAGGATCATAGAAAAGATCTGCATGGATCAGTGAATATTACTGAATTCTATAAACATTGAATTAAATCAGCTTAATTAGCTGGATGAAAGTTTATTACAGTATTACCACAAATTAAAAACAGAAGATAATAATCAATACATAACAGGCTATAAAAAGTAATAAAAGAATGATAATAATAAAAACATAAAATACACCTAAATTCACTGTTTAGTTGACATATGTTTAGCAGATTACTGCTTAATTGATGCAACAGTGAAGCCAAACACTATCAAAATGTATAGCAGGTTACTGCTTACTAGATGTGGTGGTGAGTACAACGGTGTAAATCCGTTTACCCACAAACAGGTTTTCCCGCACTGGGAGATGTCTCCTGTACCAGAAGATGGCTGATCGTCTGTGGGGTGCCTTTTTATTTTGTCCGGATGGCGTCTGGTCTTGCTTCTGCTTTTTTGAAACGCCCGGCTTCTGAATAGGCTCTGCCCCCTTATTGACGTACTTCCGTATCTACGCGTTTCTCCGTTCACAGACGGCTTCGTCAGGACGTGAAGTGCTTCTGACGAAGCCGTCTGGACAAAATAAAAAGGCACCCCACAGACGATCAGCCATCTTCTGGTACAGGAGACATCTCCCAGTGCGGGAAAACCTGTTTGTGGGTAAACGGATTTACACCGTTGTACTCACCACCACATCTAGTAAGCAGTAACCTGCTATACATTTTGATAGTGTTTGGCTTCACTGTTGCATCAATTAAGCAGTAATCTGCTAAACATTTGTCAACTAAACAGTGAATTTAGGTGTATTTTATGTTTTTATTATTATCATTCTTTTATTACTTTTTATAGCCTGTTATGTATTGATTATTATCTTCTGTTTTTAATTTGTGGTAATACTGTAATAAACTTTCATCCAGCTAATTAAGCTGATTTAATTCAATGTTTATAGAATTCAATAATATTCACTGATCCATGCAGATCTGTTCTATGATCCTTTTCATATATTTTTCCCATATATGCTGAGCTTGAATTGGGATATTAAGCAACAAGCAATATAAGTATAAATTTATTTTTTTATCACTTGATTGCATGTGGGAAAGGGGTTTTTCCTTTAGCTCTAACATTGCTCCACTTCTTAACACTATAATTTCTATTTTTGTATGTGTTGAAGGGATCACTTTGAAGTGTGGTAGCAGGCAATTAAAGAGATACTGTGTAATACACAATTGTTAAATAACTCTACTTTACCCCTGTAGAACTGTGTATATTAAGCGCTCCAGTATTGTAAGTTTTTTCTGATACAGCTGTAGTCTTTGCCAAACTCCTCCTTATTTGTTGTTTGTTTTCATTCATGAAGATAATACATATATATATTTTACCCATAATAGCCTCTTATTAGCTTATATGTTAATTAGTCATTTTACTTTTTTTTTTTTTATCCTGGTCAAAATAAATAATAAGTAAATAAAAACATCTTATAAATAAGAAACATGAAAGAATATTCCAATTTAAAAAAATATACAAAGAAGCACCATTACTTAGTCTTTGTCACCATCAAATTAAACTATTTTCTGTAAAAAGAAATGTATAACCTCTTAAGGTTCACAGATGCTTCAGGAAATACCACAACACCATAATATAGTAAAGGTTTGACTTCTTACCTTCAAATGTATTCCTTAAAGTGAGACTTTCCAAGAATTCAAGGTGAATTCAAATTAAATTTCAAAATGTAGGCTTAAATATATTATTTTTTTAGCCAGTGAGCTAAATTCTATTCATTTGACCAGGCAAGCAGAGCCATTAATACTTTAAAATGTGAATGATAAGAGTCAGTTTCCCAGTTTTCTTTTTTTAGGAAAAGTCACTGTGTTCTGTCACGGCAATGGGCATAATTCATTATTGCACTATGGAATATTGTCCTTTAATGTAATTTAAGTAGTGCATTAATGATCTGCCTGCCTGGTAGAGATGATATTGTCAATGTCAAAAGGGGTTAATTTGATTGTATGGAAGGTCAGAAGGTTTTTTTAAGCATTAAGGCTCTTTCAAGCTGGAACCCCCAACAGAGGTCAGATTACAGAAGAGGTAATGGAAATTGCATAGGAATGTGAAAAAGGTTTTACTATATGGATGGAGCCTGTGAATTAATCAAAGGCTCTGTAAGGTGTGAGTAGTCGCCCATAAGTAGCCTGAATGTCACTTCAACCATATGGCCTCTATTTCTTAATTGATGGGTCAATCTCTTTGATATGTTAAAGGCCATAAGCCGTGTTCCAGTATCATATCCAAAAGAAAAAAAAATATTTACCCACAGGATAATAAATAAGCCTAATTGTTGTTACATTTGGAATGTGACAAGCGCCATATTTTAAACAAGCCCAAACATGATTGGCATAACTTAACTATTGGGGAAGGAATTGTGATGTCTGCCATATCAGGTCACAAGTAAGGAGTGCGACATATGTATAGAATGGGAAAATAATAACAAATTCGTAGATACAATTATTATTTCTGTGGCAGGTACATAAGAGAAGATGGAACCAAATGTTTACATTTGGATTGATGTTAGTCTTGTACACAAGGCAGTGGTTACTCATTATCTCTATAGATACACCTTAACTCCACCTCTAGACCAAGCGTGGTAATACACAGAGTATATATCCAATGATACTGAAATGCCTGTGTACTTGCTTGGGGCTAGAATCTAATTCTAAGTGAGTCACCATCCTTCCTAGCAGAGACCTGGCAGAAGTATTTACTTTGAAGAGCTGAGTAAGTGATTAGGACTTTCTGTTATTTTATCCCTTTTGTTTTTATCTGTTGTTGGTGTAAATAATTTGCTTATCATCTATATTTTTGTATGCACTGTGACTATTTTTTGCTCATAATAAATATTATTTTTATTAAGTTCTGTCTTTGTCTGGTAAAGCATCACGTTGCCTGAAGAAAATAATTAGTATTTTTTCAAGTCCTTAAATATTGTGCTAAGATGTATTTGTTGGGTTTTTATTATTGATTTACCTGGGGGACCAAGGCATCCCATTTATAAATTGTCTTGGTGGTGGCAGCATTAAAATAGTAATAGTTATATTATTATGTTTAAATGTGGGTGGTGTTAAGGGGGATTTTGTCATTATTTCCGATCTAGCACAGACAAATAGTGAACTTTAACCCTTTTACCACCACAACTACATCACGCATACTCTTGAAGTAGGGTGCGTTCGTGACATGTTCTATTTTATTTACATTTTTATTTTAAGGTATTATAAAAGGGACTGCTGAAACTGTTGGTTTTATTATGTGTTACTTGAACACTAACTGTTGTTAAGATGAGTGCAAGTAGTAAAACATTTGCTATGTCCACATATTTTATCGTGTACAATGATTTGCATTGTTTCGGTAATAAATATCTTTGAATTTTAGCTAAGATCAAAATAAGAAGTTATTGATTCCTTGCTGAGATTTTGTTAAACCCTGGAGCTTTGTGCACAGACTGAATAAAATATATCATGGCAGAAGCAAGACAGAAAGACTTTGATTTTGGAGAATTTCCAGGTCATTACCTATAATTGCTCGTGTCAAGGGTTCGGAAGGTCATGTCTCAAGAGTAAGCCATGTCTCAAGAGTATACAGCTATTCTATATGAGCAATTCCAAATTTATTTAGTACATATATTAGTAATTGATTATCCTGTTTTCCACTGAACAGTTTCTCCATCATTACTGTAAAAGTCCAAGAGTCATGAGGTGATTCAGAATAATATAAAAATGCATAGAACTGAAAGGTTTGTTTTAAGTATTGAAATTAATGTCTAAAACTTTCTTTAGTCCAAGTGCAATTTGTTGCATATATATCCACAAAAAAAACATTTCAATTCACTAGATGACCTGCTCTGAGTCCTCATTAAGCTTAAAGGACTACTATAGGCACCCAGACCACTTCAGCTTAATGAAGTGGTCTGGGTGCCAGGTCCAGATAGGATTAACCCTTTTTTTATAAATAGCAGTTTCAGAGAAACTGCAATGTTTACACTGAGGGTTAATCCAGCCTCTAAAGCCTCTAGTGGCTGTCTCATTGACAGCCGCTAGAGGCGCTTGCGTGCTTCTCACTGTGAAAATCACAGTGAGAAGACGCCAGCGTCCATAGGAAATGCTTTCCTATGAGACTGGCTGAATGCACGCGCGGCTCCTGCCGCGCATGTGCATTCAGCCGATGACATTGCTAGGAAGAAGGTGAGGAGGAGGAAAGTTCCTCGCACGGTGCTGGAGAAAGGTAAGATTTTAACACCTTCCTCTCACCAGAGCCCGGCGGGAGTGGGACCCTGAGGGTGGGGGCACCCTCAGGGTACTATAGTGCCAGGAAAACTAATTTGTTTTCCTGGCACTATAATGGTCCTTTAATGGAAATTCAGTGCTGGACGTTTAAGAGGGAGTTCACAGAAATTATTATCATTCAACATCCTAGTTCTTAGCTATAAAGCACTCCATAGTGGTACCCCACATATCTTCCCAAATTGTACCCCAAATATCCATCAAAGTAGATATCCACAGTTTCAGCTACTGAATGGCTGCTTGTTGCTTAAACGTTTCCTCGATTTGCCCACAAACTAAAAAGTTCTGTTTTTGAGACTTCTCTAGGGATGCACCAGCTTTGTGAAATTACCTTCCCAATCATTTAGGCTTTTTCTGACTTTCAAATCTGTTGTGGTCTTGGATTAAAGGAACACTATAGGGTCAGGTACACAAACATGTATTCCTGACCCTTTAGTGTTAAAGCCACCATTTAGGTGGCTTATCCCCCTTAGTCCCCTTAGAAGGGGTTGGCACATACCTTAATTCCAGCACCATGCAGCACTGAGCCAGGAAGCACCTTCAGTTGCCATCTGAGGAGTGACCACAGGAGGTAACAATAGGGACAATATAAACACTGCATTTTCTCTGAAAAGACAGTTTTTGCATGAAAATACCTGAAGACAATGATTATACTCACCTGAACAATTACATTAAGCTGTAGTTGTTCTGGTGACTGTAGTGTCCATTTAAAGGACCACTCTAGGCACCCAGACCACTTCAGCTTAATGAAGTGGTCTGGGTGCCAGGTCCTTCTAGGGTTAACCCATTTTTTTTATAAACATAGCAGTTTCAGAGAAACTGCTATGTTTATGAATGGGTTAAGCCTTCCCCCTAATCCTCTAGTGGCTGTCTCATTGACGGCCACTAGAGGCGCTTGCGTGCTTCTCACTGTGATTTTCACAGTGAGAGCACGCCAGCGTCCATAGGAAAGCATTGTAAATGCTTTCCTATGAGACCGGCTGAATGCGCGCGCAGCTCTTGCCGCGCGTGCGCATTCAGCCGGCGGGGCGTAACGGAGGCGGAGAGGAGGAGGAGAGCTCTCCGCCCAGCGCTGGAAAAAGGTAAGTTTTTACCCCTTTCCCCTTCCAGAGCCGGGCGGGAGGGGGACCCTGAGGGTGGGGGCACCCTCAGGGCACTATAGTGCCAGGAAAACGAGTATGTTTTCCTGGCACTATAGTGGTCCTTTAAATATGAATAATAATTAAGCAATAAGTAACAACCTTATTTTTTTTTTATATTTCTTTATATTATATTATATTATATTATTAATATGTGGATAGAAAATACAAAAAACATTGTAATATTAAATGCTAGTTTAATATAATAATTAATGCAAGTAACAGGCTATAACAGATGCAAGATGTAACAATGGATTACAGTATACAAAACATAAACAAACTTTACAAAGGTCCCAGCCCCTGTCTGGAGCTGCATCCAAGCTGATAAGTCTACATCCCTGGGCAGTCAAGAGAGAGGCAGAATCGCTTACATCTGACTTTTATTCCCAGTGGGATGCTTTGTGGGAGGTAACTTCCCTAGAGTTGGCTGGCCTGTGATGTCACTACCAGAAGCACATGGCTTAAGAAAACCTTTGTAATTGAAATTAATCCTACGTACTGCCCCTAGTGGTGCCTCTAAATTATTAACCTTATTATGCTTTATTTATAGCATAAATTGATATTTAAAATCATTACACAATAATTTTAGGAAGACTTAAAACAACAACACTTACGGAAGGCATGTAAACTAAATATTTAACTTATCTCCTGTGTCAAATTCTCCCTTTTTTCACTTTTACTCTATCACATACTGGTGACGGGATATGTTGTCATTATAGAATCAGTTTCTACCTTGAATAAAATGTACTCCTCTTTTACCTTTAAGTGTTCCTTTTTCAACTAGATTTGTTTTTAATCTCTATGTACAGCACTGTAGAAAATGTTGTCATAACTGCACACATGTACAAACAAAGCTGCTACACAAGGTTCCATTCACAGAAAAAATAATCTCTACACTGAGGTTTTGGGAAATGTACACGTCTTTGGATAGACAGATAATGAATGACAAAGTGGTGTGGTTCTTAAAAATGTCTTATCAGCCTTAGAAGGCAACCCAAACTAATAGAATAATCAACAGAAGTATAATAAAACTTAACATTTATTAACATTATTAAAAAGGTAATCCAAATGGCGCAAGTGGTAATTAGCACCAAAGAGGGCCTTTACTAGACACAGTAGTTAAATGAATAACACCATTAGTAGCTATTCTAAATGTAATGTGATAGCTGAGAGTCGTGTAGCTAACAATAAATACAATGTAACTATCAGTCTCGTATCCAGTACAGAAAGAGGAAGATGTTGAGGGTAGAAAAAAGTATTAAACTTGTAAATACAGTAACAGAATAGTGGTAAAGTATAAGTGAAATGAAAAATCCCTTTGTACCTTTGTGAGCACCCCTAAGGTAGCTAAGTAAAGCAGCTAAAGTGGCTTCGAGGGCACCCCTTAAAAAACGCTAACCACCTTCCCTAACCAACTGTAACTGGATAACAAGATAAAAAGAAATAGTAGAAAGAAAAAAAAGGAGAGAAAATATAAAATAACATATGAGGTGGCAATCAAACGTGTCAATAGAAATGCTACAGCATCTTCCCCAAATCTAAGCAACCTTAATATGCAACTATCCTGATACGCGTTTCACCACTAACTGGCTCTTCAAGGGGACTGTGAAAAGAGAAAACAATTTGAATTTCTCTTCTTGATAATTTTTGCTTTATTTGTGTTATAGAATACTGTTGCTGTTTTTGCCTGTTCAAACCCAGTTCTTGATTCGTTTTCGCATCCTTTGTTTTTGGTTGCTAGTTGAATATTTAAAAATAGCAAATGTAACTTCACAATGATAACAGATGTAGCATGTTGTTAGAGATGCATATTATACTTTACTTTAGAGAATATAAATATGCCTTTTAATACACATTGTAAAACAATAAACATAATTACACATAAAAGATATATAAAGAAGTGCATTAAGCCATTCAATAAGTAAGCAGAACAGACAAGCCGTTTTAATAGCAATGTAATTTTTAGTAACTATTTCAAACTGTTTTATGCTATTTAACATAAATATCTATTGTACATCTTCTTCAAGATGAACAAATACTATGTAAAGTGGTGCTTATGTTCTACAAAATTAATCATGCACTCTATTGCTTATATTAATCTATAAAAAAATATGATTTTTAAAGCATGATGCAATTAAAGTAACACTGCACAACCCCCCAAAAATCCTTATTCAACAGGTAAACCACCCCTGGAAACATGCATGCTTGTTTTCATTATACTTTTTGTTAAATAAAAAAAACACTCTTCATACACAAAAACCTCAGCAAGCAGTAGGGGGTTTGAAAGTTTACATGAGGCTAAGTCTGTGCCTTGTTTACTGGGGAAAATATGCACTATAGGAAGAAGGCAGGCTGGCAGAGGCAGTGATATGCTATAGGCAATGTTCTGCTTGGAATCTTGGGTCCTGGCATGTTACTTTGTGGATGTTACTTTGAAATGTACCACCTACCTAGAGATTGTTGCAGACCACGTACACCCTTTCATGACAATGGAGTTCCCTGCTGCAAGTGGCATTTTTCATCAAGATAATGCACCCTGCCACATTCCAAAAATGATTTAGGAATGGTTTGAGTAACATGAGAAAGAGTTCAAGGTGTTTCCTTGGCTTCCAAATTTCCCAGATCTTAATATTAAATCCGATCCATGGAGGCCCCAGCTCGCAACCTGCAGGAATTAAAGGATCTGCTGCTAATGTCTTGGAGCCAGATACCACAGACATTCAGGGGTCATGTGGAGTCCATGCCTTCATGCATCAGAGCTGTTTGGGTAGCATGATGGGGACCTACACGAAATTACACAGGCGATTTTAATGTTGTGGTGATCAGCGTATGTTCTAGGCCAGTGATGGCGAACCTTTTTGAGCCCGAGTGCCCAAACCGCAATACATGCCAACATTTTTTCTCCTTAAAGTGCCAACACGGCAATTAAACCCAAATACTGAGGTTTAAGTTTAGATAAAAACAACTCGTACTGTTGTCCGAACTAATAACTTTTGTTTTAAAAGAACACAGAGTTCAATGATACAAATTTTAAATAATGACATAAATAGATAAAATTAAGCTTATATTTATTAGTATCTCCAACAAATGCAATACATACACAGACAGACTGCTGAATACATACACACAGTCTGCTGAATACACACACACAAGACTGCTGAATACAGAGACTGATGAATACATATACAGACAGACTGCTGAGTACACACACACACACAGACTGCTGAGTACACACACACACACACACACACAGACTGCTGAGTACACACACACAGACTGCTGAGTACACGCAAACACAGACAGCTGAATACACGCAAACACAGACAGCTGAATACACGCAAACACAGACAGCTGAATACACGCAAACACAGACAGACTGCTGAACGCACACACACACAGACTGCTGAATACACACATACTGCATTGAGGTAGTGCGTGTGTGTGTGTGTTGTATGTGAGGGTGCTGTGTGTGTGTGGGGGTGCTGTGTGTGTGTGTGCTATATGTGTAAGGGGTACTGCTGGGGGGGTACTGGGGTACTGCTGGGGGTTAGGGGTGGATGGGGGGTTAGGGTACTGCTGGGGGTAGGGGTACTGTGTATGGGGGGTAGGGGTTACTGCTGGGGGTAGGTACTGTATGGGGGTAGTTACTGCTGGGAGGTGGTAGGGGTTACTGCTGGGGTAGGGGTTACTGCTGTGGTAGGGGTTACTGCTGGGGGAGGGGAGGGGTTACTGCTGAGGGGAGGTGGGGTTACTGCTGGGCAGGGTAGGGTTACCGCTTGGGGTAGTTACTGCTTGGGGGGTAGGGTTACTGCTGGGAGTGGTAGGGGTTACCGCTGGGGAGGGGAGGGGTTACCGCTGGGCAGTGGGTAGGGGTTACCGCTTGGGGGTAGGGGTTACTGCTTGGGGGTAGGGGTTACCGCTAGTAGGGGTCACTGCCGGGGGAGGGTAGGGTGTCAAGGGCAGGGTAGGGGTTACTGGCTGGGGGGTAGGGGTTACTGCTTGGGGGTAGGGGTTACTGGGGGGTAGGGGTTACTGCTGGGCAGGGTAGGGGTTACTGCTGGGCAGCTGGGTAGGGGTACTGCTGGGGGGTAGGGGTACTGCTGGGGGGGTAGGGGTTACTGCTGGGGGGTAGGGGTTACTGCTTGGGGGGGTAGGGGTTACTGCTGGGGGGGTAAGGGTGCTGTGTCAGTATACCCTCCCTCCCTCCTTCTTACCTTTAATGAGGGGGGAGGGGGGGACACACAGCCATCCCTGGTGGTCCGGTGGTGGTAAGCACTGCAGGGGGAGGGCTCCAGGAAGCAGCTCCCCTGTCCTCTCGCGCAATGCTGTGTGGAGCGTTGCCATGGTAACGCGCGGCAACGCTCCACACAGCATCGCGCGGGAGGACAGGGGAGCTGCTTCCTAGAGCCCTCCCCATGCCTCCCGACCCGGAAGCAGAGTAGGCGCCTGCCGTTTCGGGCAGACAGGCGCCTACTCTGCATTGATGGCGGACCTGTGGCCGCGTGCCCACAGAAAGGGCATCACTGTTCTAGGCTAATCTAGATAAAACACATAATTAAATAGTGCTCCCATATTTTTTCATAATGCAGTATATATGAGTTCAGGCAAAAAGTATTAATTTATATAAACAAAGGATGTTGCTTGATGTCTCCTATTTATTCTAACATTGGCCATTACCTTGTTTCCTCCTTGTAATATGGCTCCCAAAAACTTGACCTCAAATGTTGTATAGAATTCCTTTTTTACATCTCTTAGGCATATCATGTCTTTAAAACATCATACAAACATGGAAAGCAAAATGTTAACCGTTGCAATATCAGCTGCAAGCTTGAGTTCTAACTCGCATACAGAACAACAATTTCAGGGGGGCGGGGCCGGGCCACAAAGCTTACTGGAAGCAGAACACCATGACTCCAGGCTCGAGCTCTGAAAAAACGGCATTAAACCCAAACCTAGACTACCCCAAAGTCCGATTATTCAACATATTGATATGGAGAATCATCCAAGCTTTAATTTGGTACCGGATTGAGGCCAAATACACACCAGAAGCACCAAAACTGATAAACCCAGCCAACTCACCATCATAAGCCTGAACATAAGTGGCCTCTGCGTGAGAGCCAGCAGCCGGTAACCTGTCCAGATGTGAAAGCACACCAGATACACTTGCCACCGTGGAGGTTCACACTGGCATGAGATGCGGCCCCACTCCGCCCCCCGCTGGCAGGGGTGATCCTGGCCTTGTGGAGAAGGCCCACACCAAGGCGGGAATCACTGCATGGGGATCACGTTGATCTCCTGTATAGGCAAAGGCTGCCGAAATGTGGCCCACCTGAAAATTAATGCTGGAACAAAGGAATATTAACATATGCGTGGAGGGGTGCTTCAGCCCACATCTTTCGGTCAGGGACTGGCTGAGCCACGTATGGATTTCCCGGACAGGCACATGAGCCGACATCATGGCTGCTCGACCCCGGGTTTGGTGTGCACCCAGAAGGACTTGTCCCAACTGCTGTGAGCCCAGCGGGATCAGACTTCGGATGCCTCCGGCGGAACGGATGGCTGTGAGGCAATGCGCCCTCCATCCTGAATATGTGGCTGGTGATGGAAGAGACATGTAGAGCTTCCAATGAACTTACCGGGACATCGGAAGCCCAGGGGAGGTGCAGGAGACCTTGAGGGGGGGGCCAAGGGGCATATGCTGTCCCCAAGTGCCCACTGTGCCACAATGCTTACAGGAGGTGGCTTAGGTGATACTGGGGGATTGGTCAGGGGCCTGGCACCCAGAGAAACTTTACAACACAGACTGCCCTGATGTTCTTATTTATGACCCAGAAGTTCCACGGGTTTCCCATTTACTAACAAGCTTCCAGAGCACATTACCTTTAAATTTATGATCACCTTTCTATTATTAATTAATATACAGTAACCATACTCGGCACTGTCTTTATACAGTCAGTCATGTTACATAGCCTCCACATAAGAAACCCGACCAGGGTTTCGTCTCAATAGGCTTACTTTGGTATAGAATATGCTACACTGTCATTTGGTAATTAACAGCCAGACCGGGCCCGGGCCAATAGGCCATTAACAGCAGCTCTTCTATAACCTGCTGCTTTGCCATATTATGATTTCACATGTGCTTAATGCAACCTGTTTATTTATTTTACCAGTTTCAGTTACTGTTACCAATAACAGGCGGAATTATCCAACTGCAATATGAATACGATCACGCAGATTATGTACATGCTCGCTTCATACCAATTTATTATATGAGCCTTGCATGTAACCATCTGGTCAATTGGACCTTGTGCTTTATATTATCTCAGGCACTCTAACCTCATTAAAGACAGCTAGGTTATGTCATGCACTGCTATAAAATGCTATCTATTTACTGAACACAGACAACTGTTAATACGCTGCTGCAAACTGATTTTATTCTGTTTGCGTACATATACACTATATATTAAATAAAAAATCTTTTTTCCCATATTGAATGCAATGTTTATACTTCATCCCCTGCATGGGCAAACTGTTTATTGTGATGACCTTAATAAAACAGATTTAATACAGAACAACAATTTCTCCACTGAACAAATGTTTAAATGTATAAAGACAAATTATTGGGGGTTTTTCCCGTAGCTTGCTACATTGCATACTTGTTGCCTTGATTTGAATCTGGTTGCTGTCTAATGTTATACTAGTAAACAACAACAAAAATAATCTAGAGAAAATATAATCAAGATAATTAATTCAGGTTGAAATTAATTGATTTAATGCTGATTTTAATGGCTTAATGCTGATTTTAATAAATATCCAACAAAATATCCTGTTAAAAGATGTTTTTAAAAAAAAAAACAAACAAAAAAAAACATATATATTTTTCCAGGACTTTTAGTGTATTCAAGGTGACTATTGTGTCACTACAGAGGGATGAGGTGGGGACATGTCCCCCTGCCCCCTACCACATAGATTATTCTGTGTGTTTATTCATGTGTGTGTGCATGTTTGCGAATATGTCTGTGGTTATGTGTGTATATCTTTGGTTATGTGTGTATAGCTGTAGTTATGGGTATATATTTATATGTATATATGGCAATCCCATATAATAGATAGGGTGATATTTAGTAAATAACTGAAAGTTTAAAATTAGTTTTTCTTAATTTTGATCTGTCAGCTTTTTAGTAGATAACTCCCTAAATTGGTGCCAAATTATGGTGCTGTTTAGCAGATAGCTCCCTTATTTGGTTTCCTTAATTATTCCTATATCCCACATAAAGGTAGCTAAGAGAAGAATTTTCTGCTAAACAGTTGACAGTTTAAAATTAAGAGGTGTCATCAGCTAACCCATAGCATGCATTCTGGGTGGCTAATGTGAATTCTAGGCAAATGTGTTGCCTGATGTCAACATATTGCCTTACTCCCCAGTGGAAATGATTAGTGCTCCCCTCAGTTTTGAATGTGGTATCTTATGTGCCCCCATACATTGTTCCGAGAGTAGCCGCTGCAAGACGATAAGTCAAAACCAGCCTAATTTTGAATCTATAGAACCTACGTATTTTGCAACTTTGCTATGTGTTTGTTCAGCCAGTATTTATATTAGATTGAATCAACCTACATATACCATACATTAGTTTTTAATGTCATATGTGTGGTTATGATGCATGCTACTTTTTTACCCTTGATGTGTAGAAGTAAATAAAATGTTATTTGGCCAAACAATTAAAGGGACATTATAGTCACCAAAACAACTTTAGTTTAATAAAGCAGTTTGGGTATATAGATCATGCCTCTGAAGTCTCACTGCTCAATTTTCTGCCATTAAGAGTAAAATCACTTTTATTTCTGTTTATGCAGCCCTAGTCACACCTCCTCTTGCCTTTACTCACACACAGCCTGCTGAAAAAAAAATGGTTTCAATTTCAATCATATGTAACTTATTTTAAAAGTCTTTATCTCCTGTTCTCTAAAGTGAACTTTAATCACATACAGGAGGTTTCTGTAGGGTCTAGAAAGCTATTAAGAGAGCAAGAGTTAAGAAATTCTAAATTATACAAAATTTGCTGCAAAGGAAGCATAAACATTAGATGACTCTATACAGAAAGTGTTTAGGAAGGCTATGTAAGTCCCATGCAGGAAGGTGTGACTAGGGCTGCATACACAAAGTGATTTAACTTCTAAATGCCAGAGAATTGAGCAGTGAGATTGCAAGATCATGATTTAAACACCAAAAACTGGTTGTTAAAAGTGTCCCTTTAATAATATTGTGAAAAGTAAATTAGATTGAATAATGTAACACTGTGTAAAGTTTTTTTTTTTTTTTTTAATTAATGTTTCTGGTTTAGATTTGGGCACTGCCAAAATGTTTGCATTGAAAAAAAAAAATTACATTTATTCAGATCGAATATCATCTTTTTGGTCTTCAGTTTTTGGATGAAATTGGGACATTATTTTCACTTAAGAATTTCATTTGGTCGAATGAAATGCAGATCCATGCCATGGCTGCATCTTGCAGCAGTTCAGTAGGTAACTCAGTAAATTGGTACCCCTGTGGTATTATCACACTTAAGGGTTCCAAATTGGATCCTTTTTGGTATACTTATGGCAATACCAAGAGGACTAGGGAGCTATCTACTAAGATGCTGAAAGACCAAATTTAAGAGAAGCAGTTCCTTTCCATAATTTTGGTCTTTCAGACAACGTTACTAATATCTACTGAAAATACTTAGTATTAGTAAATAAGGAATGTTAAATCCTCTCTCCTCCCCTAAGCAGTGAAAAGCCTACTGACTGGGCCGCTATTGCTGCTGAGTCGCTAATCAAATAAAGCAAAACCTGGCAATGGTTCCCTATGTTCCCATGGTGGGACACCTAATAAAATAATAAACTGGGGGGATATTGTGTCCCCCATACCCCAACTCAATGGGTTAACCTAGTGTACCCTTCCAGCCCCCACCTGTGGCCAAACAAATGTCCCATGAGTGGGGAATATCACACTAAATGAGGTGTCTAGTGTCCTTGTCCAGCCTCCGGGGGGCTAATGATTAATTGGTGGGGGCCCTAAATAAGAAAGTGGGGGGTGGACCTAATGAACCCTTCAGTCGCCATTTAGATTGGGGAACCTAAATAATAATGGCGGGTGAACCTATTGTCCCCCAACACTCCCCACCACTAGGCAGTGGGTGGGAACACAACATAATAATGGAGGTAGACCTATTGTCCCGCAAAGCCACATAAAATTGGCAATAACGCTTATAAGCTAATTTATATAAATAATATATAAGGACTCTCAGTCCATTAGCCAATAGGGCTAGTACATCTCAAACACAAAAGTAATGTATATACACTTATATATGCAGAAAAATTGATTTAAAAAAAATCACCAATACAAAAATGACAATAGAATAAAAAAAATACAAAAATAATAATAATAATAATAATAATAATAATAATATAATGTATGTGTCTACCAACAGTCACAGACCAAACAGCAGGACAGAATATTGCAAAATCTGTGGGAACAGAAAATAAAAGTAAATTAAACACTCAACTTAACTGACAATGAGTGCACAGCTTGAAAACATGAAAGGTAAAGTATGCAAAAAAGAATGCTAAGTAAACCAATACTTCTCCAACAGTGGTTGCAATAGAAGCTGGGAAATGTCTAAAACATAAGTTTGCTGATTTTTTTTTTTGTTTCTTTTGGGTACATGTATCTGCCCTTACTTCCATGTTCCTAATTGCATTGCCTCTTCTCCATGCAAATATGGGGGAGGGGGGGCCTTAAACAGGTGCCCAGTGTTCTTTTCATGTTGCAGTAAATTCAAGTATGATTTCACAATTTTCTGAATATGTGAGGATAGTAGTGAGAATGTATTTACTGGCTGCTCACAATTTAGTAGACATAGCAATACTCTCGGCATGGCAGGCAGGATTGAGGATTTCACCTCCCTTATACTATACTTATACTATTATGTGGGTCATGTTGGTCTACATAGAGTGGGAGGGGGCATGGGGAAGATTTAGGAAGTGGTGAGTAGCACAGCCCCCTGACACTTCTCTTTTTAAATATGTTTATAATTTAAAACAAATGAACAAACGAATGAATTGAATGGACAAAATTTTGTCCAACAAGCAATTCTTTCTTTTTTCATTCATTGTAATTTGTATTCCTTCATTCGTCTTTTAGACTAATGGATGAATAGCAAAGATTCGGCAAAAACGTGTTTATACGAAAACAGATCTCCGAGTCTAGTCTTAACCTCTTGTCACCCATGCTATATTTTCCTTATTTATAATTAGTGATGCGTATCGGGGCTGTAGTATGTTTTGCCTTCACTATACTCTTTTCATACTTTCTGAATAAGTCAATTTATATCAGTGTTCTCCAAGCGTGACCTCTCAGATGTCCATCCTTTCATTTGCTTAGAATTATGAGAACTTAGCCTAAGAACCTCTAGAAAGCCATAAATTAGAATCCTAATTTAACCCAGGCTATATTAAGTGTGAATTTCCTATACACAACCCTTAACTTGCAAAAAAACTAATATCTGACTAACAGGGAAACAATTTTTCTCAGCATGAAATTAATATGAAAATAGGTAATTTAAATGGTACTGTGATAAACTGCCTTCCAATATTTATTTTGGTAACTTGTCATTCTAATATGTTCAATTTGTTCTAACAGTATGTAGAGTTTCACACTATGCTTGCAACGGGTATCTTTCATTCATGACAGAACACCTTGACCCTATCTATAATTAACTATTTAGCGCTTTAGATAGATGTCATGCAACAGTTATCTTTTAACGTGTGTAACAAATCTAGCCCAGCTCAAACAATGTGTCTATGTAATTTACAGTTCATGTCAATGTATTTTTCTCTCACTGTATTTTAATCTATAAATCACAATAGTCCAGAATATGTAGTGCACGGTGTGTTAGTTGTGGCCAAGGTAATTATTGCTGCATTAATTTACTTAGAAAAAAGAAAGGGTATAATTTATAGCTGTAATTCAAGCACAACGATAACAAACAAAGGCTCGCTCCTTTCTCTTTTTTTCCCATAGCGGCAGATCTAATATAGACTAAATGACGAACAGTGGGTTAGAGTATATATCTAGAATTCTGCTACTTACTGCAAATGGTAAGCTCTCACTAAAAAGCACTCATTATCATATGCAAGCCAGAGTCTGGTTGCTGCTGTGAAGGCATTATGAAAATAATCAGGTACAACTGTACAATTATTTAGGTACTCACAGAGCTTTTGATGGAAAATGCATATCTTTCAACTGTAAATGTTAAAGTCACATTTTAGTTAATACGTTGATTTTACATAGAAGAGCGTTTTTCTTTCTTTTTTGATGCTCTTGGAGATTGAAAAACAAAAAAACAAAAAAAAAAACAATGGAAAGCCAAGTCGAGAGTGAAAAAAGATGAAAGAGTTTAGTCCCGATGTGGAAATGAGTTTTCAAGTCTGCAGTTCTTTCTTCAGTGAGAGATGGTCTTCATCTGAATTTCATAGGATATTATTTGAAAAATAGTTCACATTTAGGAAGATTTCCATCCAAGAATAGTCATCATAGCCTTATGGCATCTAAGAATATGTAACCTAGTTCGAAAAATTAGTGGTCTATGAAACACTGTTGTGCTTAGTTGACAGACACTTTTAGGACACGTTTTGTGTGCTGTAATAATATTTCTAAACTATTTCTAATATAACATCATAAATATTGGTTGGGTAATAAAGTAACTTGAACGTACATATTTCTTAGATGTCTAATACATAAAACATCGGTGCTTGCCATACAATCATTCAAAGGTCTCACTAACATATATATCTTATTGCATGATTGACAAATATCGATCTATATATCTATAAGATATATAAGATATAGTGAGATCCGTTCAAGTTACTTTATTAACCAACCAATATTTATGATGTTATATTATGTCACTGCAGTATGTGATTGTATGATCGTATGTATGATGGTATGTGTAATAGTCCCGGCGCACATTAGAATATGTTTACCCCGGTAGCTATGGAGCCTGAAGTAACATCGGGTCACCAGGGCAACAGGGGGAGACGTCAGTACGCAACTTCCGGGATGCGATTCACTGACACAAGCGCACTGTGAATAGAAAGACGCCAAGGGGGTGAATTGAAAGTGTGAGTGGTGAGTGTTTTTCCAATTAATTAATCAATTGTTTAGGTATATAACTTTGTTTTATCATATGTATTTTGTGATGTGTTGATCCTGAGGAAAGCCATGGATGGGGGCTGAAAAGTCGATCTGTTTTAAATGAACATGGAATAAAGGAATTTTTCTACTTCAAAAAAACATGAGTGCAAGCCTTTTACTATTTACATTATATTTTTTGGCATTGGCTTTAAGAATGCACCCGGTGTTATAATTGTTAAAGTCAGTGTGCAAGGACTATTGAAGTTACATATGTACACCTTGAGAAAGACCCGAATGGGTCGAATCGGAGTGCCGATTGTTTGGAAGGTGGATTATCTGCTTAACTTTGCACCGGGCAAGTTGAAATTGAAGTCCTCTAGTGCAATATCTGTGGGTGATATATATCAATGCCTATAGAATAAATTGATATTTTAATTATTTTGTTTGCATACAAGTACATTGAGTACCGGTCATTTTGTTCCTAGATTGTATGTTTGTGGCCAGGAATTGTGCACCTTGGAAAAAGAAACGCAGTGCATTATTTCAAACGCGATAAAATATGTATACTAGAAAGAAAATAAACCTTGTGACACAAAAGATGAATATAAATATAAATACAAACGTTTATACTTAGAAATGGGTACCACAGGACACCTAAAAGCAGAAAATACAAAGCAATATTGTGTGAACAGTAAAAAACATATATATGCTTCAGAGCACACACAAAAATATATATAGGGAAGGAGGTTGGAGTTTCCCTCACATGACCCAGAGCCATCCCAGGCTATGTATTATAGGCTCTAAGGTGCCACAAAAGGCTCAACTCAAGATACTCGAGAACTTTATGTGGGATCTTCAGTAGTTATATATATAAAAAAAAAAAATTATTTGGTGAAATATAAACAAACAAACAAGCAGCAGTATACTAAAAAATGGGTACTAAATAAAAAAAAATAAAAAAAAAAATAGAGTAGTAGTGGGAGTTCAATAGTAGAGTCCGCAATGGGTATCACTCACCACCTACTAGTAACCCAGATAAAATAGATATAAATTTCCTATGATGAAGTGTATTCTGCAGACGCGTTTCGGCAGTGCACTGGAAGACGGCTACACTGCCGAAACGCATATGCTGACTGCACTTCATTACATCTAATCCTGGTTAGTCATTTTTTACACTCTCGTTAAAAGTTTATCTCCCCTTTCCCACTCCTCCCTTGGTACAATTTCATGTCTTACATTATCTAGCAATAGCCTCACATTCTACCAGCTATAATATCTTCTGGGGTTACAACGGTTATAACTCATTCAATAAAGTTCAAATAGTTTGGTATATATGGTGTCATCTTACATTCTATCTTCATCTAAAAAATCCTTATTTAATTTACTGGAAAAAAAATTCTATATATTTTTTAATATTTAATTTTTGTTTAGGTCTAAGAACCATATACAAATGTCAAGTACTTAAATACATTCTACCAGTACACTAGCAAGGTACGTGTATATATAAAAAAAAATAAATATATATATATATATATATATATATATATATATATATATCTACATACAAGCCTTGCATGAAGTAACCATCAAGAAATCATCGCCAATTAGAAAAATGTCATAGTCCTCTTTGCCTTAGTTGAGTGGTTCCGCAATGCTAACTCCCATCCTCATGCTCGGAGGTACAAGCCCAATGGCCCAATGCATAGTTAGTGCCTTGCATTGTGTCATTGTCAGGGCCTCACCTGTCACTGTCAATCTATCTTAAATCTTGTAAATGTCACCAAGAGGCCAACTTACGTCTGTGGCATCAAAGAAAGCCTCCACGAGCCAAATTATAGTTAGAGCTTCTCAAGCCGCTTGGCAATTAGCTAGGACCTCACCTGTCACCTAATTAGTTGAAGTCATATAATTTCGCCTACAAAGAAACTAGTCCTGCACTCAAACTCCCATTACTCCTGGGCGGCAGCAATGACTATAGTACACATCAGCCAAAATACATATAGTAAAAAAAAAAGAAAAAAAAAGTTGCCTGCGCTCTTTCCACATCCCTATATATTTTTAAACAAATGGAGGTTTTTAGTTACCTCCAATGGCCATGAGAGGTTAAGCCCACCTGCCACATCAAGGCAGACCTCTTAGGTGGGTCCTAACGCCTCTTGGCACTAAACTATTGAGCTGGGTTACTTCATACTTATTAGGATAATATAAATAAATAAATAAATAATATAAATGACCAAGTCATTTCCATTACACCCATAGTCTAACGCTTCAAGGAGATGACCTGTCGCTTACCAGCCCCCTGACCAGACGAGGCAAATCGTTGTAGCCAGCCAAGCTTCCAGCTCCCAGCTTCCAATTCTTAAAATCACAGCAAAACTTAAAAGAAGGAACATTCCCTTTCCAGCTACAGCCAGAAATGGTTTAGTTTGTTAAAAAACACCTAATGATAATGAAAGATCTGGCCCTAGTTTGTGAATGTAATATCCAAAATAGCTTGTCAGAGCTTCATAACACGGTATCCTCTCTGGTAGCTTCTGTAGCTACTATCAACAAGTATTGGATAATCTGGAATCCACTAACCAAGCAATCATCCCAGATGTCCAACCCCCTGATAGCTCAGCTAGAACCAAGTACAGGGGGCAATTCTAACCCTTTACCTACTAAGAGTACTAACATTATCAATACAGTAAATCTTACGCCACAACATTTAAAATGTGATATATTAGAAGGTAAAGATGTTAATTTGGCTTCTCTCCTCATGGCTTCACAGGATATAGTAGAAAACAGGTCATGTTTGGTGTTTTCTCCATGGTAAAGTCAAGAGACCCCAGACTTAACAAGAAACTAAATATTCCAGAGTTTGTTTTAGCTTTTGGTTTATTTAGAGACATAATTTGCTCCTCATTACCCCACCGTAAAGAGGAGCTGAATTTGTACATGCACAAACTGGTGGACCTAGCTTATAAATATGGAGGCTATGCTTTTTACAATGATCATAAGTCCTTTTCAGCAAGATCCACTGCATCACTGGATCAATTTAATGCCCCCACTGACTGGAGCCAATTAGACAGAATTGTTTTGCACCAGCTTGTGCAATATGTTCCTCAGCCTCTCATATGGCAAACTTTTCTCCCAATAACGTAGCATTACCTTCTACTAGTAATGACTGCACAGAGCATCAACCTAATACGGCACAAAGAGAGTTAAAAGATAAATTAGGTAGACCTATCATTTTTCTGGGGAAAGCACAAGTGTGTAATATTTTTAATGCAGGGGGCTGTAGTTACAGCGCCTGCAGACTCCTTCACGTTTGCTCACTATGCTTCAGAGCACACACAAAAATAATGTGTCCTAACAAGCTATTTCCCAAAAAATCTTTCTCATCTCTTGTCGAATTTCTTATCTCTGGTTTCTCTACCGGGTTTCACACTGGCTTTGTTGCACTCTCCACAGGTATTCTAGAATGCCCAAACTTACAATCAGCTATCAGAGATCCGATTAGTTTCAGGCACTCCTCAACAAAGAAATTGAAAATAGTTTTATGATAGGGTCCTTCACTACACCACCCTTCAACTCTTGGAGAACTAATCCCATAGATATAGCCACAGGATAGTTTAATAACAAAAAGAGACTCATTATTAATTTTTCAGCCCCTCACTCTTCTGCTACCCCTAGTTTAAATGCATTAATACTAATGACAATAGTATTCATTAATACTCATGACAATACACTAAGATAGACGATGCTATACAAGCTATTGTTAACTTCAGTAAGGCAACATGGTTAAGCAAAACAGACATCACAAATGCTTTTAAATTACTCCCAATACATCAATCACTCTGGCATCTGCATGGCGTTAAGTGGGAAGATCAGTACTATTTTGCTACAAGACTGACATTTGGCTCCAAAAGTTTGTCTGGTTAAAAATCACTATTTCTAATTAGTGTTTTGCAATAACATAGATATTGTGCTAAGTTGTATTTGGTGGGTTTTTATTATTAAGTTACCTGTGGGATCCAGACACCCCATTTATAAATTGTCTTGGTGGTGCAGTGTCTTGGGTGGTGTTAAGGGGGGTTTTTATTATTATTTCCAGTCTAGTGCAGACAAATAGTGAACTTTAATCCTTTCACCACCACAACTATGTCACGCACACTCTTGAAATAGGGTGCATTCGTGACATGCACCACTTGTAGGTCTTGCACCAGGAAGGAATTGCAGTCACTTTTAAGTTCACTTAACTTTGTAATGAGGACTATTCCTCCAGCAGCTCACATATGGGGCAAGGAATGGAAAGGTAAAGCAGTTTGGTGTTTTTCAGATAACTTAGCGGCTTGTAACGTTATTAACAAAAGCCGCTCTCAATCCCTTACTATAATGAATTTAGTAAGGAATCTTACCTGGTTAGCATGCAGTTCTTTGTATACTGCACCCATGTACCAGGCATTCTGAACAATGCAGCTGACGCTCTGTCACGTTCTAATTTACAGGAATTTTTTAGACTCCATTATACAGCGAACATTCAGCCCATAGAATCTCCGCCGTTCAAAGACATAATTATGCTTTAAATCTGTTGTTAAATCACGGTATATCACTTGCACAGGCTGGTTTGTCTACTAACACAAAAAAAAGCTTACACTAGAGCATATGGTGTGTTTAAGAAATTTGTGTGTGACTTTAATGTAATAAATGTATTTTCAGTGAAAACCATAGTTGCATTCACAGCTTTTTGCCATATCTCTTTGAAACTAGCATATAATACCATTAAACTATACTTAACAGGACTACATCATTACATGTTAACACTATACCCAATCAAAACTTTTATCTTCATATGCAGCTAAAAGTGTACTGAAATGGTATTCAGAGAATAAAACTTCAAAAAAACACTTAAAAGACTTCCCATAGACAGTAACATCTTCAGAAAAATCTCTAAACTAATTGATAAAAGACCTTTCAACGACCCTACAAATCTAATAATCTGCAAGCGTGAGTTGGCTCTACAGGTGCAAGCAGCAGACATGGGCAGATCGGAGAGACCGAGAAGTGTCATACTTGTGGATGAGTGAAAAAATATAGGATGGGCTAGAATTGGTCAGTGCTTTATAGGTGTTGATTAGTACCTTGAATTGACTCCTATATGATACAGAACGCCAGTGTAAGGACTGGAAGAGGGGAGAGGTGTGAGAGGAGCGACAGGAGAGGGAAATCAGTCTAGCTGAAGCATTCTTGCTACTTGTTTTTCTCTCCTTAAGTTTAAAGGGCAAACCAGATGTGGACCCCTTGCTCACAATGCCTAGAGGGATATTGGCTATACCTCACTGATGATACCTTACAAGGTTGAAACGATCGTCTGGGGTTGCCGTATCTCTCGTGCAGAAGGAACTTGCTTGCATTTCGGATCTGGACTGCCCATAAGGGTGGGACCAGTCTGATATGCTTCAGATAGTTTCTCTCTGTAATGGCACAAGTTGAGCTAAAACCAGCTTGAGATCTGAGCAGGGACCCACCGAAGGGTAGGCTTATTGAGCTGTTGTCTGTTCTTACCTCTCTTGCTATTTGTTTTTAGTTGCAGCATTCATTACAGACTGTAGCGGGGCAATACGACTTGTGGGAAGACCTATTAGGAGAGAGTTACAATAATCCATGCAAGAGATTACTAGAAGCATGAACAAGCTCATTAGTAGCATCTTGTGTAAGAAAGGGGCTGATGCGGGCTATGTTTTTATGGTTGAATCTACAGGATTTGGTAACAGACTGGATGTGAGGCTAAAATGTGAGACCAGAATCAAATATAACGCCAAGACAGCACGCTTGCAAGGATGGACTGATGTGGTTACCACTCACTTGAAGGGAGAGCGAAAGAGGAGGATCAGTATTAGGAGCAGGAAAGAAAAGCAGTTCAGTTTTAGAAAGATTGAGTTTCAGAAAGCGGGAGGACATCCAATCAGATATGGAAGCAAGGCAAGCAGTGACACGTTGCAGGATGGCAGAGGAGACGTTCGGGGAGGAGAGGTATATCTGAGTGTCATCAGTGTACAGGTGGGTTTTGGAATCCAAATGAGGTAATAAGATTGCCAAGAGAGGCAGTATAAAGAGAAAATAGAAGGGGGCCAAGTACAGAGCCTTGGGGGACTCCAACAGAGACAGGAAGAAAAAAATTAGAAAATAAGACACTGAATGAGTGTTGGGAGAGATAGGAGGAAAACCAAGAGAGGACAGTGTCACAGAGACCGAATGATTGAAGAGTTTGGAGAAGGAGAACATGGTCAACAGTGTAAAAGGCAGCAGAGAGATCTAGAAGAATTATTATAGAGTAGTGTCCTTTGGATTTAGCTGCGATTAGGACATTAGTGACTTTAATAAGAGCAGTTTCAGTAGAGTGAAGGGGGCAGAACCAGACTGAAGAGGGTCAAGGAGAGAGTTTGAATTGAGGAAGCAAGTCAGACGGGTAAAGACAAGTCTTTCCTGAAGCTTTGAGGAAAAAGGGAGCAGGGATATGGGACAATAGTTAGAAGGAGAGGACAGGACAAGAGATTTTTTATTTTTAAATGGGTACTACAGTAGCATGTTTAAGGGCAGCAGGGACAGGATCAAGCGGGCAAGTGGTGAGAAGGGACAGGATCAAGCAGGCAAGTGGTGGGTCGAGAGGAAAGGAGAAGTGCAGCCACCTCTTGTACAGTGGCCTGTGGGAAAGTCTGAAGGGTAGGAAAGGCATGACCAAGGTGTGGTTGAGATAGAGAGGGGCTAGGTAGTGAGAATTACTTAGCATTATAACATGATATTTGTTGCATGACTAATAGTCACAATTCACAGGACCTGTTAGTACACTCTTCTTTCTGGAAGACATATATATACACTTAGGCCCAATCCCCATACCATACCTCTTCAATTGAACGCTACAACTTTAAGGCCCAATCCCCATACCATCTCTGCAACAAGCTTCTTCAACACTGCAACTTTACCCACCCAGGTTCCCCCTAAATTTATAGCAGCTGTTTAGGAGTCTCACTCAACCTCAACCTTACCTCTTCATTCCCTCTATATTTTACCAATAGCTGCTTCTCTCTGTTTACTTTTTTAGCCATCACATCTAAATTTCCCCTTCTACCTCTTGTCTCAAATCACCACTGTATCCGTCAGATTGTAAGCTCACGGGTTATCAAGCTAAGCACTTTGTATAAAAGAGCTTAAACGGCTAGATATTAGCTCACGGGCAGTACCCGCTCTACGTTTTGTTTTTTTCTGTGTATATTTTATGTCCTCCACTAACTGTACAGTGCTGTTGGGGCTTTATAAATACCAGTAATAAATAAATAAATATATAGATATACTTGACATGACTGTCTGACTGTCCCTGACAGATGGTTTACTGTACTTTATGTACTTTATGTAAATCCCAGTGCGGATCTTTTCAGTTTCCCTCTTTCCTTCTTCTGTGTGGGCTAATTTTAATAGCACAGTATATATTTCTGGAGGTGCTGACTTAATTGTGAATTGATTCTATTATGACTCTTCTCTTGTTTAATACTCATTTTTCAGTCTCAATAAAACGCAGCAATGCACCATCTCCCCAGTGGTTTGAGAGCTTTCTGCAGACTCACTAAGACAGATGCTCATTTTAGACCATAAGACTTTTGACACAACAGATCATTTCTAAATCAATTTGCCAAGATTTTCCAGCTGCTTTGCTCAGTCTTGAGTAGAAAATGCTAAATGGGAGACATGGAGCTGAAAACGTAAAGGTCCCTTCCATGTCAAAAATCCACTATTACCTTTGAGAAAAAGGGGGGGGGGGAATAATTCATTTTTGAACAAGATTCTTTGTTGAAACTAAATATAAATCAACTAACAATCTGTTTCTTTTCCCTGTAAAGGATTTTTGGCTTAAGTGTGTACTGAAACACCACTCATAGGAGCAATGCAGATTTTCTATAGCTCAGTAATAAGCAATATCTCTGGATGTCTACCGCAATTGGAGCAACTCCAAAAGCATATTTGAAGAATGACTAACTTTATAGATTTATACATTTGAATTAAAACTAAAGTGCACATTTTACATCATGGAATGTTTTACTTTAAATCCAGATAATGTACTGTAGAAAGAATGTATTGCTAAAAAGTTCACAGGGGCCTACCTAAAGGTAATAAAGATGGTGTACTGGTAACCTTCTGTAAAATTAACATTCATCATCAAGTGTCAACTATTTGAAGGATGCTTGATGACTGTCGAGTGATGGCAACGCAGGGTACCTCTATGTCAGGGGTGCCGAAAGGTAGCTCCCCAGATGGGTTAAAGCTACAACTTCCATGATGCCTTGTCATGCTAAATGCATGCAAAGACATGCAAGGCATCATGGGAGTTGTAGTTCTACAACATCGATTATCTATCTTTTGGGCACCCCTGCTCTACACTAATAAAGGCTCATAAAGACTATAGGTAATGCAATGTAGCCATATAAAAGTGATCTAAACTAAAAAAAATAGTGAACAGGGTCCTTTAAAATAAATATTTCAAGAACAATTTTAAAATAAACCTAAAAATAAACCTACAGCTAATATTATGAAATAGCCAAATAAATTCAAAAATAACAAATGGATGGAAAAAAAAAATAACAAAAAAAACTAAGTGATACCTCACAACTAGACCCATTTTGGGGGAAAATAAAAAAAATGTTATGACCAAAGTTTGGTCATGTGTCAGTTCGAATTAACATAATTTCAGTACCAAAAACTGATGTAGGAAATTATTTCAAAGGGATATATCGGTGTGAAAACATAATTTATATAGTGTGAAAATGGGCCAAATAGTGTGCTGCAAAAAAAAAACTGATAATATATACTTTTTTTTTACTTGTCGTCCTTATTTTCCCTGTATTGGTAACTTCTCACTTGATTTGTAAATAAATTGAACATTTAGTGACAGTCCCAAAGCCTTCAATCATCTTGTTTTTGGTGCCACAGGTAGAATTCAGAATCACAAATCAATGTGTGTTTCTGTTAGTTTGTGATCCGATAACATTTTGACTTGGAGTTCGGGAATCTGGCCAATCATCCAATTGGCCCAAATTCTGAAAAAAACTGCAGCTCGTATTGAATCTTCAAGTCTACTCATAACTCTTACATGAAGGATGTTAGGCATAGGTGATATTGGTCATCTCTTTCATGTGCTTTGACAAACTGAAAGTAATTTCTGTGAAAGGAAAATAAATAAATCAAAGATAGAAATGGTACCTTTGAGGGTCAAACAGGCTAATTTATTTTACTCATATTATGAACAAATGTGCATGAACTAGGTTGGAAAGAACAAAAAATAAACTCTTTAGAAAACTTTTGCTTTTCAATACTTTTTCAAACACCTGAAACTCCAATTAAAACTGATTCTATGTGCTGCACAACAATCAAACAACAAACACGAACAGTTAAACAGTTAATAAACAGTTAGTTTTTCACAAGTTCATTACCATAAAGTCACACACTTCCATGTGTTTTCTAATTAGGGTAATTAGTTTGTTGTCTTTTTAGAGTTCCATTTCAGTTTTTTTATATGATTTTGCCTCCAATAAGAATTCAACCCAGGGTAAGTGTCTAGGATTAAATACACATTAACATAACGCTAACTTTGAGTTTTGAGTTCATATTTGCAGGTAAGCTTGCAATTAATGGCCACTTCAGTGCTACTAAAATCTTTGTTACTTTCTTTTTAACACATTTGTGATAGTGAGCAAGTGACTCATTTGTTTTTGTTTTTTTTGTTTGCACTTGTAAATAATATAATCCATGCATTTGCAGAAGGGAGATGTGAGTTTGAGCACAGGGCAAATATGTGTAAGTTTATTTCAGTATTTATTATTAATTTTAAAAAAGCATGGACATGTAAATTCAGCAGTTTGCAATGGGAAAAAAAAGTGAATCAGCTCCATTAGCCCTGGAGTTTAAAGAGACAGATTTCTAACACAGACAGTTGTCTAACACAGCTATAAGAGACAAGTAGACATAGTGAATGTCTGTGTCTTGTCCCATTCTACTCAAGCAGTTTCTATCTAATATTCTGCTCAGAATATCTTAACTATTACTTTGTTAATGGTAACGGATAACCCTACTCTATGTGTCCCTAGCGGATACGGTGATTTAAGTCTAGGTTTTAAATCTGGCACAAGTTTTTCATTGGATTGTCAACTGTGATGGGGTAAAATATCCTTAGAGGTATCTTGAATATTGCTGTGTAAAATGGGAATGAATGGTGCGGTCAGGAAATCTTTACATAAATATCTGATTAAAAAAACAGCAAAAAAAACTTTTTCAAGTATAAATGGAGCATTCCTAGCACATGAATCACTACATCCTGGTGTAGTTGTCATGGTACCCCCTATTGTAAATACTAAAAACAGTTTTAGAATGTTTTGACTTTGACCTGGGTGCTACTCCTTGCCTTCACTGCTGATGTCAGAGAGCTAGAGGCAGTGCAGAGCTTAGCTCATCGGCTCAGAGCTCTCAGCCAATGAGCTAGCCTTGCATTGCAGAGCTCAGTTCAGCAGAGAAGGAAGGGAGCTTCACCTGGGTGACCCTTGGTAAGAAGTCAAACATGTCATACTGTTCTAAAAAAGTTTGGCTATATATAATTGGGGGGCACCAGGTCACTCCTGAAGTAGTAGTTATGGTACTTTGAGTGTTCCTTTAAACAAAAAATACCCAAGTCCAAGTAATTAAACCCAGCTTTGTTGAATTGACTGAGTATTAAATGTAAAAGGAGTTGCTCTTACATTGAACAATTTTATTGTTGGAAACCATTTAAAAACAGAATTATGAAAGATATTGAATTATTCCATCCAGTTCTAATACTGATTGGTTTATTCACTAAAGACTAAATTATTGTGAATTGAAATCTGAATGGCAAAATCATGCCTAAACAGCTGATATAGGAAAAGGTTCGGACTGAATTATAGTCATGGGTTGGCTATTTTTGCCTCAGTTTTGCTGTTTGTTTTTCAATTCACTGCAATTTGGTCTTCATTGAACAAACCACTGGATGTCATATACTCAAAATATATTACAATGTATTTAGCAATAGCTGCCCTTAAGTACGTGCTATGTTTTATTTGAATTAGTTGGTTTGTTTTGTAATGTGTAATTTTATATTGAAGTTGTGTGCATTTTATGAGATCTAGGCATGTTATTTATATCTTTTTATATATGTGGATTACCACTTAAACCAGTAAATACAATAACACAGCCAAAAATATTCAGCACTGGCTTAAAGGAATGCTGCGGTTTTGCTATATCAGGGCTGATTAAATACTTTCTGTGGTCTATAGCAGAGAAACAAAGAGACTAAAGGAGAAAGTGAGGTAGCTAAAGGGAAAGAGAAACAAAATGGTGGTTAGAACCGAGTGGGAGAAATATATTACTCAGCAGAAAAGAACAAGTTAAAATATTTTTGGTTTCACTCATGCATAACCATTGTTAATTAATAAACAGTTAATAAATAAAACAAACCAGCGGTACTCTACATACACTCACAAGTTAGATGTAATTAGCTTCAGCATTTGTTAGGAGGTATGGTCTTAACTCTTGACTTCCTAATGGCACCACTGAAAGCTACATATACGCGTTAAAATAAAGATTTTGCTGCAAAGCAATACCCATTACAGTGCTTTAAGACCGTCTTAAAGAATCTATGAACCTTGTTTATTGTTGTAGTCATAATAGTTTGTCGCTTAGACAGTCTCAGTAAAATTTATACTGACTTAATATCATTTTTTATTACTCACTTAATCACTGCGGAGGGGAGAAATTGAGATACTATGAATGCCTTCATTTCATTTGCTTAATGGAGCATACCAAAATCCGGGAAAGAAAGTTCTCTAATAATAATTTATTTTCCTAAACTGATTTATATTTTAGGGTATTGAAAACATCAGGCAGCCTCTCAATAACATAAAATTGAAATATTAACAAACAAACAATTTCAGTCTGGATATTAGTATAGACAAACAATGAGAAGATGGAGATTTGCACCACAACTTTTTATTATAGCACACAGATAGTACTCTGCTGATATGCTCAAGAGAATCTGTGTAAGAAGAGAGTCAGTAAGATAGGTATTTAAATATTTCCTGGTATCATTTGTATGCATGTCATATTCATAAAATTTAAACCTGGTGATGAACTACCAACAACTATGGTATGTAACATCCATATTTAGGAGATGACTCCGTGGCTAGCCTTTCTTAGTGTTCACTCTATGTAGAGGATGGGATACCAAATTACCTTCCAAAATAAGTATTTGTGGGTTTTCCAACACAGTACTTCAAATCAATACTTACAACTCAATACAATACTAGTTCCTGTGCTAAAGATCACACAGTGTGTCCTCGGGCATAAACCACCACTGGCATGTCAAGTATGACAATGATTCATTCAAGTTCTCCTGTTGTTTTAGTATATGTGCTTCGAACAGATGATATTGATTGGAAAGTACTGCTAGGATGATGATACACTAATTTACCTCTATATGAAAGCTAGCTGAAACAATCCAGTAGTGATGATAAATGATGAATTTTAGAAATTCCCAGCACAAGTGAGTTAAGGCTAGTTCACAATAGCTCACAATCATTGTTTTGTTTGTCTATGTGCAACTATCTCTTCACTATGGGTAGCACTCTGTTACACTGTATACAGTTTTAGAGGGCTGGTATTTTATCCATTGCCTATAGCATGCCAAGTATGCAGAATTTGTTAGAATAGCATATCACTTTTGACCAGGAGCTACTTTTTGTACTATAACACCAAGGAGAATTATTCACAGCACTCTCTTTACCCCATACTTAGAATTTAGGCTCTCAAACTCTTTTAATATGGACCTGCTGTTTCACTTATGGTTTTGTAGGTGCTTCAACTTCTTATGTGGCCCCGAGGTAGAAAGAGGAAGTTGTATGTTCTGTAGGGGTTATAGGTAATTAGTCTAGACAGACTATATTTACCCTACATTAGATTACCTCAATCTATTTACCTTCTACCCCCATCTTTAAAATATTGATTTTTTGTGGCACATGTGGGACATTTGAATAAGCAGAAGCATTGGAAGGTTATTTGTCATTTCACCCTTTGACTAGTTTCTTTATTTTATGATAGGGTGCTCACCGTTGCTTCCTGGTATTATGTTATGTTGAACCATTTTATCTTTTCCCTTTGATCCGTTTTGCTCTGGACCATTTGTCCAGCTCCTTATTTAGTTATTTGAAGTATTTTTTTTTTAGGTGAGGGGCATTCTTAGAATTTAAGGTTTTGTGGCTTCTCCCCTTTCTTTTTTCTCCTGTGAGTTGAAGTTTTATGTGGGAAATCTTATTATTTATTCTGTATACATTTTTGTTGTTGATGCAATTGGAAATAAATGTCTCATAAAGAATACATCTAAAGTCAGAGCTTATGCTTAGGACATCTTTCTTTATTAATAGGTCTAACAAAATAAAAACAAATATGATGCTGGTACACCCATTATCAAGATTTAGCAGCAGTTGAATTGGACTATTCCACAGCCTTTCCTTGCATCTACTACTTGATGTGATCTGACAGGGTGGTATCTTCTTGTGTCTTGATCTAGGTTTGCATTTTGGATTCCACTAGCTGTTTCCTGAATTAATGCCTCCCCTACCTTCCACGATGGCGTGATCTACTACTTCTACTCTAACTGATATGAATGACTTGGCCAAGGCAGGTATTTGGTGTTTTGATTAATTGTTTTGCTTCAATGGTATCAGGTCCTTGCCCCCTCACTCACCTACCTCGTGCTCCCACGCCGGCTCTCTCACTCACTCCACGGGGACGCCATATCAGAGCAGGACCCCCCTGCCAGACAGAATGGTCGGCTCAACCACCCACGCCGGCCACTCATGTTCGTGTGAACAGCATTTACTAGCCGCAGAAGGCAGAACTTCGTACCCACAAACAGAACCTCTGTTCGTGCGAACGACACTCACATATACTGCAGGCAGAACTCTGTTCGTACAGACGCTGGCTCCTGAACACAGCAGGAACAGAAGTCTGTTCATGAGAATGCCGTAGCTTCCACGTGCGACTACACAGAAGGTAGAACTCCAAGAGAATCAAATTGCGCGTGCGCGCCCACACAGAGCCTTTTAAAGGTACAGGAGGTGGAGACCAGGATGGAACCTCAACTAACAACACCACCTACTTTCCCTATTTAAGTCACACACACCCTTCACTCTTTGCTCAGTTGTACTGTGCTCCTGATTGTGTAAAGACCTTGCATCCTGATTCTGATCCTGATTTTGACCCTTGCCTGTAGCATCACTTCTGAACCTGTGCCACCTGTACTGACCTTTGGCTTCTCCAACTACTCTTTTCATCTGATCCTTTGGTACTGCGAACTTGGTCCATTGACTTCAGCACCTATCTGCATCTTGGGCTCTGTCCACTAAACTGTGAACCCGACAAATGGTTGCTCACAATCACAATCAACCTGCAGGAAACACTGGTTCCTGGTGAATAGGTATGGCAAATGTATAAGATTATCGTAATCCTGGGGTAAGTACAACATATAGCCAGCTGAGAAAGCTCACCATAAGACTAACATTATCCAATGTTCAGGAAATAATAGGTCTTTGGGCTATGAAGGACTTCACAATTAGGATGATCAGCTAAAATTACCTGCCCCGTTAAACATTCACATCCTTTTTAGGAATTTTGTTTCTGAGCACCCAAATGTCAAATAATCATCTGGTGTAAACTCTTACAATAATCTGCCCCAATTTCCATGGCTAACAGCCAAGTGTGGTAATCCTGTATCCAGTTTCATCAGAGCTTCGAGTATCCTAGAATTATATGCAAATATCAGCATCCACACTGTTATAAATAGAATCACTTGTTCTGTTTTCATACCATTTATGGTCAGTGACACAAACCTGCAAATTGGAAGAAACTAATGGAATTTATTGTATGCTATAACAAACAAACATTATGGAAACATAAGAATGTTTTAAAGGATTTTGAAATACAGGATTTTATGTAAACTTAAATTGAACCACTACTGTCTTACTGGGTAGTGTTTCCAACCCTTCATTTGTTGTTGAAATACAATTTCCATGATCCTTATCCTTCCTTTGGATCAAATGTCATTTGCAACAGGAATTAGCTATATGAGATTTATAGAGTGTAGAAAGAGCATTAATTCATACCTCATAACACTTACTAGAAATGTTTTGTTAAATATCGAATCCATGATTTTTCTTCTGAAACTTCATTTAAATGGTGATCTTTAGCAGAAATTAATGACATCTTAAATAATGCAAAAAAATAAGTATTAATTTATTCAATGGTGTTGTTTAACCCCTTAAGGACCAAACTTCTGGAGTAAAAGGGAATCATGACATGTCACACATGTCATGTGTCCTTAAGGGGTTAAATGCCCCAGGGCACCCAGACATTTCACATAAAAATGGACACTTCTTCTATTTTCTGAAACACAAGATAACATTTCTAAATGAAAAGACTTTACATGTATTTCTTCTGTTTCATTTAAAACCCATGCACACTAACAGCCATAGTAGAATATTGCAGTAGAAAAGTGAGAATATTGAGAGAACATCTACATAAATCACAAAACAACTATTCATTGAATGCCATGTGGCTTGAGTTTGCATCGAACAGTAGTCATTATACCAATCCTAGAAAAGTCATCTCAGTCTGTCTGAGAAATCATAATATATATATATTTTTTTTCGGAGCAGCAAAACTCCCTGTAGGCATGGCAGATGTCTATCTGTAACACAATATCTCTTTATGTAAAAGATTACTGCATCTGGATCCAATATTTGTTTAAGAGTACAATGATTCTCGCCCCGTCTTCTGCTGAAAAATTATGTTTCCAACGTTTATTTTCACATCCTAAAATCTTTTAGCACGACTTGTATTTTTTCCTCACTGGCATTGATGTATTAGATGGAATTGTAGCATTATGAATTTTGCAATGCTTGTTCTCAGAACACTCTGTAAGAGTGCATTGAGCTATATGGGAAACCTGTAGCTAAATATTGCTCTATTCATGGGTATTAGAATTGAAGGCTGTATCCATTATGTTGGGATGAAAAATGAGAGGTATGCATCGACCATTAGATTAAGAAGATAATATACAGCTTGGTTTTGACAGCACATGCAAACTAATGACTTGATGGATCAAATGACTCATACTATATATTTTTTTTACCTAAAAAGCTGCTTTATTACCATATCATAGTATTTAATGATGGTCAATGCCTATTCACATCACCAGCCATTAGTGGTAAATGTCATATCTCCAGAGACAGAGAATAACATCACAGGTGCAGTATGTAATTTAAAAATTATAAAGCCTTTTGTGACATTGCCTCCATCTATATCCAGTAATGTGCAAACTGATCAGAAAGTGGAATAAATGGATGGAGAGTAATAAGATAAACTGTGCTCCTCTCTTAAGTTAAGTTAATGATGGCAACTACAAATAGCATCCTTCCAGAAGTAACTCGCACTAGTATTGGGCAGGCAAGAACATGTAAGTGTCTAGTGACTATTCTATTTCTCAGTTTAACTGTAGTGAATAGCCATGTGATACTATAACTAATGCAGATAGGTTATTTGTCATTTTGTTTGTTGGAACATTTTCCCTGGAATTGTGATTTTATTTTGTTTTGTTTTGTCCACTTCTCTTTGTACCTCTCAGCCCCTCCTTTACTCTCTATGCATTTTCTGACTTTGATACTTTGCCAAACCTCCTTATACCCTTGTGTGTCTCTTAATCCCCCTTACCCATTTGTGTTTTTCATAACAACATTATCCCCTGTGTGTCTTTTAACACCCTACCTCGTGTGTGTCTCTTACCAGATCCACCATGTTTAGAGTGACACATATAATTTTGTTATATATATGTAAACATAAGAAAAGGGTAGTCCTGCAGTATGTATAGTGCATATTCTGCAGGACTCTTCATTGCACCTTCTTCAGGGATACCCTTTTCAATATGTATATGTGATATGTGTCCCAGAAAACATGATGGATCTGGGCACCCTCCTCTTACTCCCTATACCTACCTATATTATATCATGGCTGTGTGGGACTGCTGTAAAGGATATTTATAGCCCATTTATGTGATCTGAGAGGGAGCACTGAGTGGTGTGCAGAGTGGCCAGAGATGAGAGATTAAAAAAATTTTATGACATTGTTATGACATTGCAGCTGGGTATCAAAGTGGACAGAGGAATTTGAAGATCCTCTACTACATTCCTGAGTGGCCACACTACACTGAGTAACAGTGTGGGAAAAATGGACTTTGTATAACCTTCCTTCCTGACACGTAAGGAAGACCATCCTTGTTTTTATGCTACATCACTAACAATAACATTAAATCAAACCTATCATAAATCAAACCATAACACTAACTCTTACCCTTACCCCATCACTAACAGACTAACCCTAGAACTCATGTAAAATAGATACATAAAGATACATAAAGGGAACATTAGAAGCCATCTGCGGAGTTATAAAGATCTTCATAAACTTTTCTCCAGAGTCCCAAGATGAATTTTTTATTGTTTAATGCACAGTTCACTGTTATGTATCCCCTGTCTTATATAGTTACATAGTTACATAGCTGAAAAGAGACTTGCATCCATCAAGTTCAGCCTTCCTCACATATGTTTTTGCTGTTGATCCAAAAGAAGGCAAAAAAGCCTAGTCTGTAGCGCTTCCAATTTTGCAACAAACTAGGAAAAAATTCATTTTTGACCCCAAAATAGCAGTCAGATGTCTCCTTGGATCAAGCAGCTATTACCCCACTAATTAGAAATTATATCCTTGTATGTTATGTTTTTGCAAGTATTTATCCAATTGCAGTTTAAATATCTGTATGGACTCTGATAAACCCACCTCTTCGGGCAGAGAATTCCATATCCTTATTGCTTTTACTGTAAAAAAAACCTTTTCTTTGCCTTAGATGAAATCTTTCTTCCAGCCTAAATGTGTGACCTCGTGTCCTATGTATATCCCTGTTTATGAATAGATTTCCAGATAATGGTTTGTACTGGCCCCGAATATATTTGTATAATGTTATCATATCCCATCTGAGGCACTGTTTTTCTAAACTAAAGAGATTTAAATGTTTTAACCTTTCTTCGTAAATAAAATTATCCATTCCTTTTATCAATCTTCCTGTCGGCCCTTCCTGTCATGGGAGGTGTGGGCTCAACTTCCTGTCCGCCTGCACCTCCCATGCTTCACCCTTCTGTCAGTCCCTACATTGGCTTCCTATAAAATATAGAGCTCAATTTAAAATTCTGATTCTTGCTTTCAAATCGCTACATAATGCTGCTCCCACCTATCTATCCTCCCTTATACACAAATATGTCCTGTCTAGGCCCTTAAGATCTGCTGAAGACTCATGTCTATCTTCTGTCCGTACTCCCACCTCTGATGCTCGCCTTCAAGATTTCTCGAGGGCTGCACCATTCCTGTGGAACTCACTTCCCTTCTACGTTAGATGCTCACCCAGTCTCCACTCCTTCAAAAAATCATTAAAAACCCACTTCTTCATAAAAGCGTATCAATTAAACTGTTAATAGCTCCCAACTGATTCCTCTCTTGCAACTGTCACTAGTCTAATACTATCCTTACCTTTTTGTGTCATTTTACCCCACTCCCTATAGCATGTAAGCTCATTGAGCAGGGCCCTCAACCCCCCTGTTCCTGTGTGTCCAACTTGTCTGGTTACAACTACATGTCTGTTCGATCACCCATTGTAAAACGCTGCAGAATTTGATGGCGCTATATAAATAATAAAATAATAATAATAATCAATTTTGCAGCTTGTCTCTGCACTTTTTTCTAGTATATATATATATATATATATATATATATAGATCATATTCTAGTTTGTATCATATGTTTATATATTGTTGTTATTATTATAACTCTTGTTCTAACACAATATTTAATAATATTCTATGTTAACATTTAAATCTTCTTTTGCTGATTATCTACATAATTTGTGTATTTACAAAGACATCTTTCAAACACTATAACAAAAAGGAGTTTTATAGTGGTGAATACAGTTAGATTAGGAATTAACAAGAGAGGGACAAGAAGTGATGTACTGAGTAAAATGAGTAAAACAGGAGCTCTATCTGCAGGGTGGCTGATGAGATAATACATTCATTTAAAAAATAAAGCTTGAGTGTAGAAGGAAGGCAGATAACGGTTTGTCAGACAGTGGAGGTATATGTTTTAACTAAGGAAAACACAATTGTTTCTGAGAAACTAGTCTTCTCCTTTAACCCCTTAAGAACCAAACTTCTGGAATAAAAGGGAATCATGACATGTCACACATGCCATGTGTCCTTAAGGAGTTAAATAAGTAAAATATGTTGGGTAGTAAAGAGGTGGAATAGACGTGTAGAATTTCAAATAAGAAAATTAAAAATAGCATGGGAGGGCGGGCAATGTCTATAGATAACCCATTTTTTTTCCAGATGAAACACATCGTTCTGTGTGGATGTTCTTGCTTCCTTAGTACATAGAAACATAGAAACATAGAATGTGATGGCAGATAAGAACCATTCGGCCCATCTAGTCTGCCCAATTTTCTAAATACTTTCATTAGTCCCTAGTCTTATCTTATAGTTAGGATAGCCTTATGCCTATCCCACGCATGCTTAAACTCCTTTACTGTGTTAACCTCTACCACTTCAGCTGGAAGGCTATTCCATGCATCCACTACCCTCTCAGTAAAGTAATACTTCCTGATATTATTTTTAAACCTTTGTCCCCCTAATTTAAGACTATGTCCTCTTGTTGTGGTAGTTTTTCTTCTTTTAAATATAGTCTCCTCCTTTACTGTGTTGATTCCCTTTATATATTTAAAAATTCTTTATTTTTGTTGCGCAGGGGAGTACAAAAACATCGACAAACGCCAGAACAGCGTACACGTGTATATAAACAGGCTAAACAGTGGCATAGATAATTGCGCATTTTTATGTTTTTGAGTACAGGCTTTTGTCAAGCGCCACAACAGTGTTCATATAGATACATACAGGCTTAGCATTGGCATGAGTGTGTGCACATTTTTTTTTTAATTCTTTATTTTGGTGGTGCAAAGCAAGGTCATGGTACTACATTACAGCATTAGCCAGACATTGGCTGCAATATTGTACAATGGTAAAGCCTTAACAGAGCACCTTTTTGGTTTTATAGATAGATTAACAGGAATGAACAGTAGATTTGAGTTAAAGGTAAAGGGTTAAGACAAATAGTAGAGGCATATCAGTATAATAGCATCATAAGTGTTACATAATAGGTTTCTCAGACTGATTCTGCATATTTTTAACTTTTGAAGAGTATTAACCAAGTGTTGAGTAACATGCTAGATAGTCCATTACTGTGATTACTAGGGGGAAGGGGTAAAACATGAATAGGCTTGCTTCTATAGTAGTTAAATGTGGAGTAACATGCTAGACAATACATGACTGTAATTACTTATGTATTTGCTGTTCAGGAGTGTGCTAATTGCAATACGGTTGGTGTTGATAGTCTAATGTTTGGTCGGTTACATGCTAGATCTTTAAGGTAGTTGTGTAAACCCCCTGGGGTTGGGCTAGCCGCTTTGGGGTACATAGGCATTTTGAGTGTGATCGTGAGTTGAAGTATGCATGCCTTAGTAGCCAAGTAGGGGTGAAGGGGTTAATACCGCCATTTCTTATTCGCCATTTGTGGTTCAGCGTACCCTTGCCAAAAAATGACACGTTTATCACAGTGGTCATTGCTACACTTTCTTGACATAGATTATGTAAAGTAGGACTTGCTAGCTGCTAGGCACGTCTCATCTAACGGTACAATAAAGTAAGTTCTATATGCTATTAATGAAGAAGCAGCGTGGGAAATACATTTTACGCTCAAAGTGTGCCAGCTTATAACCTGGTACAAGATGCAGCCTTTTACCTGAGTAAACAGTGTATAGGGTTACAGAATAAAATTTAAATTGAGGGTAAGCAATAAAAAGAAAAACAGCATTTCTGAGACATTCCTAGTTTCGGTCAGAGTCCAGTTTAGCGGCCGTGTATTGTCCCTTTGTGGGAGGAAGGAGTCCTGGCACGGGTATTTGGGCATCTGGGTCTTTACCAACCTGCCTAGGTAGTGCTGTGCTATGCAAGGCTTAAAGGTCGGGTCTATGGGTTGCCTTTTGTAATTTATAGAGATTCACCCTTTCTGGTTGGCCAGTTGAGGTCACTTAGTTAGTGAGAACATTCGGACTAGATGATCCTGGCCGAAGGGCACCTATTAAGCTAGACAAAATTAGCATTTCTGGTTCGAGCTCTGAGTGACTAGTTCAGATAGCTATCCGAACAAGTCAATCAGTGGTCTATAAATTTAGGGTGGCCCATCTGACAATGTTCAGAGGTGGGAGATAGCACCTCTGGTTCCTGGCTGACATGCCAACTGTCATTCTGTCTGTGGGCTGGGAATTATGTACTAAGATATGTTGTATGGGGCTTAGTTGAGTATGTGGTGGGCTATGTGTTTGCTCTATTAGTGTTGTGTATAATTATCCTATATCAATTGAGCAGGTAGGAGGGAAGCCTCTGCGATTTATGTGGTGGGGTCCCAGCGAGGAGGTTACACCATGCAGGTTAATTTGATGTGTGCACTTTGTGGAGTGCTGGTTGTGTCTACTAGGGGTGATGGGTGTCGAGTACTGAGTGTGCAGGCAATGTTAAACGTAACGTTGAACTAAGAGTGTGACACAAAGTATAAGTGGGGGTTGTAGAGCACTGCTTTCTGGCAGTGGTCTACGTGAGTTATCTCGCTGGGATCTAGGCAAAGAGATAAGTAGCTGCCTAATAGATGAGATCAAAAATACAGACAGTCGGTTGGACTGAGATTATCTAACGCTTCCTAGAGTTGTAAAGTCCTCCGTGGGTGGTTACCAGTCCGGAGGTGTGCGGGAGTAACTATGTGCCAACATTAGAGTTAGTCCTGGCACATCTCACGGTGAGCTAGATGGCGGGCTGTGAATAGTGAGTGATTCATTCCTGCGGTATATGTTGGTCCTCAGGAAGTGTCTCTCAGCGGGGTGGGCGAGGGTCTCTTCGTGTCATGTAGGTTGCGGTACCCTATGTGGTAACTGCGGCATAGGAGTCCGGTGTCGAGCCCTGGGGGAAGAAAGGTATGATCCTTGTTGGGTCCCATGTGTGTGCCGGGGATGCGGTGTCGGGCAGCGTGTCCTGCTGTATGCCAAGAGCCCGTAGCATGTCAGGAGCTTCCTGAATGTCCTGAATGTTGTACGTATCCGGTCCCTGCTGTACCGTGAGCATACGGGGGGACCGCCATCTGTAGGTGAAGTTGTGTTTCTGAAGCAGAGATGTGAGCGGCAGGAGTGATCTACACCACGCTAGTGTGCCAGCGGACAGATCAGCGAAGAAGGTCAGCACCATAGTTACAAAGCGGTATGGGGTGTTTCCTCGCAAGGCCGCGAGTATTGCCGCTTTGTCGTTGTGAGTGCGGAAGGTGAGTATGACATCTCTGGTGGCTTTGGCTGGTGCTTTGGCTGGTTTTGGGACTCGGAAGATGTTGTCAGGGGTGCCTATCTTGGCTTGGGCAGGCGGTAGTATTGTCGTTAACAGACGCTTCATGGTCCCCGGTAGCTCCGCTTCGACACTTCCTCAGGGACCCCCCTGATCTTTATATTTAGTCTCCTCCTAGAGTCCTCCTGTGCTGCGAGGCGGCGGTCATACTGTTTGGTCAGGAGTTGCAGGTTTTGCACAGCTTGTTGGAGCGAGACTATGTGCTGGGAGTTGGATTGAGCTGATCCTTCTAGGTTAGTAATGCGGCCTGTCAGGCCTTTCAGATCCTCCCGCAGTGTAATGACGTCTGCATGGATGTGTTGCCGGAGGTCGGCCAGCAGCGCTTTGAGGACTGTCGTGGTGACTGGGTCGGTGTCTGTGCTTGTCGTGCTATGATTCACCCTCCGTAGTGGGGCTGGGGTCTGCGGGTATTCTTCTTCTAACTCCTCGGAGAGTTCTTCAGAGAAGTCGGAACATCCGCCATGCAGTGCCACCATATTGTGGCCGTTGGCACCTCGTGTTTGCCGCCACATCTCCCCGATCGTGAGCCCCGAGGTGGGCTTGTTTGGTACCGATTTTTTTGTTTTTCGTCCCATGTGAGTTCTGGGGACCTTTCTATCTCTCTGGGGGGTGGGGGGTCAATTCAGACTCTAGTTTCAGCGGGTGGTGTATGGAGCTGCCTCCCTTTATATATTTAAATGTTTCTATCATATCCCCCCTGTCTCGTCTTTCCTCCAAGCTATACATGTTAAGATCCTTTAACCTTTCCTGGTAAGTTTTATCCCGCAATCCATGAACCAGTTTAGTAGCCCTTCTCTGAACCCTCTCTAAGGTATCAATATCCTTCTGAAGATACGGTCTCCAGTACTGTGTACAATACTCCAAGTGAGGTCTCACCAGTGTTCTGTACAATGGCATGAGCACTTCCCTCTTTCTACTGCTAATACCTCTCCCTATACAACCAAGCATTCTGCTAGCATTTCCTGCTGCTCTATTACATTGTCTGCCTACCTTTAAGTCATCAGAAATAATCACCCCTAAATCCCTTTCCTCATATGTTGAGGTTAGGACTCTATCAAATATTCTGTACTCTGCCCTTGGGTTTTTACGTCCAAGATGCATTATCTTGCACTTATCCACATTAAATGTCAGTTGCCACAATTCTGACCATTTTTCTAGTTTACCTAAATCATTTGTCATTTGGCTTATCCCTCCTGGAACATCAACCCTGTTACATATCTTAGTATCATCAGCAAAAAGACATACCTTACCATCAAGACCTTCTGCAATATCACTAATAAAAATATTAAAGAGAATGGGTCCAAGTACAGATCCCTGAGGTACCCCACTGGTGACAAGTCCAAGCTTCAAATATATTCCATTAACTACAACCCTCTGTTGCCTGTCACTCAGCCACTGCCTTACCCATTCAACAATATTTGAATCCAAACTTAAAGATTGCAGTTTATTGATAAGCCTTCTATGTGCAACAGTGTCAAAAGCCTTACTGAAATCTAGGTAAGCAATGTCTACTGCACCATCCTGATCTATAATTTTAGTTACCCAATCAAAAAATCAATAAGATTAGTTTGGCATGATCTCCCTGAAGTAAACCCATGTTGTTTCTGATCTTGAAATCCATGTGTTTTAGATGTTCAACAATCCTATCCTTTAACATGGTTTCCATCACTTTCCCCACTACTGAAGTAAGGCTTACTGGCCTATAGTTGCCCGACTCCTCCCTATTACCTTTCTTGTAAATGGGCACAACATTCGCTAACTTCCAATCTTCTGGGACTACTCCTGTTAACAATGATTGGTTAAATAAATCTGTTAATGGTTTTGCTAGTACACCACTAAGCTCTTTTAATAGCTTTGGGTGTATTCCATCAGGTCCCATTGACTTATTTGTCTTTACTTTTGACAGTTGAAATAGAACCTCTTCCTCTGTAAACTCATGTGTAATAAATGACTCATTTATCCTTTTTCTTAACTGAGGTCCCTTTCCTTCATTTTCATCTGTAAATACAGAACAAAAATATTCATTGATGCAGTCAGCTAGACCTTTATCCTCTTCTACATACCTTCCTTCTTTTGTTTTTAATCTAACTAATCCTTGTTTTACTTTTCTTTTCTCATTTATGTATCTAAAAAATGTTTTATCCCCCTTTTTTACTGACTGTGCTATTTTCTCTTCTGTATGTGATTTGGAAGCTCTTATAACTTGCTTAGCCTCTTTCTGCCTAATCTTATAGATCATTTTGTCTTCCTCACTCTGGTTTTTTTTATAATTCCTAAATGCTAACTTTTTGTTTTTAACTATTTTGGCCACATCTGCGGAGTACCACAGTGGTTTTTTGAATTTTTTGCTTTTACTGACAAGCCTAATACAATTTTCTGTTGCCTTCAATAGTGCAACTTTTAAATAATCCCATTTCTCTTGGACTCCATTTAAATTGCTCCAGTCTGATAATGACTCCTCTACCCATATTCTAATTTTAGAAAAGTCTGTTTTTCTAAAGTCTAAAACTTTTGTTTTTGTGTGGTGTGACTCAGTCACTGTTCTTATATTAAACCACACTGACTGATGATCACTGGATCCTAAACTTTCACCTACAGTAATATCTGATACCAAATCTCCATTTGTTAACACTAAATCTAGTATGGCCTCCTTACAAGTTGGCTCCTCAACAACTTGTTTTAGAGACAATCCCAATAGGGAGTTTAGAATATGTGTGCTCCTGGCACAAGTAGCTAATTTTGTTTTCCAATTTACATCAGGAAGATTAAAGTCACCCATGATGATAACTTCCCCCTTCATTGTCATTTTAGCTATTTCCTCAACTAGTAGATTATCTAACTCTTCAATTTGTCCTGGGGGCCTATAAATCACACCTACACGAGTTACTGTGTGATTACCAAATTCTAACGTAGCCCAAACGGACTCTATGTTTGCCTCACTAACTTTTATTAGGCTAGATTTTATGCTATCCTTCACATACAAGGCCACCCCTCCCCCTTTCTTGCCTTCCCTATCTTTCCTATATAAAGGGTACCCTGGTATTGCTATGTCCCAGTCATTTTTGTGAGAATTTTGTATGCCAGAATAATGTATTCATTGTCTAATGCTGCAAATAGTGATGGAATTGTACAATATAGGATTGTATGTATTTATTTGAACCGTGGGCTTCCAGAACAGCAAGCAATAGGGCTATTAGACAAATAGAGGTAAGTTTTTTTATGAGAAATTAGAAAATGTTTATGGGGACAGTGGGGTGTGAGAAGTAAGGGGGAATCTAAAAGTAGTTGAAGTCATCAGACCATAAGAAGGATGTTACAAACTACAGTAGTAGATAAACTACGGAGAGGAGTAGAAAAGCTTATTTGAGATTAACGTTCAGAGGAGAAAGGATGCTGGGATATTGTTAATAGGTCTTTGCTTTGCTGCCACCCAGTGGCTGAAGTATGTCTTAATCAGATGCTGATAGGATTGGGATTTAGTATTGTTTTTATTAAATTGTGCTTATATAAGGCAGGAAACATGAAATGGGAAGGATTTATTAGGGAAAAGAGCAGCAAAATGATCAAGAGAAAGCTAAAATGTGTTGCAGGATTAAATTGTTACTCTAATCCTTTTTATGATGTCTTTATTGTATTTTAAAATACATGTAGCTTGTCCAACCCACTTTATTTAAATAAAAAAGTCCTGTGAAAGAAAATAAAACTTACCTGCAATCCAGCGCTGGGTGAGGTTCTCTGATGCACAACTACATTTACGCTGCGTCACTTTTTTCTTTCCGTGGTCCAATCAAGTGCTTCCGTATTCTCAGAGAGAAGCACTTGATTGGACCATTCTGACTAACCTAGAGTGCATACACATGCTCTATGTTGGGGGAGGATGGAAGGAGTGAGGGTTGGGCAGGAGTGGGAGGGTATTTAAAAAAAATATAGCTTTCAATGTAGGGTGGTAAAGAGGGTGTGCACCAAGGGAGGAAGTGGAGATCTAGGCTTCTTCTTGCAGGCTCCTAGTACTGTCTTCAAAGGTAGAAGCTTATAACATCTGTCACCAGCACGCAGTGCTCACAGACAACAGATGTAAGTTTGGCACAGAATTGATATTAACTACCCAGAACAGAGTTCTTGGTTGCCTAAGTTATATGGGTGGTACTAGCCCCAGGCACAAATGTGCATATTTCTGTCTATGTGAACTGTTTCATGCTAAAAATGCTTGCACATACACATTCCTAAGACCATGCCCACTTCTAAAAGCAGAAGTAGAACATCTAAGGCATTTTATTTTGGATCAATGAGTTTAATGGAGCCAATGAATAAATAAAACAGGCAATTATTTAACCGGTAAAGCAAAAATAACTGTGATGGTATCTGTCACAAAAATGTGCTGACTAGATACACATTTATCTTAAACTTGAAGATGTTTTCCTCTTCACTTTGTGACAGGCTTGGTCAAACAATAAATCTTTTACATCCACATTAACATACCAAACAACTCTTTTAAACTTTAACACAACAGAAATATCATCAAATTAGTAATTTATTACAGATATATAACCAACAATTATTACTGCATGTCAAATACAAATTGTTTAAAGGTTTATAGTAGATTTTTGTTGTACTATGTATCAGTTCACAAAAGACCTGAGAAACCTGTTGATATGTACCATTTGGTGAACAAGGTAAAATAAAATTCTTACACTTCGGAGAATCACCATGGTGAATGAAGAACGGGTATCGTCCAATATAGCCTGATATAAAAGTGAGATTTTTGAATCATTCATGAAATAACAGCACACAAACATGAGCTGCTAACCAATTACACAGTGTTTTAAAATATGAACATAAAAAAACAGAGGAGATAACATTTCTCAAGATATTGGGGTATATGTATATTTGCCAATTTTTTTTTACTAATATTGAAACCTGTAGCCACAAGTAGTATATTTTTACTAATATAAGACTATAGCCACAAGTAGTGTTATAGAGAGAGAAAAAGAGAAACAAAACACAAAAGTATAAACGTATAAAAGGTGAACAAAGACTAAATTCAAAGCACCAGTGAGCGTCCAACTAGCCTCAACATGTGAATAAGGGGGAGTGTATACTATTCAGTGTAGTATTGGAGTAAAAGTAACAGGAAAACAGGTATAGAAATGAGCAGTTAAAAATAAGGTAGTAAGAGAAAATGAACCAAGAGAGAAAGGATACAACAGTTTCTATAACAATTAAAAACTGAAATGCTTCTGTGGAGGCCCAAGGACATATAAACCACCACACGGTGTCTGAGCCAGCTATGTCCAGTTATGACTTGCAAGGGCAATAATCCCTGCATAAGTATAAAGATATAGAATAGAAAAATTGCATGGTCCCCAACAGATACACAAGTTTTTTCAAGGGTAAGTCAGGTGAGCCATTTAATAAAAGCTTCAAATAATAAAACAGTAAACCCTTTAATGACTATTGGTTTTGAGGCAGTATTGAAATGTCCACCTGATGGTAACACAGGTAAAATTAGAGTGTCCAACAAGAGACTCACTGCACCCTTATGTACAGCCTTAATTCTTTTGTTAGACTTTTGTTATACTTGTTTTATTTTTATTTACATTTATTTGTTTAGCCTAGGTGCACTTATTTTAATACAGCAGATTCTTCTTAGTTAATGTCCACTATGCTTAATTAATCCTGTGGTACATTGCATTTAATTTGCCAATAGCTAACCTACCAGCACTCCTGATAAACATCTAGTGGTTCTCATCATACCATTTACCCAGGCACAGACCATATATGACATTTTAATCATATAATTTTCTCTAATCTTAATGCCAGTTTGCATAGCTTGTTCTCTTCATGTTTGTCTACTGACATATATACCTGCTCATGTTTACATTACCAACATTGTGCATGTTTTTTCAGTTAACCCAAATGCTATGCATGATGATATGCTTGAGGATTGCTGGTGGGCACCCCAAACTTGTCTGTATTATTATTATGTACTGAAAAAACACAAACAAATAAAGAAAGACTCACTGCAGCGAAGCCACAGGGCAAGCCAGGCCTCTCCCAACCATCGGGCATCAAAGGAACCAGTTCAGTCCCAGGTGCCACCAGCAAATAAAAACAACAGATAAAACCAAATATATAATAATGTATAATAATGTATATTGCACTCCTTTTGAGCAGTGCAACCGACAATCTAGAATTTACTAAATTGTTGCATTTTTACATGGATTCTGCAACATTAACTATTGGTGCTTCAGGGGAACTTGAGGGGTACTGTATGATATAAGTCGCAGGCAAAACACCAATCATATGCCATTAAAATGATATCACATTATGACTATAAAAAATAACAAGTGACTTTTACATTTGGCATTTGATTTTTTTTTACTCAAGGAGTTGTACATTTTAGAGCAAATCGTCACAACTGTTAAAATAGCAGTGTGGCAGATTTATTTTTCATTCGGTTAACTGGATCTAAAAGTGTAGACATCCTGATGAATTCCCAGTATGCTAAGTTATCCTGCAACTGGCCTGGCTTATTTGCTAAAGTGTGACTTATTGAGAATTTAAAGTGTGTTTTAAGTTTTAGTCCAAAATAGCTAAACCAAAATCATAGAAAGTTACAAAATGTCCCCAACTCATTGTTGTGACCTAAACTTTGACATTATTTTTTTTTAATTCATAAGAAGACACACTTTAGGTAATGTGCCTGTCATTATTCTATTGTCATACAAAATGAATGTCAGCTCTGTGTTTAAAGTTACACTAAAACCAAAGTAGAGTGTGTGTGTGTGTGTGTGTGTGTGTGTCTGTGTGTCTGTGTGTGTCTGTGTGTGTCTGTGTGTGTGTAGCTGTTCACATCTGTTTGCAGACATAGAACAAACATTAGTGAGCTTTGATATGCTTCATATGTGCATTCCTCAAATCTCCCTTTCTTGTGAGCTCCACATTTACAGTCAGGAGGTGCATTCAGTCTGTTTTAAGCAGTTTGCCCAGCAGATGAGCTGTTGATATGCCTGGACTCTGCAGAATACCGCTTATTGTGCTATGGCCCCAGTAACAAACTCATTATACACTCTTGGTCATTTAGCCCAGATTGCTATGCCTTTGTCAGCATTTTTTCTCTGCAAATATTTTATGAGTTTATTCTGCATTAATAGCAATTCCCTCACCAAAGATTATAGTGTATAAAATAAAACTAGACCAAATTCCAAAAATAGTCTCTAATCCGAAACACAGTTAAAATTAAAACCACATGCCTTTTACTTCTCAAGTTATATTTTCATCATTTCTGATTGTTCAATTTTTAAAGCAATGTTACAAAAAATGTACTGCGAAATGGAAGAGGTAGAGTAAAAAAAAAAAAAAGCAGTAAATAGAATGTTGAGAAATACACAATATATGTGATATGTGACACTCCATTTGCTATTAACTGTAATTCTCAAGATGTTTAGCCACTTATCTGATTGGCTGATACTGGTGAGACAGTCCCCGGCTGCAGGAGTGCTAGAGTTAGCTATCTCTGAACTATATTTTACAGGTTACAAAAACAAAGCTAACCTGTAAATTTAACATAATAGCTACTTTGTCTAATAGCTAAATGTTGCCGTAAATATTTACCAAATTACATTATTGGCAAGTTGCTGCTAAATTTAGCCAAGTTGAATAATAATAGTCTTTAATGAGGTTCCAGCTTTACAGGTCCCTACTCAATTCTGCTGTTCAAGCCCACTGTCTATAAAGATACCAAATAAATCTATTCAATTCAATTCAGCTAATTTTCTCTCCCATGTTGGCCCCAGATTCATCATTATGGATAATGGACGTTATAACTCAAGGGCTGCAATTGTACAAATGTCACCTGTGTGTTGGACTCAAAAATCAAATTGTTGAAAACACAAAGGCAGTCTTGGATTTGGTTAAGCTCATCAAACAATCTGAAAATACGGAATGCTTTTTGGATCATTATATGTTGGCTTCTTCATGATCCTGCATATGGCTTAATAATGCCGACAGCTGTGAAATACAGTGTTACAATGCTAAAATTATCAACACAAATATACAATCTCTACCCTGCCACAACAACAAACACAAACTATTTTTTTATATCTTAGATGTGATACAAATCAACTATTAATCAGAGAATTGTGAAAAATAAAAAAGTGAATTAACTTCAATGTTTTAATCAAATTACTGGAATTATAAAAATCTCCAACGGAAATACTTTTCCAACTCAGTCGCTAACCTTTACAACTTCCTTGTCAGTTTACCGCAACTCTCTGTTTAGGGAATAAATCACAAATATGTTCATATAAAATATACACAATTAACTAGATCCTTTCAGAGTTTATTTTACCAAAAATAGTTCTTACGGCATGTAGAAAAATCATGGAAAAATAATTATAATAATAATGGTTAGCAAGACTGAAAAACTGTCTTGTTCACAGGAGCAAACACATTTGGATTTTATAAAAAGTTAAATCTTTAATGTTACCTTTAAGCTCTGTATCCATTTTTACATGGACTGTTCAACATATGAATGTAGTTAAAAAAGCTTTTGAAATGTTTTCTAAATGATAGGATTTGGTGCCTGAGAATGCAATCATGTACAGACGGTTTCATCCATAATGGGAATCATGCACATGAGGGTGAGTTCTGCCAAACTGTATGTATGGTAGATGAAGCATGTACTAAATCAGTTATGGTGAATGAGAGGGTAATGGAACAATGCAGTACTGTGGGATCAGTTAAGTCAGTAGAGCATTGCTGGGCACAGCAATGCAAGTCATTCAAGCTCATTGTGCTAATTGTCCTTAAGCACAAAACAGTTTTTGAGTTGACTCTCTGGAATTGCATACTCTACCTTAGAATATATTCCAAAATCAGCTTTTTTAAAGCATATATACGCAGAACCTGGCATGTGTACAGCAAAGGAAGAGGTTGAAAGTAACCACCGAGGGCCTAATTGGAATATTTCTTTCCAGAAACCATTAACTGTAGTGGAATCATGAAGAGGGTGTTATGGTTTCTCTGCTGTTTTTAAGAGCAACCCTTTCTTGCACTATGTCTGGGTTTGTTCAGGGTTTTTTTTAACAATCAGCTCCTGTCATTACTGTTACCACGGTTACTCATCTGGATGCCAGCCCTTTTCGCTGCTCAGTGCAAACTATTTAAGCAGCTACTCTCAGTACCTCCTTGCCCTTGTGTTGTTTCCAGTTTTCCAAAGCATTCCCTGCCATTCTTGTGTTAACCTGGTTCAGCTGACTTCCTTTCTGGTTCCTGACTTCTGGCCTTGTTCCTGACTTTGCTGATCTCCTTGCTCCAGGTCACCTGACTACCTGCTTTAGCTTCTGGCTTAGGCTCACCTCCTGGACTTTGCTTATGAACTATTTTTACCATTTTTTTCTACTTACTATTAATAAAGTTGTTTCGCATCTTACGTTCTGTCTCTTTCTGGTTCCTGGTCCCTAACAGAGGGATTCTGTGGGAAATATGAGGTCTCCCATCTTGCCTGTTCCACATATTTTATATCTATCAAAATCCCAAAGTAAAAAAGAAATTGCACTGTGCCTTGTCAAAAAAAAAAATGTTGTTGCAATCTCACAAAATAAAGTATTTTGCATTTTGTTTTGTACAAGATAAATGTAAATGACAAATGAGTCCATTTATTTCACCTTCGTTATAATAATGAGACATTCCTCTGCTAATGTCTATATAAACAACCTAGCATTCCTTCTTGATAAAATATTACATACAAAAAAAGAAAAATGTTTCTGAGGGAATGCTTTTTCAGTTATTTAGCAATATGTCTATCCTGTGATATATGAACATACTCCGATCTGTATTATGTGGAATTGGCGGCCATCTTGTTCTGCCTGACAGAAAGAAAATACCATTGACTGAACTTATTCATAACATCCAATAGTTATTGTATTTAAATATAATATTCATTAGATTGGCCCTAAAGTAGCTTCATAATGCATGACTGATTTAATATTGTGTAAAAGTCTAAATATCCCATAGGTCTTTCCAATGAATAACTAGCTTGTAACTCCCTCTTAATTCAAAAGATCATTATGCCAGCCTTCCCTAATAAGTAGAGTATAAGTAATTGGAAATATTGTTTCTCACTTGTAATTCCATTTTCCTTTCCTTATCTTCTCATTTAGTGTACTTATTTTCATGCCTTGGTTACTTTGCTCATTTAAACATGGTTAAGTAGTCGTCAAAATCTGAGCTAATAATATGTCATGAATATGGAAGATGTTTCATTGTGACTTTGCTCATTTAGTTTCATTATAGCATGACATAAAACTGCTAGTTCCCTAGAAATTTCACAGTCAGAATATCACTCAATTCTACATATGACATTCCATTAATATAACTATTTAAAATTGTCAGTCAACACATCACGAGGGAAAGAACAGTACTGTGTTAACAAATGTGTTAACTAAGATGGTCGTTCATTCTCAGTGGGAATAATTAGTATTACAATTCCATCCAAGAATTCTGATGTACACCCGTTTACTGTGTACTAACAAATTATTGGCATGCATTAGAAAATCTAGTTAAAATTCATTTAATTCTCTCATTATTGCTTCTACTCGTTGATTCAGATTTTTTCCTGTGAAGGCAAAACATTGAAATCACAACAGTATAATAAGGAAACATTTAAATAATCTATATTCTATATTAGCCTGTAAGGCAATACACATTTAATAAATAAGGTAATGAGTTTAAATTACAAAAACTTTCAATTTTGCAGATAAAAAAAGTGGTTGTGTCAATCCTTAACCCCTTTGATACCAAAATTGAGTAAAAACGTTTTTGTTCTTATGTTTCTTGCAGTAACAAATTTAAGACATAGAGCCTTAATTACCCTCATTTGTACTTTAGCTATTATTAACAGGCTGTTGATGAATTAATTTCTCTGCCAGAAACCACTAGTCATTCATATAATGCCTGTACATTTGCTAAAAATGTTAACTCACCCATTGCTTTCAACAGTACAGGAAGTTCCAATGGGTCCCATTGTTCCTACAGTCATGGAGGGAGGATGAGTGAATTGACTCTACCATTTCACTGTTAGCATTATATTAGCATTCCCTAGATTGATAAAGATTGCTATAGCAATTTTAAATAACTTTATTTTAGAAATATATGATTTAACTGTATTCACTGTATGTGGACATTATGCTCAAATGCAGACATTATTTTTCCATGAGTGGCAAAGCATGCCTGAAAACAACCAAATAACCCACCTAAATCCTTTCTCTACCTTGAAATAAAAACATCACATCACATCACATCATAAGGGGAAAAGGCTTGAACATGGCTTTATTTAACATTTCAATAGAACTGTCATTAACTTCCACTGCCGTGCTGAGAGGGTAGGTATTATTCACCAGAGTATGGTTCCTGCTCAAATTTCAATGGCAGGAACACCCTCTCCCAATGTTCGATATTGAGCTACCAATTTAATACAGTTGCTGACCAGGGTAACTCCCACTGCTGTGACAATAACTGCAAGAGAAAACACAAACACCACAACCAAGAAAAAAAAAGGAGATAAGGGAAAGAAAAAGAGAAAAAAAGAACAGAAAGAAATAAGGAGGGGGAAAAAGAGACCAGGGGGAGACTGAGAAATCACGATGGGAGAGTGGGTGGGAGATTCCTACCCTACTGCCCAGAGAATAAAAGGACTTATACTCTCTTTAAAATATAAATAACCAATCCATAACTGCCTTGCAAAACTGTCCTTGGACAGGCATTAAATGCAGCCTAAACAGTGCCCTGGGTTGTCTTCCTGTTGCCATTTTACGTAAGCTGTACTCATAGTAATACTTATAAGTAGGGTATTGTTATACACATCTAGAGTATTCAAAGTATAGTATTAAGAAGTGGAACGATATCAAGCTACAATAAGCATGTATGTTAACTAAGCAGTGACATGATTTATGCTTGTGTTTTATATTTGCTTTTATAGCTTGTTTTTATATTTGATATTGTTACATATTGGTAATAAATTGTTTAATACCCAGCTGATCAAGTAATTACATGTGAAATTTAGCACTATTTAAGAAATGCCAAGTAATCTATACAGATCTGTTCTATGATCTTTTTATTTTTCTTTTGCATGCTGAGTATGAATTGGAATACCATCCAGTGAGAAATATAAGTATTTTTCTTTTCCTCTTGAAAGCTCTGTTGCATGTTGGAGAAGGGCTTATTGTAACTTGATATCGCTCCACTTCTTAATACTATACTTTGAATACTCTATATGTGGTGAAGGGATCATTTTGAAGTGTGGTAGCAAGTATCTAACAAATATTTGGGAACTTATATAATCTATAAATAGCTCTATTTTTGCCCCTACAGAGTTTTTATATACTTAGCGCTCCAGTATTGTGTGTTTTATTTTGTTATACACATCTACTGTATGTGTGAAAACTTGCATTCATGCTTTTATATTAACATTTCAGAAACTGTGTGAAGTATTGCAAGATAAAGGGCATTGTATACGGTCTAATTATGTTTTTCATTTTCCAGATATTTTTATGAAGAATAAATGAATACATGAAAAATAAAAATTAGTAAATTTGCACAATTCAAATTTTTTGCTTGTCTTCAAAGCAATCTATACAAAAAAAAATGTATGTGTTATGATATGTTTATGTGCTAGCTGTACATCACTTGCTTCAAATAAGTGTCATGCCAATATTTCAATCAAAAAGTATCCGGTAGTAAAGGAGATAAGTAAAAAATTAAGGAAATTCACCAGATTCACTATATACAAGCCAAACAAATGACATACATAGTCAAACTGAAAAAGATTTCAAATTGAGACTAACAACGTGCAATATGGTTGAGGAAGTTCATTTAATGAATCAACAAAACATTGCTTAAAATTAAGTTAGAAAGAGAAATATTAATAGCATCAATTCATATGTAATATGTAATACAGCAAAAAAGTAAAATATTTGTGCTGACCTATGACTAGGCACTTGGTTATGCCGAACCATCTTTTCAGAAAATAAAAATTTTTCCGGAATGCCCGAATTTCGGTCATATGTTAGTCTTTAGCTATCCTGTCAAATATCTTTTTTTTAAATCAATCATCTCTTTCATTGGTGCCACATGTAGAATTCAGAGTCCCAAACCAAAACATGTCCAGTCACTGCCTGGTAGTCATAAAGCTGGTTGTGCATCAAAGAAGTTGGCATATCACAATAACTGAACATGTACATTTAGGCAATACCACACAATAGTAGTTAGAAATGCTTGAAAGATTGACAAATTGCTGGTTCCCTTTAATTATAGTAAAGGACACTCAAACAAAGCATATATAATGTAAGATATGCTACAACACAAATAGTAGTGCTCAATCATATGAGGTCATGTTCCTCCAAGGACCCAAAGTTTAATTTTATAGTGGATAACAAGTAAATATACAATTGGCACACATACCCAGTCACAAAGACTTGTAAATAATTAAAAGGAAAGCCACTTTTGAACACAAAGACACCAAACCCCCAACATATCAGAATTTTTTTAAGGGAGGATCTGGTACTCCAAATATACTCCATTTAAATACATCCAGCCATTACAATTATGAATAACACCTAGAAGGTATGACAGATCAGATCTGCCCAACACCATGACTCTAAGTTTGTGCATATGGTTTATCACATGACTAAGAAAAAGTCACTATAACCCCAGAAAGAGGATCTTGTGCTCAGAAATAAGGTACCAGTAAGTTAATAAAAGGGTGAATCCCATCATTTAAAAAGCTGTAAAATTGCATGACCTGCACCAAATATATTCACGTGACGGGCATGAAACAAGGCGTGACCCATATAACATAATAAATAAAAAATAAAAAATCCAACAATAGGGTGTAAAAATAAATGAGGTCCAACTGTGATGTGGCAAGAAGGATGAAAACCAAAAAGATAATTTTAAATAGTATAAAAAATCGACACATATGTTATAGACTGATCACATGATCGGAACTCTGTCAAGAACAGAATATACATCAACCACCTAGAAAAAAGGGGGGTATAGAAATGAGTACACAATACAAGACAAAACTAAGTGAGTAGAATAAAAGTAAATCTAACCACAAGGTTAACAACACTCACCACCAAGCGTTATCTCATATCACCATGAAATCAAATACGCTTTGTATGCTTGTTTTCTCACTTCTAGTAAGAGTAGTTAGTCGTACGGATCTTTTATAAGTAGTAAATATGTAAGTAATTTTCCAGCATATGCTACTTTGCAGGTAAATCAATGTGTTAGCTGTTAGGATCTCATATTTACTAGTTCCTTGTAAAGAAAACTGCAATTCACTATTTAGCTAATAGTAATAGAAAAAAAAAATATATATTTTGTTATTTTATAAACTGTTGAACACAAAGTATATAAAAAAAGTTTGTGTGCATCTTTATTATCTTTGGATCTCTGTAGAACTGTGTTGTTTACTTTTTATGTTTTAATGAGTTTTAAAAGGCTACTTACAGACAGACTGAAATATCATTAACTCAATGGGAAACAGCACTGCCTGTTGAGCCGAAGATGTTGAATGTGCCTAAAAATATATATTTTTTTGTTCCTAAGTTGACTGAGAAAGTGCTTGATGCTTCAGTAAAGCACTTATCAAAAAGGCCAATTAGATTAGTCTTGGAGAAGAGCTCTGCACTGTTTAGCATTATTCACCAGTGTGTTAAGCTTGTCAACCTCAAGTCTTCAGACTTTATTTGCAATGTATTTAGAGGCCAAATTTAAATGCAGAACTTGTATATGTTTTTGTTATTAATTATTAATTATTAGTAGTAGTGATGTCCCGAACTGTTCGCCAAACGGTTCGCGAACGGTTCGCGAACGGTTCGCGAACGGTTCGCCACGAACGGTTCGCCACGAACGGTTCGCCACGGACTCATCATTGAGTAAACTTTGACCCTGTACCTCACAGTCAGCAGACACATTCCAGCCAATCAGCAGCAGACCCTCCCTCCCAGACCCTCCCACCTCCTGGACAGCATCCATTGTGAAGCTGCTTCTTAAATGAGCTGTCCAGGAGGTGGGAGGGTCTGGGAGGGAGGGTCTGCTGCTGATTGGCTGGAATGTGTCTGCTGACTGTGAGGTACAGGGTCAAAGTTTACTCAATAATGAGTCCACGGCAAACCGTTCGTGGCGAACCGTTCGCGAACCGTTCGGCGAACAGTTCTGGACATCAATAATTAGTAGTAGTAGTATCATTAATTAAATAGTTACTCCAACCACAATGAAGTGGTCATGGTTTTTGGAGTCTACATCTGTTATCAGTGTGCACTGCATGCTGACAACAGACAGAAATATTACTCTTGCATGTGCTCTCCCTTCCAGTCTCCCACCCACTCTGCTTTCTTTACTGCCGCGCTCTGTTCCACATTGTTTTGATTTAAAAAATTCTTAAAAGAGGGTATTGAAAACGTACAATTTTCACACCAAAATGTGTTTTCTGAATTTGTCCATCAAACGTTTCCTGTACCTGTGCAAGCTGGATGAAGAGTCCATGAAGACTCACCAATCCTTAATTTGTGTTTTTGAAGGCTGAGATTGTGTTTTGAATAGTTTGAAAACTGAGAGCATGTGTGACATTACACATAATTAAATACAGGGCATAGTGACTAATACATGAACACAGCATTCAGTAACTTAGTATTACAGTAACTTGCAGATTTCCAATCCAGCCTTAGTAAGTGTGAAAGTGTTTTGTGGTGATTTTGGGAGAGATAAAGCTTATTGAGTGCACACATCGTTTTTTTTAAATGTAGCAAAGTTTCCAGTTTTATCGTTTTATCTACTATCATTTTACTTTTGGAGTCCCCGTCCCACGGTCCTGTCCCATACTTAGGGACAGCAGGGCACAGTGCAAGCACAGCATTACAAATGCTTGTGCTGTGCTGAGGGCACTAGGACCATAAGAGTTATTTAGCAGTGGACTACCCTGAGTGGGGCCAGCTGAGAGACTGTCAGTGACTCATGTCTACACTCACACCAGTCTTACAAATTGATTTTTAAGTGGTCTCTTCCCATTTGTGGGTAGAATTGCCTATTTTAGCCATCACCATGATGCAAATGGTGTCTCTTGCACGCACTTTTAGGCCTGTCCAGTGCCTGTCCTGAGTTAATTTTCAATGTTAAGGGGTATGGTATCCTGTCACGGGTTACTGCGGCCAGATGTTCCTTCTGCAGGTTCTAATTCTACAACTTTATTCATTGGTTCTCCAAACCAAGACAATTTATTATTACTGCTATTTATTGCTAAAAATGGAAGTTAGGAACTTCTTATTTCACAGGAGAAAAACTTTGAAATTACATCTGTTTAATGTAAGCCTCATCTGTTTTAAAGTGAATTTCCCCTGTATCATCTTATCTGTTTTGTGTACCTTTTTATTAGTCATAATAAATGTGTATAATACAATCTCTTGTTCCCTATGTTTTCCCTTGAGAGTTTAGCCCTACATTATCAGCAAAGAAGCAGTGCTACATTGCAATACTAATTAAAGAGGAGGAAGGCAATAAAGTGGAGATGCTTATTAATCCACACTGTCATACCACTAAGGAAACTTGGATGTGCTTTTGCATAAAGTGAGCTTCATTTCTAACAATAATATCTTTATTTTCCATCTGCACTATTGTTTCTTACGTTTAACTTCAATTAAGCATATTTATATATATATATATATATATATATATATATAGCTTTTTATGACTGCTTTTATTGTGCACTCTATACTATGTTGGGCAATAACGATTATTTGTTGCCCGTCAACTTAGTTGATGTGTCAGTAAGATGTTTTTGTTGCTATTGCTGCTGTTGCATTTATATTGTGAGAATGTATATAATTTAATATATTCAAACAGGTCAAAGGAAGAAAAGACTAGACTTGTGGGTCGTCCGAATTCCATAACTCCAACTCTCCATATTACCGAAACATGAAACAAAGGAAATGGGTAATGGATAAACAGTTTTGTTTCAGCCACTAAAATGTTCATTTTATTCCCTTATCAAGTAAAAAATGACCAATAGAATTAAAAAAAGAGAAGTAGTAAATATAAATCTATATTTATGCATTATATATTTAATAAATATATAAATATAGATTTTTTTTTACTTCTCCTTCTAATTTTCCCTCTAGTTAGTGACTAGACTACCGCAACTACAATGTGTTGCGGCCCCAACCCGCGTGGTAGAACCGCCGGGGCCGCATGTTAAATGGCCCATCGGGTGGCCTATGCTATCAGGGTCATCCAATGGAAATGAATTTCCAGGGGGCCCGGTCAGCACGGTGGTGCTTTAGCAGTGGGAACTCTGACTCCCATCAGGCTGAGCCACAGAACCCCAGGGAAAGTCACCCTCCTGCACCTAAAAGGTAGGAAACAGGAGGGTGACTAAACCATTTTGTATATGTGTGTGTTTGTATGTATTTGTGTGTGTTTGTGTATGTGTGTCTGTATGAATGTTTCTCTGTATGTATGTATGTATGTATGTCTGTGTGTATGTATGTGTGTCTGTATGTACCTGTGTGTGTATGTATGTATGTATGTATATCTGTCTGTCTGTATGTGTGTGTGTGTTTGTGTATGTTTGTATGTATGTGTGTGTCTGTCTGTGTGTGTGTATGTATGTGTATGTATGTGTGTCTGTGTGTGTGTGTTTGTATGTATGTGTCCGTATGTATGTATGTGTCTGTATGTATGCATGTATGTATGCATGTGTATATGTGTATGTATGTATGTGTATTTGTATGTATGTGTGTCTGTATGTCTGTCTGTGTATGTCTGTCCATGGGTGTCTGTGTGTGTGTGTGTGTGTGTGTGTGTCTGTATGCATGTGTGTCTGTATTATATGTGTGTATGTCTATCTGTGTGTCTGTATATGTATGTGTTTTTATGTATGTGTGTGTATATATGTGTGTGTGTGTTTGTATGTATGTGTCTGTGTGTGTGTTTGTATGTATTTATGTGTGTTTGTATGTATGTGTGTGTGTTTGTATGTATGTGTGTGTCTGTATGTATGTGTGCCTGTATGTGTGTGTGTGTGTGTGTCTGTGTGTATGTGTGTGTCTCTGTATATGTGTGTGTGTCTATGTGTGTGTGTCTATGTGTGTATCTTCATATGTATCTGTTTGTCTGCATGTGTGTGGGGGGCATATTTGAGGGGGAGGGTAGACATATGGGGGGAGTGGCGAAGGATAGACATATGGTGGGGCCCCAGGGCAATTTTCACACAGGGGGCCCATGGTTTCTAGTTATGCCTCTGCCTCTATTGGTTACATTTTCTCAATTAATCAGTGAACCAACTGTCTGGAACCAATTGGCCTATAAGTTTACTGCAAAATATATACAGAATATGTGGTAGGCATATAGCAAATTCAAGCATACTCAAGCATACTTATACATATTTTACTGACAGTAGAACCTTCATGCTATCTCTTCCTCTGTATTACCTGCTACCTGTGACTATCTAAGCAAAATACTTAGTTATAGACAGCACATTTTCACTGGACAGTGTGTTATATTAGGCCCTATAAGAGTTACCTAATTGGCTGACATGGTTTAATATAATTTAAGAAGCCACTATTATTCAGAAGGTGTACTTCGATACTTTATTATTAACTATTATCTGTCCTGACAATAGACTGTAAGCTGGACTATAGGAATACTCAGGTAATATACTCAGACACTACCTCTAATATTCCTGGTTCCTACACTTTAGTGGAGCCTTTATAATAAAGCTATTATTATTTAATCAGGAATACGATTGAGACCGCTATCTGAGTCTCTTTATGTGGACATAGGAATTGACCTTACAAGGTTATGATTACACAGACCAGGTGTTTTTTATAGCTTGCAATTCTCTAGATACATATTTCTATTCTTTGGTTATATACCTATTAGCAGATCCTTAACGTACTACCATTATTATCTCCAGTCAGGGGACCTTTGGTGTATCTGCATACCTTCTTTGTTTTTGTAATTTTTGCACTACGAGGGTTAAGCCCTGAGAGAGATCCCTGGAATCTCTCATTGATGCTTTGTCAGTCTAGACCACTGTGACATAGCCTACTCTTGGTCTGTAACGATTGAACCACACTGATCATTTTCTTTGCTTAAAACAAAATTTGCCTAGGCAAAAGCTTTTGCCTAACCAGTACTCAGGCAAATATATTTTTTTTTTATTTGCCTTAGAGACATCGCCACTCAGGGATCCCCAAAAGAGGGGTTACACCAATAGGTACCTAGGTACCCAAGGAATGTGTACCTTGGACACCAATATAAAGTCAATAAGAAAAGTGGCTCCTGCTTGCCAATATGCTTCTACACACCCTTGGAGTTTAATACTATCTGCGTAATGTTGACCTCTCAAAAATAGAGTAAAAACATAATCTAAACAATATTTAACTTTTCTTGCTAGAGTAATTTACAACAATTTTTATTGGTGTAAAACATTCAGTCTTAATCTAGTTTACTGTGAAGCATGGGCTGAAATTATCAAGTCACTGCATGCCTAAACTTGTATCTTATTTACTTTTCAAGGATATGAGTTAAGGCATAGGCTGCACAATTACAAACTGTGTTGAGTCAGTATGAGTTTCTTCACACAGGATATTATCATTGGACAAGTAAAATGTGAACACATGTATCACTACTCATGTTATGGGATTAGTGGGAAGGGTGCAGTGTGATAGTGTCTAACTTTATAACAAGTTACAACTTTCAAATGTTATACCAAAATAGCTAAAAATGAAAACATATATGACCGTCTATTTTGGTGCAACATGTGACATGCCCTTTAAATTCACTTTGGTTTCCAAATAATTCACATTTTAACAAATAACTATAACAGTAACATATGAGAATACAACACTGTTCATTAAAAAGTTCAGCAATGGAACATTATAACTCATTATTCTGTGTAGTTTAAAATGTTGATAAATAGGGTCGATAGCACTAAAACTCACAAAAATTTACATGTGATATGTAGCCCATGGAGCAACGTAGCTAAGGGGAGTGGGCCTTGACATTGCCAGGAGACAGGCATCTAAGGGTCAGTGGTTAGGGATTAGTTTAAGGAAATGTAGTGGGGTGGAGTTATAAGGGGAGTATAAATAGTGGCCATTTTAGATCTAGGGTTCACTTTAATCTAAGTTGCACTTACCTGTTGTTGTCCCACCCACCCTCCCTTTGCTTTCAGGTATTTCCTGTTTTGGTCACGGCGGCGGGGGATGGAGAGTAAAGTTGGGGGGAGAAAAGAGTGAGAGGAGGAAAAAGTTCAGGGCTAATAGTTAGGCCTTTGGGCTGGTTTGGTAGGTTCGAGCTCGTAGGTAGCTCCAAACCGGGGTGTGTAGGGGAATCTCAGTATGCCCCTACACTTGTGGTGCCCTTTGGTGGCAATGGATGGTGTCCTTTGGTGGCAATGGTCATGTTACAATGTCAAGTTAAAGGTTACAATGTTTGGGTATTATGTTATGTGGGAGTGGGTCATTGTCAGGGGGTTTAAATTATAATTGCAGGATGGTAATTGTGCAGGCCAATGTTGGCCTGCTGTTGACAATGACCTTTATATTTTATGTTAAGAATCAATAAAGCTGTGATATGAATTTTGTCAAAACCATGGTGTCAGTGTTTTTATTGGAAATGGGTATTTGTGGGGTTTATGCATATGCTGACAAGGCGACCGTGCACATGTCATGATTGTATCAAAGTGCTTGACAACATTTGATTAACTGCAATATGGGCTAATGTTAATTATTTTATTGAGCATACTTTAGTGCAGAGTATTATTTCATATATTTATGATTATTTTGGCTATTGGAAACTATTGTAACTTTTTAACTTCTATGGAACCTATAGCAGCTATTTTGGTATGTTCTTCACCCATAGCCACTCCTCAAGATTTATACATCTTCCTGTCCCGATATCTGTTTTTCTAGTTCTAAACTTTGCTACCCTAGGGCACCTAATTTATTTTTTACATTTCAGGAATCCATTTTTATGGTACCTTGATAGTTCTACACTTATTTTGACAAACCATTTTTGTCATCTGTCAAAATACTGTATGGTGAATAACAAACATCACTACAGAGAACATATTTCACATTATTTTGACTTCTGTAGTGAGTGTTGTAACCTGAGACAGACAATATTTATGTGCAGTGTCTTTTAGCCCTCGATGGTTCTAGTTTTAGAGCTTTTGTGAACTTGCACTTCAAGGAAGACGTATTGTTTCCATTTCACATGGGAAACGGTAGGTGGGGCAACTCTGGATTTACTGAATTGTTTGGAAAGGCTACATCTGATGATGACTGTGCATTGAAAGATAATGAGCTCAACACTATAAACCATTCTACTACCATTGTTAATCTAAATAAACTTTATGACTGTGTATCTGATAATAAAACTACCGTACATGAAATCATACATGGAAACATTCTATGTTTCCATTTCTACAAATCTCAACCAAATCTCATTTATCTTACTCTAAAAATGTTTTTTCACATAACAAGAAAGAATATGTTGTTTTTTTTCCCTGCTTGGATATCCTAGTCTGTTTTACATTGTATTTCTAAGCAGCAAGGAAAAGCTTAGTCAAAGTAAAATTCAGTGCTGCGGAAACAGATTTTTTTTCAACTGTTAGTTCCAAGCATCTGTAGAATCATTTGCTCAGCACAAAGCAATACTAGAGGTTCCCAAGTCCTGCACGCTCTGTAATTTTACTCATGAATACTCAGTGTTGTGGCGTAAAACACATTACTCTATGCTTACTGATAACTGTTTATAAAAAAACAGCCAGATTTTCTAGTAGGTTTCACAAGTAGGTCTGTTGCACTCTTTGTCTCTTGATTCCTAAGTCTACAGACTGTGTCAGAGCAGTAGAGTATTCCTGAAAAACCCAGTTTGTTTGTTTGCAATAAAGCAGGTATCCTGGACTGCTGACTGAGCTGCATTACAAAATGCATTATTACGCTCACACACCTGCACAGTCAAATTTTGTAGTCTTTTCTACACATACACTCACATTAATTAGTTAACAAGGTTTATCTTCCTTACCAACTGCATTTCATCATGTTGTCATTCCCTTAGGACTCAATTCAATATGCTGACGTAAACGTGCAAAGGTCTCAAAAACGCTACTTCTTAGATTTCCTCTTTAATTCACAATTGGAACCCTTTACAATAGCTCCATTCTACAAGTGACATGTGTTTGTCCTCTATTCTTAAAGACCAGCCTACATTTTCGTCTCAGACTTCCCCAAGTCCGCAGTTCTTAAAAAAGTCCGTCAGAACTCATTTTTTCAGAAAAGCTTATGATCTTCCTGGTTAATTTATCGTATTTCTCTTTGTACGCCAGTGTTCTTTGTCTCTCCTTGCACAACTATTGGTTTTACTCTTTCACATTTATAAGATAAATCAGAAGCTTAATGAGAAAAGTACTTTATAATTAACATACAATGATTTATATAACTTAGGTATAAATAAGTCTTTATGTGTAGATTTGGTATTTTCATATCCAAAACATAGATATGTATGTAAGAATACAAGGGTGAAAACTCAGGGACTCCTTGATACTTTTATATGGAAGTGGCCACCACTCAACACATAATGTGACTAAAATCTGCATGGTGCCTTTTAATTAAAATAGGTAACGAATAAGTCATCCTTTTTAGCACATCTAACCCTTCCATATATAAATACAGATAAAGGGAGAGTGGATCTCTTTGTTTGTCCCTTGAATAACTTTTCTGTTTAGAAATCATGGCTCCATTTTTGTATTAATTTAAAATTTTAACTTTTCTCTTTGCTTGAGCCCTAAGGGCTACCATCAGTAACCTATCTATTGCATTGAGCGACAGGTGGAACGCATCCTTCCTTATAGTGATATGCAAATGCCTCACAGATGCAATTAGAATGAATTGTTGAACCGGAAGTGACATCATGGCAAGTGCCGAAAACCGGAAGTGACATCACTCAAGCAATACAGCCCGGGAAATCTGACGCCTTGGGTAGCACCCATGAGAAGAATCTACCACCAGTATAAGAAAGGACTCAGGGGGGAGGGATTTTATTGCTTACTTTTATTGTATATCTGTATTTGTTTTACAGCTGTTACACACTTGAATACCAGGAGGTCCCTGAGGAAGTCCCTTTGGACGAAACGCGTAGGACCTGGTACCATAACAGCCTGTACATATATATATTTTCTACTCCATATCCTGAGTCCAACTCTGTTTTTCTTGGGAACAGAAGCAGTGATTCCGCCCCCCACCTACATCAGGGGAGGCACCCTTGGGCCCCATTTATTCATCCATCCTGTGAGTTATATCTAATACAGCGCACTTGTACCCCACTATACAGTGTTACACTATTATTTGTTATATATAAGAGCATCACTGATTTGTGGGTATTAAGGACCATTTGTATTGTCACAATTTGGTGGTTGTTGCTTTTAATTTTGGTTCCCTATTTAAAGGGACAGCACATATTAATATATATATATATATATTGTTTTTAGGTTCTGAGCACGTTACAGTGTTTTTGATCTCTGTTGTGCCTAATTATCATTATTATTATTGCCATTTATATAGCGCCAACAGATTCCGTAGCGCTTTACAATATTATGAGAGGGGGGATTTAACTATAAATAGGACAATTACAAGAAAACTTACAGGAACAATAGGTTGAAGAGGACCCTGCTCAAACGAGCTTACATTCTATAGGAGGTGGGGTGTAAAACACAATAGGACAGGAATTTGCAATCAAATAAGGTGGGAGTGAGGCAGAGCTGGAGGAGAAAGTAGAGTGCTGTCCTTTAGGAGAGAGCAAGAGACAGGTATGTAAGGTAGAGATTACTCTGGGAGGCCATAAGCTTTCTTAAGACACTTCTTTTTTTAAGGCACTTTCTTTAAGGCACTAAAAAATGCAAGACTAGGTGGTACGCAGGCTATTCCATAGGACGGTTGCGAACAACGGACACGAGGTGGTCACGGGCAGTGCGGAGAGACTGAGAAGGGACATACCTATGGATCTGTGAGGAGATATAAGAGGTGCTAGAATTGTTCAGTGCTTTATAGGTGTGAATTAGTACCTTGAATTGACTCCTAAAGGATACAAGAAGCCAATGTAAGGACTGACAAAGGTGTGAGAGGACCGACTAGAGAGGAAAATCAGTCTGGCGGCAGCGGTCATTATGGACTGTAGCGGTGCAGTACAGCTTTTGGGAAGACCAATCAGGAGAGGGTTACAATAATCCATGCGGGAAATTACTAGCACATGGACAAGCTCCTTGGTAGCATCTTGCTTAAGAAAGGGGTGGATGCGGGCTATGTTTTTAAGATGGAATCTACAGGATTTAGCAACATACTGGATGTGAGACTCAAATGTGAGACCAGAATAAAGTATGATGCCAACACAGCGCGCTTGCAGGGATGGACTTATGTGGATACCACTAACTTGAAGGGAGAGCGAAAGAGGAGGATCAGTATTAGGAGGAGATTGAGTTTCAGAAAGTTGGAGGACATCCAATTAAATTCACGAAGCATCAATATCAAAAAGCAATAATCAATTACCTTAAGGTTTTTAAAGATATTGGTGGGCACAAAAAACCCTATTCCTGATGAGTGAATTGAGTATTTGAGAAAGGGAAAAAACACTGACATCAAGTACTTGTAAATAATCAATACAAACTTTATTGACTAACAAAGACATAGAGGACCACTATAGGCACCCAGACCACTTCAGCTTAATGAAGTGGTCTGGGTGCCAGGACCCTCTAGGATTAAACTTTTCTGCTGTAAACAAAGCAGTTTCAGAGAAATGCTGCTATGTTTACAAATGGGTTATTCCAGCCTCTGGTGGCTGTCTCATTGACAGCCGCTAGAGGCACTTCCGCGCTTCTCACTGTGATTTTTACAGTGAGAAGACGCCAGCGTCCATAGGAAAGCATTGAGAATGCTTTCCTATGAGACTGTCTCAATGCGCGCATTCAGCCGATGACGTCCAAAGGAGGAGGAGAGTCCCCTCCGCAAAGGGAGCCCGGCGCTGGAAAAAAAGGTAAGGGATTAACCCCTTCCTCCCCCAAGAGCCCGGCGGGAGGGGGGCCCAGAGGGTGAGGGGGATCCAAGGACCCTATAGAACCAGGAAAACAGGTATGTGTTCCTGGCACTATAGTGGTCCTTTAATTAATAATCATTCAGCATAAAAGGAACAGCTCAAAGACAAAAACAGCTTAAAATAAAAACAGCTTAATACATCACCATAAGAGAGAGCCCTGCTGCACTTGACTGAGAGAACTTCTGGCAATTAATCTTGAAGGACACCCTCTTACTGGTAAATCAGCTTAACCAGCAAAACGTGTCTGTATGAAAGGTGGGCAGTACTCCAAAGAGTGCCAAATTCTCTCGTCTTTTTATAAGTAATTAATAAATCAATGGGGTGAATAGTCTGTACTTTTCCACCAAATCTTCTTATCAGTGCAGGCCAGCAAAAATCTTGCAAAAGTGTTGGATGGGACTTGCAGTTGGCCAGACTCCAGTCCCACAAAAATGTGATGCCAGAGGTTAATTACCTCTGTTCTCATAACTATCTAAAAAACTAGCTCTGTTCTCATAACTATCTCATGAAGCTTTGCATGGCTGTTTTGTGGTTATTAACATTTTCAGTACTGTGTACCGGCGCCATCTTGACTATCTATAATAGTTTAATTTGCTCAATAGTGATCAATCAAACATTCTTAATTAATATGGAATATTATTATCACAATCTCACGATCTATACCTCCGCCATGCCCCTCACCATAACACAAATGGATGCATGCCTGATAAACAGGAAACACTCAGCTGGCTATTTTAACATATACCTTTCCAAAAAATTCAGGACATTATGAATTTGTGTGCGTCCTTTTTGTTGGGTTGCAGAAAAAAATATTGAAGAAGAAAGAAGATATCTGAAGTTTTGTATATTTATATTTTACAGGTATTAGTTTCATTAGCACCCCTCACTATTATTATGGTGAGGGCAGGGCCGGATTAACATAGGGGCTGATGGAGCTGCAGCTCCAGGCCCAGGCCCATGGAATAGCTCCTTGGTAGCATCTTGCTTAAGAAAGGGGTGGATGCGGGCTATGTTTTTAAGATGGAATCTACAGGATTTAGCAACATACTGGATGTGAGACTCAAATGTGAGACCAGAATAAAGTATGATGCCAACACAGCGCGCTTGCAAGGATGGACTTATGTGGATACCACTAACTTGAAGGGAGAGCGAAAGAGGAGGATCAGTATTAGGAGGAGATTGAGTTTCAGAAAGTTGGAGGACATCCAATTAAATTCACGAAGCGTCAATATCAAAAAGCAATAATCAATTACCTTAAGGTTTTTAAAGATATTGGTGGGCACAAAAAAACCCTATTCCTGATGAGTGAATTGAGTATTTGAGAAAGGGAAAAAACACTGACATCAAGTACTTGTAAATAATCAATACAAACTTTATTGACTAACAAAGACATAGAGGACCACTATAGGCACCCAGACCACTTCAGCTTAATGAAGTGGTCTGGGTGCCAGGACCCTCTAGGATTAAACTTTTCTGCTGTAAACAAAGCAGTTTCAGAGAAATGCTGCTATGTTTACAAATGGGTTATTCCAGCCTCTGGTGGCTGTCTCATTGACAGCCGCTAGAGGCACTTCCGCGCTTCTCACTGTGATTTTTACAGTGAGAAGACGCCAGCGTCCATAGGAAAGCATTGAGAATGCTTTCCTATGAGACTGTCTCAATGCACGCATTCAGCCGATGACGTCCAAAGGAGGAGGAGAATCCCCTCCGCCGAGGGAGCCCGGCGCTGGAAAAAAAGGTAAGGGATTAACCCCTTCCTCCCCCAAGAGCCTGGCGGGAGGGGGGCAAAGAGGGTTAGGGGGATCCAAGGACCCTATAGAACCAGGAAAACAGGTATGTGTTCCTGGCACTATAGTGGTCCTTTAATTAATAATCATTCAGCTTAAAAGGAACAGCTCAAAGACAAAAACAGCTTAAAATAAAAACAGCTTAATACATCACCATAAGAGAGAGCCCTGCTGCACTTGACTGAGAGAACTTCTGGCAATTAATCTTGAAGGACACCCTCTTACTGGTAAATCAGCTTAACCAGCAAAACGCGTCCGTATGAAAGGTGGGCAGTACTCCAAAGAGTGCCAAATTCTCTCGTCTTTTTATAAGTAATTAATAAATCAATGGGGTGAATAGTCTGTACTTTTCCACCAAATCTTCTTATCAGTGCAGCCCAGCAAAAATCTTGCAAAAGTGTTGGATGGGACTTGCAGTTGGCCAGACTCCAGTCCCACAAAAATGTGATGCCAGAGGTTAATTACCTCTGTTCTCATAACTATCTAAAAAACTAGCTCTGTTCTCATAACTATCTCATGAAGCTTTGCATGGCTGTTTTGTGGTTATTAACATTTTCAGTACTGTGTACCGGCGCCATCTTGACTATCTATAATAGTTTAATTTGCTCAATAGTGATCAATCAAACATTCTTAATTAATATGGAATATTATTATCACAATCTCACGATCTATACCTCTGCCATGCCCCTCACCATAACACAAATGGATGCATGCCTGATAAACAGGAAACACTCAGCTGGCTATTTTAACATATACCTTTCCAAAAAATTCAGGACATTATGAATTTGTGTGCGTCCTTTTTGTTGGGTTGCAGAAAAAAATATTGAAGAAGAAAGAAGATATCTGAAGTTTTGTATATTCATATTTTACAGGTATTAGTTTCATTAGCACCCCTCACTATTATTATGGTGAGGGCAGGGCCGGATTAACATAGGGGCTGATGGAGCTGCAGCTCCAGGCCCAGGCCCATGGAATAAGCCCATTGATTTAAAAAAAAAAAATATATTTTTTTTTTACACAAACACTACTTTTAGGGTTGCCAGGTATTTCTCAGAAGTATTTCTTATGGTTGCCAGGTATTTCTCAGGTATTTGAGGCTGCCTAGCCGGTGACGGTATTGCAGTAATACCGGCAACACAAATATCTGTCTCAGTATAAACAGAGATTATTCTGCAATACCAGCGCCGGCCAGTAGGGGTTGCTGTTTGTGTGGAGAGAGGCAGGGATAAGAAGTTACAGCATCTCCCTCCCTGTCTCTCTCTACTCACTGATCCACGGGGAGCAGCACAGAGAGTCCAGATAGCAGTTTCAAGCCTGCGAGACATGGGGACGATGAGAGACTTGGGGACGCTGAGACATTTGGACACTGGGAGACATAGGGACCCTGAAATACTAGGGACACAGTGGTCCCATTACTCCCAGTGGCCCCTAGTCTCTCAGTGTCCCCATGTCTCCCAGCCAGTGTCTTTAGTGTCTCAGTGTCCCCGTGTATCCCAGTGTCCCAGGTGTCTCTCAGTGTGCCTGGTGTCTCCCAGTGTGCCTGGTGTCTCTCAGTGTCCCTAGTGTCTGTGTCCCTAGTCTCCCAGAGTGCCCTAGTCTCTCAGTGTCCCCATGTATCTCAGTGTCCCCATGTCTGACCCAGTGTCTCAGTGTCTCCAAGACTCACAGTGTACCAATGTCTCTCAATGTCCCCTAGTGTCCTAGTGACATTGGGACACATGGAGACACAGACTCTAAGGGACACTGGGAGACATGGGGATACAAACACTAGGGGACACTGGGAGATATGGGGATAATGAGACACTAGGGGACACCGAGAGACATGGAGATACAGGGAGATATGGGGCTCTCCCAGTGTCCCCATGTCTCCCAGCCAGTGTACCTAGTATCTCAGTATCCCCATGTCTCTCAGTGTCCTTAGTGTCTCGGTGTCCTTAGTGTCCTCAGTGTCTCAGTGTCCTCAGTGTCTCAGTGTCCTCAGTGTTTCAGTGTCCTTAGTGTCCTCAGTGTCTCAGTGTCCTCAGTGTCCTCAGTGTCCCCTACTCTCTTAGAATCCCCTAGTCTCCCAGTGTTCCCATGTCTCACAGTGCCCCAAGTGTCTCAGTGTCCCCTAGAATAAAAGAAAAAAATCTCAGGCACACACTGATAGATTTAAGCAGGTTTACTGGACACCACAATGTTTTGACCTGTACCCAGGTCTTTATCAAGTCTCCAGTGTCCCCTATATATCACAGTGTCCCCTATGTATCACAGTGTCTCAGTGCCCCATGTCTCCCAGTGTACCCTCATGTCTCAAAGTCACCCAGTCTCCCCATGTCTCCCAATGTCCCCAAGAGTCTCAGTGTCCCTAGGTCTCCCAGAGTTCCCTAGTATCTCAGTGTCCCCATGTCTCCCAGTGTCCCAATGTCTCTCAATGTCCCCTAGTGTCCTAGTGACATGGGAACACTGGGAGACCTGGGGACACAGACACTAAGGGACTGGGAGACACAGACATGCCCCCTTTTTGTGTATGTTTGCCCCTTTCGGCAGTTCTTGTTATATGATTTGTGTCAGTGGACCACCCTTTTACCCCATCCATAGACTTCCTACTTTACTGGACACTGTTTACTGGACACTGCTGTTAGGGGGTATGGGTTTAATTGAAAGATGAAAGCGTGAGATTAGCATAGGGTATGTGTTTTCTAATAGCTGCATCTTATGAGTTTCCCTCCAGCACCATCTCCATCAGATACATGACGCTTAGGAGGTAGGACAGTGTTTTTGGTCAATAAGATTTTGTAATTAGGCCCCTCATAATTGTCAGCACCAGGCCTACTGGGCTCTTAATCTGGCCCTGGGTGAGGGGGCTAGGTAGGCTTTTTTATTGGGGTTGTTGTGAAAGACTTGGGGGCACCTAGTCTCCCTTTGGTGTGGGCATAATTTCTTGGGAGGTGAACAATGGCATGTCTACTCCCCTGTATGTTTAATTTGAGCACCCAACTGGTCATGTTAGAGCCCCCTTCTATTTGATGATATCTGGGAGGGAGATTAGTTCCTCTCTGATTATCAATGCATAAGGTTCACCCAGTTTATTAAATACAGCCCCCACCTTGCTGACCATGAGTGGGAGCTGGGGGTGGGGGGGGGGGGGGGGGGGGAACTAAGTCCCCTGCATTCATTTTCATTATCATTCCCACTTGCTGGCCATGGGTGAAAGCTCAGGGGACACTATGCCACCCAATCATGGAGTGGTACAAGGGGATGCCATGTGCTGTACACTTTATTTATTTTTTTGTCAATCTTTATTTTATTAAGGTATTAGATTTGGGTGTTTCAGAAAAAAAGAGAAGGTGTTGAATGGGATTTACATCATAAATGATTATCACAGCATAATATAATAAACTCCAAGATATTACTGCCTCATTTTGTGTTAAGTAAAACATGAATTTAACTATGCTAGGCTGTTGTGTCAAGACCAAAAACATAAGTAAAGCTCAAACATTGAAGGAGAAGCTGTCTTGATTACAAGGTAGTTAGTTAAGTAGGTAAGCTGATTTACTATACAAGATATAACAAGATGGCATTTGCTGCCTATTAGGTACTACATTATCATTAGAGTAAACAGGTTAACTAGCAAGACAAGCAGGCCCTTTATTTTCTTAATTGATAGTCGCACTGTTTGGGTACTGGGGTGGATCGTTTTCTGTCCACCTCTTGTTCACCGCATGGTGAATGGGGCATGGGGGATGTATAAAACCTATTTTAATCAGATGGTCTCAGCCAAAGAGGCAGGGCTTCACAGAGTAGAACAATGTAGCAATAGTTAGAAGCTAAGTAAATCACCTTTTTGCAACCAGCGTTGGCCCGGCAATATAGTGACTAGATCACTATAGCAATAAATATGTGTATCCCTAATGATACAGCGTTCTTTAAAAGACAAAGAAAGAATAATTCATCACTTGCTCTTACATTGTTTAAAAAAATGGATATGAAAACAGCATTTTTATTATTATTCTGCAAGGTCATATTTTATTTTTTTCTGCACATACTGCAGATCTTTCTCTGTAAGACAGCTAGAATAAGGGATATGTTTCGTGACTCTGTGTAATACTGCAGGACTGTAACAGCATGTCCGAGTCTGATTAAAAGCAAACAAATTCAACCCAAGTGAATTCACTTACACAAAAGGACAGCAGTCCATTCCAATATTTTCTTAACTCAAAGTCTTTTTATCCATAATGGCATGCAACTCGCTGTAGATGATTATGGCTATATCCCAATTATGCTCACTGTTGCAGGTTTAATTGCAATGTTTTCAAGTTAGTAAATCACCAAGTCACTCTCAATCATTCTTGCAGTTTCTATCAATTCTATGCTGATTTCCCATGAACTAACTTTATCATCAGAATAATCACTGTATAGAATTCACCCCTAACAAGTTACTAGTTACTTTTTAAGTCATTCATATAGCTATATTTTCAGCTGGCTGTATTGTTTATGTGGTCACAACACAGCTTAACACTGTGTCGCCTGAACATGTACAGAAAAACTCTTCATTATCAATGCTGGTTTGAAGGATTTGATATGGTTTCAAAGAGAGATTGATCTTTTGTTCTGAAGATCACAGAAGGGGGAAGGATATTTTAGTGGAAATTGCTCCACCAGCATAGATTTACGAAAAGTTAAATTGCACAATCAATCAAAGAGCCCGAAATTGGAGGTTGTAGGTGCTGCACAGATCTGTATCATTAGAAGGCAGATTTTAAATGGTTGCTTCATTTTCTGCTGTGAGATTGGAATGGCAATGATGACAGTCATTCCAGGGAATTTAACGAGATGACAAGAATCTCACGTCTAATGGAAAAAAAGGGCAGGGTGTCTTTGAACCAATATGAAAAACTTGTGTCGTCGAGCTTTTGATAAAGAAAATGTTTCAAACTGTAAAGTCATGCTGACCATTCTCTATTTCTTTTACAACTATTTTATTTCTGTGACATTTATCAGAAAAGAAAGGTCTCTTAAATGAGATTTGAGAAACACAACATAATTCCATGCTATTGGTTTGCCCACAGGCATACTTATCGAGCCTTCTTGTGAATAAAGCTGTCAATTCAGAAATGGAGACGTCATCAGTTGTCAAACCTACATTATGTAACCATTCAATACTTTCCAATTTATACAAAATGGCAGTCTGGGATTCTGCACGCACAAAGTAAATAACAAAGTAATACTCTTTAAACGACAGTTCATGCAAGAATTTTCAGAAGTTTAAGTGCTCTATAGATTTAATGCAATGAAATGTTTAAAATTAGACTTGTTGCTGTTTCTGTGAAGGCACTGTCATAGCCGCATCTGTTTTTTTTTTTTCAATCCCGTTCCCGTACCCACTACATATAATTTCCCCCCTAGTCACCCCCAAATGCTCCCAAAACCCTGATATTACCTATTTTTTAATCTTTATTTTGTGCCTGGACCTAGGTCCTGGGCACTGCCATCTTTGTGGGCAGATGAAGGCCCTGTGGGACATGTCATTTGCCCACACTAGATAGCCCTGTAGAATTCCCTCGCATGCCCAGTTAAACACTGGGGCATTCGCTATTATCCGAAATTAGGATGGGAATTTCGTCTATACATTCATTCATCAGACGAACAAACAAACACTGAATGCCGGTGTTCGTTTGATCATTCGTTCAGTTTATTACAAGGAGGGAGCTACCGACGCGCAGCGGAAAAATAGAAGCGGCAGAGATTGGGGCATGTATACTAAACAGTGAGCAGCCTGTGGCTGCTCTCTGTTAAAAAAAATGCCCCTCCCCCTAATAACTGGCCCTCATGGTGGGGCATCTATTAACTAGCGGAGGGGGACAACTGGGGGCTATTCAACTAAATAGGGGACATAGGTTCCCCTTTGGCCCCCACCCATGAGCGTTGGGTGGGGGCCCTAAAAGACAATAAGGGGAAGACCTATTTTCTTCCCCCTGGCTCCCACCCATGAGCGGCGGGAGGGGGCCCTATATGACAATGGGGGAAACCTATTGTCTTCCCCCCATCCCCCACACATGAGCGGCGGGTGGGGGCCCTAAATTACAATAAGGGGGGGGACCTATTGTCTGCCGGTGACCCTCTCCTGTCCGCTGCTCACACCCTTACTGCTTACTCACGCTTGTAGGAATTCTCATGGGTGGCTCCTATCCCATCAGACTCTCCCCTATTCTTAAATCATTTCAGAAGTCCCTCAAAACTCATCTGTTCAGAAATTCTTATTGCCTCTCAGTGTGACATCTTGTCACATATCTGTCTCTTGCTCTCTCCTAAAGAGCCATACTCCACTCTCACCTCCAGCTCTGATACTTTTCCAGATATGTTTGCTCTCCCCTTTGCTGCCCTATTGTGTTTTTATACCCCACCTCCTGTAGACTGTACGCTCATCTACCTATTGTTCCTGTATTATTTTGTAAATGCCTAATTTATTGTTAAATCTCCCACCATTCAGAATATTATAAAGCGTTGCAGAATAAGTTGGTGCTATATAAATACCAATAATAATAATAATAATAATAGAGTGTAATATTGCATGACACATGCTCTGTAAGACATATTGAAAACAAAATAAATACCAGCGACTTTTTCCTGACAAAAATGCTTGATGCAATAAATAAACACATAAAATGTGAAGAAACCAAACCCCTGTAGTTACAGACTAACAAGATCCATTGCAAGTCACAGTAAAGCAAAAAAAATTGAGGCAATAATAGGTAGAGAGCTCCATAGGGAAATGAATGGGTATACATATAGGACTAATAATAATAAATAATGCAAACTGTACAAGACAATAGCTTTCATACTGAATGCAGAACATTTAATTTAGAATACCAAAATGTCATACTTAATACAGAGTGACTTTTGATATCTCTTTATAAGAAATATAAATAGGAAAGAAGCTATTTTAGTCAGTCAGTATACATTTCCAATGCTTCAAGCTAAAACCTAGGGGCTGGTTCCTGTAACACGGCATCTCCAACTCTGCCCCCTAGACATTGCTAAACTACAATTCCCATGATTCTTTGGCCATCTATTGCATTTAACGAATTCTGGTATTGTAGGCCATCAACACCTGGAGGGCCAGAGCAGATATCCCTTCATTAATAAGTCAATAATTGGGAAATAAAAAAAATGTAAAAAAAATTAATTCCTGCAAGTTCAACCTTCAAAACACCCCTGTTTGAGCAAAAAAAAAAAAAGATAAAGATTTTCGACAAAAAAGAGAAAACTATTTTCTTGACATTTAAATCAGACACCTTTTACTGAATCAACATGCTATTATAAATTGCTTTCATTTGCATTATTATTATGCTATATATTTTCTATATAAAAAAAGAATATATAACTTTTTTTATTAGCCTCTGTTGGATTTGATAGCCTACCCTCAAAGCATTAGATGCATTTTCTTACTTGTTCTTACTAAAATGATTCCTTTCTGCTGTTGTAAGAAAAATATTTCATTTTCTAGCATTTTTTTTATAGTCCTTTTAATGAACAGGCCCCTAGAGAACTGTTTCCTTTTTTGTTATCACATTCCCTCTGACACATTTTGTACAGTAGAAATAAACACGTTTGGCCTTTATTAATATATTCAACTTCATTTATTAAATTAGTGTGCCACCTTTGTGTTTTTTCAGTTCCAGAAACTCTTCTATAAAAACTGTAGTTGTTAAGATGCTTGTTAAGTCACTTGAAAGATAATGAGTTTTATTGTTGTAAAGCTCTGTTACACACTCATGCAAACAAAACTTGTGTAGCTCCTTGAAAGAGAACATTCAAATAGAAATATTTGAACATAATAGGGACTGCCCCTTTTAAAGAGAGACATTTGAGAAAAAGACAGTCTAACAAGGGGTATCTGTGAGTCCTGTTAAATCAATTACACCTCTGCTAAACTGATTTAAAAACATGTATGCTAGTGCTAATAAAAGGTGGTTAGACAAGGTTGAAGAGGACAAAGAGCAGTATGTATTTTTGCTGATGATTCAACGATTTACGGTTGATATTCCAGGAGGGATAAGCCAAATGGCAAATGATTTAAGTAAACTAGAAAAATGGTCAGAGCTGTAGCAACTGATATTTAATGTGGATAATCTGTGGAAAAGGGATTTGGTGGTAATTATTTTAGAAGACTGAAAGGTAGGCAGACAATGTAATAGAGCAGCAGGAAATGCTAGCAGAATGCTTGGTTGTATAGGGAGAGGTATTAGCAGTAGAAAGAGGGAAGTGCTCATGCCATTATACAGAACACTGGTGAGACCTCACTTAGAGTACTGTAGACCGTATCTCCAGAAGGGATTTCATACTTTAGAAAGAGTTCAGAGAAGGGCTACTAAACTGGTTCATGGATTGCATGGTAAAACTTACAAGGAAAGGTTAAAGGGTCTTAACATGTATAGCTTGGAGGAAAGACGAGACAGGGGGGATATGATAGAAACATTTAAATACATAAAGGGAATCAACACAGTAAGTGAGAAGTGTATAAATATGTGTGGGATAAGCATAAGGCTATCCTAGCTATAAGACAAGGCCAGGGACTAATGAAAGTATTTAGTCCCTGGCCAGAGTAAAGCAGAGTCGATGGTCTGAATGGTTCTTATCTGTCATCACATTATATAGATCTATGTTTCTATTCAAAATCCAGGTGTTAGCATTGTGTTGAAAAATAATACCAGCATCACTGCACCTTCCAACCTAAGGGTTCCTGCAATTTTGGTAGCAGAGAATGCAATATTCCTGCCAAATTCAGTATGCATATTGTTGTGCAATGTGCCTCATTTAACCTTCAGTAGGGCATATGAAAAATGTATAATAGTTTAAAAGCCATACAAATCACTAATATGAAGACTAAGAGTAAAGAACTGAGTTTGTAAAGTAAAGGTTGTGAGTTAATCTCTTGCATGGTGATAGTGTTTTTTCCACTCATTCAAGTGCATCTCAGCATTTTGTGTGTCTCCATATAATGTGTCCCCCAGTTCCCACTCTGTGTGTGTCTGCTTATAATATGTCCCCCAGTTCCCACTCTGTGTGTGTCTGCTTATAAATTGTCCCCCAGTTCCCACTCTGTGTTTGTTTGCTTATAATGTGACCCCCAGTTCACACGCCAAGTGTGTCTGCTCATAATATGTGCTCACTCTGCATGTGTCTCCATATAATGTGTCCCCCAGTTCCCACTCTGTGTGTGTCTGCTTATATGTCCCCCAGTTCCCACTCTGTGTATGTCTGCTTATAATATGTCCCCCAGTTCCCACTCTGTGTTTGTTTGCTTATAAATTGTCCCCCAGTTCCCACTCTGTGTTTGTCTGCGTATAATGTGAACCCCAGTTCACACGCCATGTGTGTCTGCTTATAATATGTGCCCACAGTTCTCACTCTGCATGTGTCTCCATATAATGTGCTCCCCAGTTCCCACTCTGTGTATGTCTGCTCATATTGTGTCCCCCAATTCCCACTCTGTGTGTGTCTGCTTGGAATGTGTAACCCCAGTTCCCACAGTTCCCGCTCTACCTGTGTCTGCTTATAATGTATCCCAAAGTTCCCATGGTTCCCACTCTGTGTTTTTGCTTATAATGTATCCCTCAGTTTCCATTATGTGTGTGTCTGCTTAAAATGTTTCCCCCAGTTCACACTCTGTGTGTATCTGCTTATAATGTCCCCCCCAATTCCCACTTTGTGTGTCTGGTGAAGTATGCTGCCAGACTGTCCCACGTTTTCAGGTACAGATTTTAACTGGATAAATAATTTAATATTTTAACATATTGTATTGTATCAGAGTAATAATGGAGTAACTCATTGGACTGAGGAGGTTCCTGCATGCCGAGCAACTCATTATTTTAATGTTAATATGTTGTGATTTTTGTTTTGTTTATTTTGTATATTGACAGCTGTTTTGATAATTTATGAGTTCAACAGAGGATGGGGTGGTGGAATTTCTAGAAAGAAGAGGTGGCATCAAATTTAATGGGTAGAAATGTCACCAGATGCCACTGATGACAACATTATTTGAGTAGACATTTCTGTGTCTTTGGGTGTTAAATGCTTTACATGTCAGTATAAGCATGCTAATGTAGCTAATAATGCCTCGTAGAGCACAACAGTATTGTCAGATTCCCCAGTGTGTGTCAAGACGAAAACTTTGAGATATGGTAACCTGGGAGTTCCTTTTAAAAAATGATGTAAATGAAAAATAAAGTGGTTAGACTAAAACAAATAATGGTACAAAAATTCCTATATTTAGTTTTGTATTAAGACCAGCTTTAATGTATATTTTATATCCCTGTAAACAGCTTTACAGATTATGTAAATTTTTGGCCTCAGTAAGCAAGAACTAGTCTGTGATATTGCTGGCTTCTCTGCTCAGTGGAAAAGTGGCCATTAATTTCCTAATTTGAACGTGTCCAATCACGAGATGTCTCCAACTTGCATCTGCATAGCGGGATTAATAAATACATGTTATCAGAGGCAGCAGAGACAGCTTCACAGCCAGATATGACTATTAATTTGCAGCATAGTGACTGCATATCCCTGTCATATTTTGTATTTTCCTTGATAAGTCTATATAATTTGAATGTTTTTGCACATAAGATTGTCTTTAGTTTTAGTATTTCTTTTTATTAGATACAGCTATATGCTATTCAGAATCACAGTTTTATATGTCTGCAATATTGCTATTTTGATAGTAGATTGCATTAAAGAGACACTATAGTCATCAGAACAACTACAGCTTTTTGCAGTAAACACTGTCTTTTCAGAGAAAATGCAGTGTTTACATTACAGCTTACAGATTCCTCAACTGGCCACTTCTCTGAGGTGCTTCCTGGGGCAGGGCTGCACCATGTGCACTGACATTCAGTGTCTCGACCTACTGCATGGAGTCATTAAACGTTCCTCATAGAGATGCACGGATTCAATATATCTCTATGATACTGATGCTGATGGGCCATGGCGGCATTTGGCTCTGTCTTCTTGGCCCGCCTCCTTGGCTGAGATCATCATAACTGACAATCTTAGTCAATCCAATGTTTTCCTATGGGAAATCATTGTGATTTGTGGAGATCATCACTTCTGATAATGTCAGCCAAGGAGGCAGATCGGGGTAGAGCCAGCACCAGCAGACTGGAATAAGATGTTACAACAATTAGGGGGAAAGGAGGAGCTGGGGGGCTAGATTATATTTTTAACAATATAGTGTCAGGGATACATGTTTGTGTTCCTAACCCTATAGTGTTCCTTTAATATAAAGGTCATTTGAAAGATATTATGAATATCGCTAATATTATTATGTGCCTAAATTTTAACTTCCTAAATAAATCATCTTTGCAATTAAAATGCATTTTACTAATCCACAAATAGATAGAATGTAGATTTTCTGCACTGGTAGAATTGCATAGCTTTTGGTAGCATGAGAATTGCAAGGGCTCGTTTTTAAACTACTTCTGGCCACCCTTGTTCTAATTCTTGGAACTACTAGGTACATTAATATGGCTATCTCAAATAATTGCACAGTTACATTACAAGACATTAAAATTACTTTGATTGAGTGAGACCTGCTTACATATGTCAGACATAATCATTTTCATCCCTTCTTCCTGACCTGAAACAGCTCATTTACTGCCTGGCACTTTATTGACAAGTGTGGCATTTCTAAAAGGGCGCTGACAGGGGAAGCTATAAAAGTGTATCTTCTTCTCTTTACATCTCATTAGCTCATTAAAATAATTGTCCTAATCTGATTGTTATCATGATTAATAGGGCAAGTGTTGAAGGAAATTAATACTCATTGTGAAGTATAGCTGCAAATGTCTCTGGCTCCTCGAGATGAGATAGGTGAGCCAGTGGCTAATGAGGCTTGGGTAATTACCTGCAAAATCATTGCAGGAGAGGATTTACAATGGGCCAAATAGCTGCATAGTACTTTTATTGGAGCTAGTACAATTGTGTATGGTTGAGAAAGAATGAGGTTAATGGAAAAGTAAGTTTGTTTTCATGGAAAGAGAAAGAAATAATATATCTATTTCATTTTTCACAATTTTCCTTAAAATCTTTTATGCCAAGACACCTTTATATTACTTCCATTCTGCTCTCATGTGTGCATGCCTACTGAATTATTTTAAAATGCAATTTAGGCACATGTGCACACATTCCAAATGCATTTTAGCTAGGTACCCAGTAGATATCTGGCATACCAGTCATAGGAGGTGATGTATCTATGGGCAGCCATGGTTGTGAGACTGATTCGAAAGTGTGACAAAATGCTAAATTTACTGGTCCATTGGCCTTTCCTGTACCATAACTGATCATATTAACCTAGTCAGGTGCCACATACTTTCTGCGCTATTTACTCATCATGGTAAGATTGTATGTCCTATGGAGAGTCTTCAGGGCTAGCCTCCTTCTCACAAACTATGGACTGGGATTTGTGACCTGTAAGCCCTTGCTATAGAGTGGCACATAAGAACAATACAGGCTACCTACTGACAATGCAGTAGTTAAGTCTGCCAAAGAATAGTATTGCCTATTATCTTTGTGTAACGCCAGTATAGTATTATGACTACTGCTAAAGTACTTGTGTTTATTCTTCCTTCTAATTGGAATAGCTTATTGTTGGTATCTTAATGTTATTAAGTTTTTAATGTGATTAGTTCAGTTTATTAATGTATTTAAGTCAGTTAATGTGTTTAAGTCCTCTTTTCCCTATAATAAGATGTTATTTGTCCACCCCTTTAAGTATCTGGCTGATGGTTGTGACTCCGTGGGTAAAGTAGAACTTCTGTTGGGTAGCTTTACTGTGGGGTTAAGTTCTACTGGTTGGGTAGGACTTCCGGTTTATAACTCCCTTTGGTGCTCTTTGATCAGAGATGGGACACATGGCATAATGTGTTGGGTCAAAACCCCAAGCCCAGGACTGACTTTACAGGTTGCTGTTACAGAGTCCATTCTGATAAGTGTTAATTACAAAAGCAGGTGATAGTGTTGTTCCAAATTGCTGTGAATAGTGTGCAGCATAGTCTTGTGAGTTGAAGAAGGCCATAAACCTATACAGGTATGTGCCTGGATCACACTTATCTGAAACCTGTATGATTGTGGTTTGTGATGATAGAAATTGGGTATGTACTGTATATTAGTATGGCAAACTCTACCATAAACTCATGCATTGCCTTATACTTGCCACATTTCCCATGAATACAAATAATTCGTATTACAATTGCTTGCATAATTTTTAGCACTTATTACAAAGAATAAATGTGTTTCTGAATGATAAAATTTAATAAAATAATTAACCTCTTTTTATTAATAAAGCAAATATCAGATCTCAGTGTGTTTTGATGCCTAGGAGCAGATAAACTGGAATATACTCTGAAATGATAATGGTACATGCATCCAACACAAGTTGTCAGTTGCAGGTCATGGAGCACTGAGAAAGGAAGCAACTCTAGTGGCCGCCTTTGGGACTGCCTCTAGAGGTGTTTCTAGGCGGCAATGTAAATTGAAAAGACACTCTATAGACACCAGATCCATTACATTAAGTTGTAGTGGTACTCGTTGTACCTCTTTAAACTTACATTTAAACCTAAACAGTTAGTTTAACACTATAATGTAAGAAATACATGTTTGCATTCCCGACACTACAGTGTTCCTTTAAGTGTAAAATTAATGCCAGTTTCTCTGTATAAATGGTTATTTTGAAAATAATTGTAAAGAATCCCATTCATTTGATGAGTATCCTTCTGAAAAACTCATCAATAAACTCTCTTATGTACCCAAGGATTATTGTATTACGGAGCACGTTAAGGTCCCACCACCCCTGTGTAGTTTTTGACAGAAAATACATATATAAATTAGCATGCTTTACATTTGTATAAAAATGAAATAAACATCCTATTTTAGAATTCACATTTTAATCATCATCATACCCTTATGTTATTTTACATATATCTTATTTCAAAATCAGTTTATATTATTTACTAAGTGAATGCAAACACAATGGAGGATACAGCTGTAGATCTACAACATACAGAGCAAATAATAGTGTAACACTGTATACAAATATGTAAGTGCGCTGTAATGAGTAAACGTCACATGATGGATGAAAATAACTCGCCCAAGTGTGCCTCCCCCGATACAAATGGGGGGCCAAGTCCACTCCTCTTTCTCCAATGATGATGGAACTGGACTCAGGATGGATGAAAATAACAATTGTGCTTCATTATAAAATTTTATAAAATCACAATAAAAAGTGATGCTATACAAGGTCCTACGCGTTTCGTCCTATAAGGACTTCCTCACAGACGGACATGGTATTCAAAACCACAAGAGTGTAACTGATGGCAGCAAATAATCAGAAAAAAAGAGCAGTATACTGTATACATGTTTATTGACAATGAAGGGTAAGAGGATAGCACATTCTAAACAGCCTAAACTGAACAAAGAACCGCAAAATTAACTATGTTTAAAGGAATTGCTGCCTCGGTGTGTCTGTACATCACACCTTCATTTTGGTGTCAGGCAGGTAATACAGCTTTTGCTATATTTTTCTTACTGAGTTAAGCAATATTCTCTTAAACGTATAACTGATAGTTAACTGTGATTATCTACCTGTCAGCAGTTTCTATAGGCTGTTGACATTGATGGAGATTGGTTTATCATTACAGAGAATCTTCACGAGATGCATTATTTTTTGGGCACTTTGCTCTTCCATTAAATAAGCAGCCTGTACAGGTTTTAATAGCATACCACTAAGAATCTGAGAGAGGGCTGCCAGGCAGCTATTCATTATTGCTATAATAGAAAAATGAGTCTTGCTTTATTCCATCATGCCACATCTCTGTATATGGCCATCTCTTACTTTTGTATGATACCTGCTCGACTATCCCACTTCAGAATCATTCACAATGTGGTTCATTATGCTTCGTATTCATTCTCATGGGCTGCTATACAATTTGAAAAATTAAGGAAATCAGTCATCCATTGAAACTGTACCAGGCCCTCACACATGCACACACAAGAGTTTATTATTTCTGAAGATGAATTTGAACTAGGCAATTTAAGAGATTGCAGATTGCCGATTCTTAAATTTGTGATTTTTGCTCAGGATATAAAATGCTAAATCCAAACCCCGTATAATGTGCACAGTGAGCTCTGCATTGAATCTGATGTAAACCGTGTATTAACTACAAAGTCTTATTAGCATATTGATATAAACAAAAACGTTAAAGGAACACTTCAAACACTATAACCACTATAGTCATTTTGATGCTCTGGTATTACGCCTTCCACTACTTTCGACACGGTCTGAGCTATTCTATCAGCTAACATTCCCAGCCAGTGAGCTAGACCTATACTTGCATACCTCTGGAGAACTAACTTCATTCCTTCACTGTAGCTGGGCAGTATAAGACTAACAGTCCTCATCTGGTTTAGAATGTTCTGCCTGCCAAGGCCTGCGAGAAGAAGCGGGGATTGAACAAAGTCATATCCTGCTCTCTATCACAGCTTAAGTACTGGCGTAAATAGTGTGAATAGTCCCGATAGTGTGTTTGCTGCAAGGGCTCTCACACCCATGGCCGCATACTACATAATCTAAAAAAATCATTGAGTACCTGTCTTCCATCTCGGAGGTAGCACTTGCTTTAAATAATATTATTATTATTTATTATTTATATAGCGCCAACATATTTTGAAGCAAATAATAAAGGCAAATAATGAGCACATACTGATACAAAAAGAACAGTGGACACTGCCTGCGAGCTCACAATCTAGCACACAGTACTTTTCTATGAAGTGCAAATATAATTCATGATCTCACAATCTAAAGATAATAATGCAGAGATGACACAAAAGATTGCATGTGTTCAGGAAGTAATGGCCAGAGATAAGGAGATATATGCAATCACACTGGCTTGTGTGTTGAAAAAAAATTATTCAGATGAGAGACAGCTGAAGGAACATGCTATAAAGCAATGTTAGGCATAACTTCGGCACTCCAGATGTTGTGGACTACATCTCCCAGGATGCACTTACAGCCATAATGCTGGCAAAGCATTACCAGAGATGTAGTCCACAACATCTGGAATCCCGAAGGTTGCCATCTGGAACCCGAAGGTTACCTACCCCTGCTTATGAAGGAAGATGGATTAAGGGTTGGTAGGAGGAGAGGTGGGAGGGTGGTATGTGATAGTAAATAATTTGTACTTGGTTGTAGAGGGAAGTCAGGGTACAAGGACAATCTGTAGATGAAATGAAATTAAAATATTTTTTTGAAGTAAGTAATCGGCTTTAATGTAAAAATAAAGATAAGGAGGAGCAGTGGGTGGGAGTGGAGAGGGGTATATTGAGCATTCAATATCCCTAGAAATTCTAAATCCCTAAAAATGAATAATTTATTTGTGTTTGAATGTACGAAATAGTTATGAGATATACTAGTAGTGTTAGCTACTAACACACAAAACACCATGGAATTCCAGTCTTGGTTGAACTGTACTTTAATTGCTTGCAGAACATATTGCAAAATTTGGTCTTGGGAAGTTAGGGATATGGTTATTAAGGCTCTTCTACTAATGTATTGCACACTCTTTTTACTGGCTGTTATTATTATGGGTTTGCTTTTGCAACGTTCATTGTACACTTTATGTAGCTAAAGTTCAAGAACATTAATGCACAATGAGAACAGAAACTGGAAAAGTATCAGTAAAGCAATGAAGAGAGTCTTAAAGTATGCAAAAGCCATTAAAAATGGAAGAAAAATACTTTTGTCAACAATAGAAGAAAACTCACACAGAACAATAACAAAGAACACAAACAACAATAGCTGAAGGACCAACAATGCCCCTACTTTAACCCTTTGTGTCACTATACCCCACTCCCTGTAGCATGTAAGCTCATCGAGCAGGGCCCTCAACCCCCTCTGTTCCTGTACGTCAGTGGTCTGATCTCAATTATGTGTCTGTTAGTCCACCCATTGTACAGCGCTATGGAATTTGTTGGCGCTATATAAATAATAAAATAATAATAATAATAATAATGTATAATGGATTCCTGTTCCTACTTTTGATGTATTCAAATAGTTTTGTTGCAGTCTTGTAAAGCCTTTTGTAGACCAGCTATTTTCTTTTATGCCAGCATTCTTGTTTTGGGGTTTCTCGATTCGTGCTTTAGACCTATTGAGAGATTACGCTAAACACAATTAAAGGAACACTAGCAATACTTCAGGGTAATTTTCCACTGAAATATATACATGTGATTTCAATGACAATTAAAAGATACTTACAGTATTTTTCAATATCTTCATTATGATTGTCCTAAGGACCTGTATGTCTGTGCGTAGAGTCTGTGTGTGTTTATCTGTGTGTGTATCTCTGTGTGTAGTCTGTGTGTGTGTGGTGTCTGTGTAGGGTGTGTGTCTGTGTATCTGAGAGTACATGTGTGTAGTTTCTGTGGTAGTGTGTGTATCCGTGAAGTATCTGTGCACCTGTGTGTGCATCTGTGTTTGTGTTTATCTGTGTGTGTAGTGTGTATCTCTGTGTGTAGTGTGTGAGTTTGTGTAGTGTATGTGGTAGTGTGGGTATCTGTGTAGTGTCTGTGTATCTGCATGTGTGTATAGTGTGTATGTGTATCTGTATGTCTGTGCATGTGTGGCAGTGTTTGTATCTGCATGTGTCAGTGTGTGTATCTGTATGTCTGTCTGTATCTGCATGCATATCAGAGTGTCTGTACATCTTTGTGTGTGTCTGCATGTGTCAGTGTCTGATACACATACTGACACACATACAGTTGCACAGACACACTGTTACACATGTAGATATATACAGATACAGACACTGACCCATACAGATGTACAGATACACAGACACAAACATTGCAAAACATGCAGATACAGATACACTGATACACATACTGACACACATGCAGGTACACAGTGTATAGGCAAGTGTATTCACTGCAGTGCACAGACACACACTTCATCCCCAGTATACACACAGATACACCTTTCATCCCCAGCACAAACACATATACACACCCAAAATTGCAGATGCATATATGGTGGGGCGGGGGCAGCATTTCAACTTTGGACCCAGGCAACACAATGTCTTGGGCTGGCCCTGGTAGCATGCAAACTATAGGCTCTGTTGTACATTTAAAGTTACACTCCAGCACCATAACTACTACAGCCTGGTACAATTGTATGGCCACGAGCCCTGTAATTTGAATATTTTGATAATCTCCATATAAAAGATGGTGTTAAATCAAACCTAGACTTTGTTATCTGTGAACGCTGGTGTATGTTGCAGTGTTCACATCACGGCAAGTGTACCAATGTCACATAGATTGTAAGCTTGTTCACCTCCTCTCTCTGTTACATTCTGTATGTAAACTACTTGTCTAACTTCGCCATTCTATAATTGTAAAGCTCTGTAGAGTATGTTAGCTCTATTTAAATACTGCTGCTGTGAATATGGCATGTAATGGTGACTCTGACTGCTATTCTTGTATGATTACAACTGATCTATACGAGATAGTCCTATCCTTACATAGATGGAAACAAAAGTACAATATACTGTAGAATCTCGGAACTATTTAGAATGTGTGGATTTTAAAGACAGTATTAACTCTGTGATATAAAAAAAAAAAAAAACACTGCGATACTGCTCAATTTGCTGGCAGTGAAAGGGTGAACAAGGCATATGGTGATTAGTTACAGTGCCTACAGGTAAATATGTTGTGATTATAATGAGAACAGCATGTTGCGTCTTTATCCCATTTACATTTAGTTTTGTCCCTGCTTTTTTTTTACGAGTTTGTTCTTACTCTGCATTTTATTGAAATCAATTTTTTACTTTTATAGCTTTTGGAAATGTCCATGGTATTTGCTTTGGGAATCTGTTTGAAACACTGCACTTATAAAGCACCTTTAAATTATCCATGCCTAGAATAACAATGCATTACCATTTTTAGAACACTTTCTGGTAGGCGAGTTTGATGGCTCACTTGCTAATTTGTTCTTGGAATGGCATAAAGTATTCACAAATGTGGCTCTACTTCATTTTACTGGCTTTTACACCTGTTGCATTTCTCCTGCTGTTATAATTTATTCAGTGACTAATATGCCCTTGAGGATTCTGGGTACAAACTTGGAAAAGAGCACCAGGTGGATTTATTGTTTCAAATAAACCTTCAACATGTGGGTAACAATTCTAAAACAGCGCTACCTTTCCTTATTTCTGGGATAAAAATTACAGCCTTGTAAGATTAAAATATTAACCAGAAAAATCTCCATGCCCTCCTAAATCACTTTCTGACCTCATCTAACTAAAGTGTGTCTACCCCTTCTTATGATGTTAATTTGAAGAATCTTTATCCTTAAACTTTGGTTTTAAATTAAGTCTAGAGTTTGGAGACAAGGATAAATAATAACTTTTTATATGTTAAAATTCTTGAAAAATACCTAAACTATTTCCACAAAATCCATTTACATCCACAAGCAGGCACCTTTTGTCACATGTGGACAAACTCTCAATTTAAAGAGTTACTTCCACCACCAAGATTACTTCAGTGAGTTAAAGTGGTTATGGTGGTAGGAGTGATGTAGATTAATTTAGAAATAAACAAAAATGTTTAAAAGTCTATCTGTTCCTGTCCAAATCTGAGATGAATAAATTGCGTATACGCAGAAGTAAGTTCACACTGACACATGCAGTTCAGGTTAAAAACACTTCAGGAAATTTATTAGCATCTAGTTAAAAAGTGGGCACGCAGGCCTTTTTATATGCAAAATGACATCATCATTGAATATCAGATAATAACAAATAAACATCATTAATTGGGTTAAATGTTAAGTGGCTATGTCAGTGTCCACCCATTAATATTATTAATTGGCTCAGAGATTTGAGTGACTAGTGAGGCACCCTCCCATCATGGGATGTCGTCGCCATTGCTCTTTAGCACGAGGCTTACTCGGTGGAAAGGGGGGCTTGGGCGTCATTTTACGTAGTTAGTGATGTCAGTCTCGTGGTCTGTTCCAAGGTTCTTTTATGAATAGAACATTTCATTTTGTCACTGTTCTCCTGGCCTTGGATTATACTATGTTGCAAGTCAACGGAGATCCGCTAACTCCGGGGCTAGTTATGTCCTTAGAGAGAGAGAATACAATCTCTTATTCATTATACTGAATACTGTCAGGAAATTCTGTCATGTAAGGTGAACAAAATGGAGTTAGTACAATAATTCAATACAGGTTCTAATAAAGATTTTAATAATTCTACATCAGTCCCCCCTATGAAATGTTAGATTCTAAAAGATAATCTTTATTTGTTAGTATCAGAAGACGTGTTAGCCCAAAGGCACAGAAACCCCGTGACCCGCTAGCTAGGTGTTATTGCAAAGTGCAAAGCTGTCCCTTCGTCTGTCCCTAATTGGCTAACTCATCTGTCCGCTGGGCACTCGAACACTTCACTCCATGGGTATCCCGAGGTGGCTAACCCACCACATCTCCGCACGGTAGACTTCCCAGACAGACAGATGCTGTCCCTAAGCTGGTCCCTTCCTAGAACTCTTGCACTTTATCAATAAACGGGATAGATTGTAGCGGTATACAGGGCGAGTTGACTTTTTGGAAATCTTGGTCATCAACTGTGAGGTGTGCGTAAGTGGGTGCCGCTTGGTCTACAGTCTTCAAGAGGAGCTTTCTCAGACAAGGGAGGACACAACAAACGAGAAGAGCAAAGATAAAAAGGAAAATTAGTATTGCTATACCAATATGCATCAAAGCTTTTTGCCATCCTGTCATCCAACCAAACCATCTCTCCCAGGGATCTTTTATCCCAGAGTTCCTCTTTAGCTCCTCAGAGAGCTCTTTCAATTTTCCTATAGCTAAGGTTACTTTACCATTGGGGCCTGTGTTTTCTGGGATGTAAGTACAACATGTCATGGTGTCAGGCAGAATTTTACATACCCCTCCTTTTTCTGCTAGAATCATATCTAAAGCCATTCTATTTTGGAATGACATTTGGGACGTAGCCTGCAACTGTTCGGCCAAACCCTGAAGGGCATCCCTGGTGTAATTAACAAACCGTTGTTGGTTGTAGTAGATGTAATTTATCCAATTTAAATTCTTGTTTGCAGTGACTATGGTAAAAAGTGATTCAAATCCTGCAGCAACTTCATCCCTGGCTTTAAACTCATTGGGCACCCCCCTAGGTACCCCAATGGCATCAATGTAAATATGAGGGTCAAAACTGCCTTTTACTGGGGCTTCACGCTTTACCTTGGTTGGTGAGTGTTTGGACTCATGAGTATCGGGGTGTGTGTCAGAGATAATATGTATGGGCATGATTGCTTTAGCCAGAGTACACTCCCCCCACCATTCTTTATCCATTCTTGATCTCAGCTGTAGATCCCCACACAACCAGTAAATATCCCCCAATGATCTAGTGTGGAATTGTAGGAGGTTCATAGAGACAGTTCTGTAGGTGGCACAATAACCTTTAGAGAAGTTACCCACAAATTTACCAATTCCATCATAATTAGCATAACAGGTATAATTACCTTTATAGACGGTAACACCATCTGGGGGTTTGCAATCTTTGACTAGAAGAGGATACTCTACTGTCCATGCTTTACATATGGACCTATTGAAATTGTAGTGATAGGCAAAAAGACTCAGAACACATTCTTCTATATCTACTGGCAAAGTTGAAGGCACAGTGCCCAGGTGCGGCCGGGCACCACCACACACATAGCATGCGGTTCTGTTATGTTTGTTGGCATTATATTTCATCCATTCTAACCATAGATTAACATCATTGAAACCTGTTTCAGCGGCCATGGTATCTTCAAATGTTGGATTTGCAATGGCCATCATGTCTTTAAAAGATTGGATGTGTGGTTTCAACGGATTTGAGACCATGTGGGTGGTCCCTTTCCACTCAGGAGAGTGGCACATATCTTTAAGGTGGAAATGTCCTAATTTATTATAGGAACCCTTCTTCCAGTACATTCCCATTACATACTGGTCTGCATCCGTTGGGCTGGGATGCTCAATGTTTAAGATTAATTTCATAGGTATGCCTCCTCCGGCTTTCTTAGAGTCATTCTCTGGAGGAGGGACCTACCGTGATCATCAATTTTAGATAAGACACTTTTTGGTTTGTAACCCCAGGCAGGCCCGGCATTCCATCCCGCCGCCCCCCAATGGTTACAGTTGTGCCCCCATTGTTTGTCAACTACACAAACATAGGGGTCTTTTGAATGAGGGATATCTCTATAGATATTCTGAATCTGTGACGTGGGGAATGGGCATTCTACGATGTCACAGTAGTCAAAAGTATAAGTAGCCACACGGGTACATGATGAATTATACCAGAAGGTGTACCCACTAGCATCTTTGGTGATGGCCACCTGCTGGGCTTTAAGGAGGCCAACTAAGGAGATAATGTACCAGAGGCACATGGTTGCATAGAGTTAGCTTCCTCTGGGGCAGGTGTCTTCTTGCAATGGGAAGCGTGGATCCAGTTAGGCCTTCCGGCCAATTTGACAGAGGTAGGGGAGATCAGGAGAACTTGGAACGGACATTTACTGTTTTCGCACAAATTTCTTGACCAGAACCCAGTCATCGGGGAGCAGACTGTGGTTGCCTGTGTCAGAATCAGGATCTGGAATTGAAGAGAAAACTTGGGCATGGATTTTGTTTAAGGCGTTTGCGAGTTCAGTTACATAATCTACTAAGACATCAGTTTGAAGTTGTAGTTGTTGGGAAAAATAGCAACCTAGCCTAGGTGCAGTCCCAAATAGAATCTCATATAGGGACAATGAGGTAGTATTTTTGTACAAGAGCATTCATTAGATCCTTTGATAAATGTGCAGGTCCGTGTGCACATTGTACGACTGCTGGGTACAAATTCTTAGGGAGGCAGAACTTGAGGTTGTTGGAGTACACTCCATCCTTCAGAACTGCCCCTTTCTGTTTCCACTTCTGTATTTCTTCAGGGGCAACTGTAGCCTGTTGTTCCCGCAGGATTTTTAGGTCAGTTGGAAGAGTCTGCAGAGTAAATATGGGAGTTTCTTCATTTCCGGACACTCTTCTTTCCACTTCCTGTGGTTCTTTTGCAGCTTGTTTTGCAGCCTGATCAGCTAGATGGTTGCCCCTTGCTTCATCTCAATCCAACTTCCCATGTGCTTTTATCTTCAAAATAGCCACTTCTTCTGGGAGTAGGAGGGCGTCCATCAGCTCCTTGATTGCGGAACCGTGCTTGATTGGTGTACCGGCGGTGGTAAGAAATCCTCTTGTTTTCCAAATTAATCCGAAGTCGTGAGCCACGCCCAGTGCATATCTTGAATCCGTGTAGATATTGGCGCGCTTTCCTTCAGAGATCTTGCATGCTGAAGTCAGGGCTTGCAATTCAGCTTCTTGTGCAGACATAGTTGATGGTAAAGATGATGATTTGACAATTTCATCTGTTGTGGTTACGGCATATCCTGTATGGTATCTTCCTTCTTCATCAGCATATCTTGAGCCGTCCACAAACAGGGTGAGATCGGGATCTACCAATGGGTCTTCATGCACAGTTGGTAGATGTGTTGTTTCCATTTTCATCTGTTCAAAACAGTCATGAGCTGTATCTGGGTCGTAGTCATTCACTATGGTTAAATCTTGGAACTCATTCTCCAGGAAATGACGCGGCCATGCTTTTAGGTGGTCAGTTGTTGGATATTTGACAACACCATTTTCCTGTAGCTGTGATTCGTCCATAGTGGCCCATGTTTTTGCCATAGGCCCAAGATCATTCCATGATATTGTTTTCAACTTGGTCACAGGGACATGTGGAATGGCAGTGTCCCAATGACGGTACAAATGCTTGAGTTCCGGAGGGAGATGAATCAAGACCATACTGTTGCCTTCAGAATCACAGTAGAAGTCTTGTGCAGTGAGTTTTACTTCGACCAGATGATAGAGTTCATCTTCATAGCAGGTTTCAGGAGGGATGTTTGATTTGTACCACATGGTACAGAAGGCATATCCTGCTCCGTCATGAAGGAGTGCTTGTCCATCATGAAAGGATAGGTTGGGATGCATTTCCTTCTTGATGGTGCCAGTGAGAAGAAAAACATGTTTCGTCCATGATGAATCCATAGTATACACCCCCCTCAGGGAGTGGCAGAAGAGTGGACGGATTGAGAACTTGACATCTTTGGAGGGTAATGTTGTCAGGCAACAAAAGATGACATTGAAGGCGAAGATGCCTAGCAGGAGTAACATGCTTAAGTTGGACCTGGTTGACTATGGCAGAAATGTCATGGGGGGCCAAGACAACCAGGGGGTGGCCAAGGACAAGATCTCCAGTTCTTTCAATGAGCTCTCTAGCAGCAAAGACGGCCCGAAGGCAAGAGGGACGTCCTCTGGCCACAATATCCAGTTGGCAGGAGAAAAATCCAATAGGCCTTGGCGGCCTCCAGGACCATGGGCCTGAGTGAGCACTCCTGTTGCATGGCCTTGTCTTTCAGAAACAAACAATTTGCATGCCACTGAGAAGGCTGTCAATTTGGTGTCTTGAGCAGATGTGGGTGAGGAAAGTAAAGATGCTTGACGTACCTGATCTTCTGTAGCAACAGCAAATCCAGTATGGTACCTTTCCTCTTCATCCGCAAACAGAGTGGAGTCAGGATCTGGCAAAGCTACTGCATGCCTTGTTGAGAGGTGTCTTATTTCTTCTTTCATCTGTTCAAAGCAACCATGAGGAGTAGTAGAAGAGATATCCTCACCTATTTCTGTGTGAGATTGAGGGTATTTGTCTTTCCATTTACAATTGTCTTGCTGCCCCCCCCTCTGTAGAGAGCTGATATTGATTTTTAGTGTTTCATGTTTTATTGAGTCAGGTTCCTTTTATGAGATTTCTGGGGACTTAGTGAAGAAAACATGAGGGGCAGCCACCTCCCAGTGATGATACAGGTGTCTTATTTCCATGGGAATCTGGGTCAGGACCGCACTATTTCCTTGAGAGTGCCCAAAACAGTCTGAATAATAATTTTTTTATTTTTTATTTTTTTGTTAGTGTGGTATTCCCCCCTGGGAAGTGGCGGAAGAGGGGCCAGAGCAACTTTTTTTCTTCAAAATATAATGTTGTCAGGTAGGGGACAAGGTGGAGTAGAGAGAGGAGTAGGAGGAGGAGAAGGTGGAGTAGGAGGGAGGAGTAGGAGGAGTAGAAGGTGAAGTAGAGGGAGGAGTAGGAGGAGGAGAAGGTGGAGTAGAGGGAGGAGAAGGTGGAGTAGAAGGTGAAGTAGAGGGAGGAGTAGGAGGAGGAGAAGGTGGAGTAGAGGGAGGAGAAGGTGGAGTAGAAGGAGGAATAGGAGGAGTAGGATTGAATAAGAGGAGGAGGGAGGAGTAGGAGGAGGAGAAGGTGGAGTAGGAGGAGGGGAAGGTGGAGTGGGAGGGAGGAATAGGAGGAGTGGAAGGTGAAGTAGAGGGAGGAGTAGGAGGAGGAGAAGGTGGAGTAGAGGAGAGGAGAAAGAGGAGGAGAAGGAGGAGGAGAGAGAAGTAGAAGGAGGAGAAGGTGGAGTAGGAGGAGGAGTAGGAGGAGGAGAAGGTGGAGTAGAGGGAGGAGAAGGTGGAGTAGAAGGTGAAGTAGAGGGAGGAGTAGGAGGAGGAGAAGGTGGAGTAGAGGGAGGAGAAGGTGGAGTAGAAGGAGGAATAGGAGGAGTAGGATTGAATAAGAGGAGGAGGGAGGAGTAGGAGGAGGAGAAGGTGGAGTAGGAGGAGGGGAAGGTGGAGTGGGAGGGAGGAATAGGAGGAGTGGAAGGTGAAGTAGAGGGAGGAGTAGGAGGAGGAGAAGGTGGAGTAGAGGAGAGGAGAAAGAGAAGGAGGAGGAGAGAGAAGTAGAAGGAGGAGAAGGTGGAGTAGGAGGAGGAGTAGGAGTAGGCAGGGGTGGGCAGGTAAGGGAGCAGACAGGTCTCCAGTCTCTTCGGGGGCGTGGGTATGTAGCAGTGGAGGATATATCAGAAATCAGAATTAAGTAGAAATGCAATGGAGGCTGCAAATAGCGCATGTACAACAACTGTTAACTGGCCCTATGCTTTCCCTAGAGAAAAATAATAAAAGGCTAACAAGCACATCTGTCTGTACAGGCCTCGAACGCTTCACTCCGTGGGTATCCCGCAGTGGCTAGTCCACTACATCTCCCACACCAGACTTTTGCTCGTAGAGACAGACGCTATCCCTGACTCTCTATTTTATAACTCTCTTACACACAAATATACATTATCGCAATTTTATGTCTCGCAAAAGGGATAAAACTTATTTTACTGTAATGTAAAAACTTACAAAATAGACAAATAACTGTTTTTCTGCGAGATAAATGAAAAAGATAATGGAGGTTTTGTTAAGCTTTACATTTAGCTATACATTAATTTATCCTTTCTGGTTTCCAGTTTCTCTCTGTTAATGACAATGTACAATGTAATAGAGCAGCAGGAAAAGCTAGCAGAATGCTTGGTTGTATAGGGAGAGGTATTAGCAGTAGGAAGAGGGAAGTGCTCATGCCATTGTACAGAACACTGGTGAGACCTCACTTGGAGTACTGTATACAGTACTGGAGACCATATCCTTAGAAGGACATGGATACCTTAGAGAAAGTTCAAAGAAGGGCTGCTAAACTGGTTCATGGATTGTAGGATAAAACTTACCAGGAAAGGTTAAAGGATCTTATCATGTATAGCCTAGTGGAAAGACGAGACAGGGGAAATATGATAAAAGCATTTAAATACACAAAGGGAATCAACACAGTTAAAGTGGAGTCTATATTTAAAAGAAGGAAAACTACCATAACAAGAGGACATAGTCTCAAAAATAGAGGGACAAAGGTTTAAATAAAAATACTATCAAGAAGTATTACATTACTGAGAGGGTAGTGGATGCATGGAATAGCCTTCCAGCTGAAGTGATAGAGGTTAACACAGTAAAGGAGTGTTTAAGCATGCGTGGGATAGGCATAAGGCTAAGCACTTGCTGCTAGTAACAGATCTAGAATCAATACACTATAATGCCCAAAGTCTCGACTTCTATGCATATTTAATAATAAAATATCTGGGCTTACATTAAAAAAAAAAAATATGTTAGTCAGTCTTTAATCTTGGTGGTTAACATTATCCAATAAAGACAGATTGGAACACCCTCCCCCCTTATCCATTTGTTAGTAGTTAGGCTCATAATGTTTTCTGGTTCTTTTCAATTAGATCAAAACATCTTGAGACCAATCTTTAATTGTATTACCATTTGTTCAAGAAATCTTTGTTTATTAGAAATTTCTTTTAGCATGTTATCAATTTTTTTGTACACAAAGTTAATACATATTGTTACTTAACACGTGAAGATCTCGTCAGCCATGGATGGCCAGAACTGACACGATATATGGGCAGATATGACCTCACTAAGGGCAGAGTGAAGGCACTTAAGGACAACCTTCTTTTGTTCTAGGGGCCATTTTCCTTTAGGGCATACTAAGTCTCTCTGGAGGCGTGGGTTTCATGGGAAGTAACATTCTGTTCGGCAAAATGAAAATCTGAACTGTGGACAGACTTGACGGATTAAATAAGACAGTTGTGAATATTATACATCTAACAGCCCACAAAGCTGTCTCTAGAAACATATACTAACTTAATAACTTCTATTCCTGCATCAGATTCACTCCCTAACCATCCTATCAATTTCTATTGAGATAACAAAATACACAATTAGAATATTTTCTAGCAAAAATTTCATTGCTAAAATCTTATCAGTAGCTTCTGAATAACTCTACAGAACACCGAAGAGACAGACCTAAATCGCAAGCATGTCACCACCCCCTCCGCCCCCTCCCCCCCGCGTCTCACAGAAGCGAGGGGAGGGGGGGGTGTTTTAGCAGAGGGGGATTTGAGTGGAACAAGAGAGAGACTGCCTGCCAGCACGAATTTAACCATGTCAACGCTGTACAGTAACAAGACAGAAGGACAATTACATTACAAAGCAAAAACACAACATTTCATTTAAACCCCCACCCTCTACCAGGGTAATGGCTAACACAAAATACAAAAACCCCACAGCGTTTTAAGATTGGGGTGGGATGGTGACCATGGTCAGCTACATTTCGGTCATTACTGACAGGATGATGGAAGTGGTCACCTCCTGGAACGCCCCGACAGGGCACTGGCTGGGATAACTTCCCAGTAACACAATTATTATGATATACATACAGTTCTTAACCCTTTATGATTTATCTCTTCCTCTACCCAACCCTCCTGCTGGATAGCCTTTCTACTCTGTACCATGCTTCAGCAGTACGCAATAAATCATTATCTGTAAGCTTGCCTTTCTTCTCTGTCAGTAATCTACGCCAGCTTTCTGGCTGTAATCTACCACATGAAGGCACAGCAATTTTACACACTTTAGCAATCTTTGCAACATTTTTAACCAGTTCTTCACCTTCTCTATCTTCAACTAAATCACACGCGAGCCAGCCCCTAGCGGGCTTACTCGTTTCCTGTACCATATCCCCCTATACAAAGCGTATAAAAACATATACAAAGTATAGGTAAAGGAAAATGAAACAGAACGTCTACAATGCTCGACTGCCACTAGGAAGGGTGGGTCCCTCCCAGTGCGTCTTCCCAAAACGTAGACCAGTCACTGAATCCGTGTACCCTCGATGGTAACCACGGATTGGAGCGGGGTGAGAAGTGTGTGACCAATCACTTCTCTTTCAAGAGAAATAGGAGTGGATAGTGTAAATAGAACAGGAAGTAGAGGAAAAGTAAACAGTGAAAGTAGAGACAGACCCAGGAGTTTGAATGACTCCACACTTAAGACAACATTTAATACAACATTTCAATTGAAATACAGTGCATGCATCAACAGTAATCCCTTTCCTTTACTCTTGTGGCCACCAAGACCACCTCCCTCAATCTCGTAGTGTCCCCGCTCGGAGAACAACTTTCGTAAGTTTCACTACCAGCGGCCAAGGATAACGACTAACACCGGCCCGAAATCCATATGCCTCCCTCGTTACAGCAGTCCACTAAGTGTGGCCACCTCTATCCTCACTCCCGTAGTGCTCCCTATGGACCCACCCACAAGTCACACTACCCCGTGGTGATGGAGACAACAATGCCTGCCCGAATCCACACACCACAAATAAATTGGAATGCCACCAGCCTCAGCGCTCGAAGCTGGAGGGTACCATAACCTCTGCAAGCAGAGCAACGTACACAATGAGGCTAGCTAGAATATCAAAGTGACGTAACCGGGAAACCCCAGGAGGCAAGTCCCCTCCACAGAATCCCCCAACCCTTCTTTTTCCATACTACTGTTAGCTAGACAGTACCTAAAAGAAGTAAACAGGAAAACAGGACCCCTTTGGAAAATCCCCACAGGTCCACCCCCCCTTTTTTAACCTCTGCAGTCTGGGCCAAGTGACTCCTAAAAAGGGGTAAAAACAGGCAACAGAAGACCCCCAGGCAACCACCCACGGGTCCACCCCCCTTTATCTCTAAAGAGGGAAAGAACAAAACATATACCACTAGCACACCCAGGCAACAGATAGACTAAATGCAGGTAAACAAATGGGTAACAAGACACCGGGCAAGATATTACCTGTCTTTGATGCCCTCCCGGGAAGCAGTCACAGACACGTGGACGGGTCAATCAAAGGGGCTGGAACATACCGGTGGCTCCTGCAGAAGTCTCTACCGTGTACTCAGAGGTGATCAGTCTCTCTTCCTTCCCCCCTGATTCCTCCGTCCAACAGCGTCTTCCTTAGGACGGCTTACCGGCGGAGGCCATAGCCCGATGCCCCACGTTGGATGGACGCCAGATTGATGTAGATTAATTTAGAAATAAACAAAAATGTTTAAAAGTCTATCTGTTCCTGTCCAAATCTGAGATGAATAAATTGCGTATACGCAGAAGTAAGTTCACACTGACACATGCAGTTCAGGTTAAAAACACTTCAGGAAATTTATTAGCATCTAGTTAAAAAGTGGGCACGCAGGCCTTTTTATATGCAAAATGACATCATCATTGAATATCAGATAATAACAAATAAACATCATTAATTGGGTTAAATGTTAAGTGGCTATGTCAGTGTCCACCCATTAATATTATTAATTGGCTCAGAGATTTGAGTGACTAGTGAGGCACCCTCCCATCATGGGATGTCGTCGCCATTGCTCTTTAGCACGAGGCTTACTCGGTGGAAAGGGGGGCTTGGGCGTCATTTTACGTAGTTAGTGATGTCAGTCTCGTGGTCTGTTCCAAGGTTCTTTTATGAATAGAACATTTCATTTTGTCACTGTTCTCCTGGCCTTGGATTATACTATGTTGCAAGTCAACGGAGATCCGCTAACCCCGGGGCTAGTTATGTCCTTAGAGAGAGAGAATACAATCTCTTATTCATTATACTGAATACTGTCAGGAAATTCTGTCATGTAAGGTGAACAAAATGGAGTTAGTACAATAATTCAATACAGGTTCTAATAAAGATTTTAATAATTCTACATCAGGAGTATGTATGTGCAGTGTTGTTGTTGCACCCCCAGCACACATGACTTAGGCAGCCTAGAACTCTGAATGTCTGAGCTGCCTAATGTTAATTTTGTACTTAAAAATGTCTGTCATCAGCGCGCACTGCACTATGCCGCCAGACATTACTTTTCTCGATTTTACAACAAAGCACCTGCAAGGGGACGATAGTTTTCTCCTCCATCCCACCCTGTGGGCACTCCCACCCTACTCTCTCTGCTACAGTAATACTTTTTTTTTGTTTTTTTGTTGTTGTTTTTTTAATAAACAAAAGTTTCTTTTGCAGTGTAGATCCACTGGATGTGTCCACCATAGTTAATTTATATTTGTTATCCACTATTGTTTACCATTAACTGTGATATTAATATTAAGTATAAAACCCAGAGTTGTATTAAACGTTATTTAATACTTTTGTCAATCGGATTGTCAAAGCTTCTGGTGCTATCAACCAATGTTAAACTACAAGCTTGAGTGTACTATGTCTAAGCTATTGTCATTGTTGCTATGTACGATGACTTGCTAATGCTTTTTCCTACCAAATAAAAAATTATTAAGAAAAAAAAAAAGTATAAATGTGCATAGTAATGTTATGTTGTATGAATTATTTTGGACTTATATGCATGTGCATTGATAAGTTGTACTTGTATGGTATGTAATTCCTGTAGTAATCATACAATGCCCTAATTCTACAATATATATGCACATATCACAAACTGAATAGTTGTCTGTTACTCTTTCACTGTGAATAAATCAATGTATTTTTAAAGGAACACTAACAAATCTGGATTCCTAACACAATAGAGCCCTAGCTGCAGATCTAGTTTAAAGTCCAGAAAAAAAAAAGGCTGCGCCAAATAAGAAATACTAGATAATCATATACAGATATATAGATATATTATATATAAAAATATTGATTTAATAAAGAGTCCCAGAAGAAAAAGTGTTTTTTGGAGATAAGAACCTTTTGAAGGTTGTACTTTTTTTGGAGGTCAGTCTGTTATCCTCCTTAGTGTTCAAGTAGACAAAACTTTAGTGCAGATAAGGATTTCTGTTTTTGGTATCTCATATGAAATAAAACACAAAAGAAACCACCAATAGTGTAATCCAGTAATATAATGCTTTAGGTAAAATTAAGATAAAATACACTCACAAGGGGAGAGCTTCTATTCAGCTCTTAGATAGGGCACTGAGCGGTACAATTCCTGCTCAAGGATAAATCTGGAGCTGTCCTCTTTTGATGTTCACAATGTAAACGGCAAATGAAAGGAATACAACGAGATATAGTGCTCCCTGTTTCAAACAATAGTACTTTTTAAAAAATATATTAAATCTACTCTATTCTATGTAGGTAGATGTGAAGGTTCTTTTAGATTAAAAAATAAAATGCAGGATAAAAATTACATAAAAAATAAACATAACATTTTGAGGGTAAAAACAATGTTTACTGTAATTTTTTTTTTTAATGTTTTAGCACTTGAGAAAGCCTGTGGGTGAAACGCGTTGTGATTATATAGAAGGACTTTTTTTATCTGTTTTTATTTTGTGTAGTATATTACATGTGAAAAACATTGTTTTTATGTTTACACATAACTTTTCTCCAGCGGCTTCCTTGGCTCGGCAGACAGCCTTATAGGTGTTTTGGAACAAATGGGCATATGTAACAAGGGCTGCATGCATACAAATGCATCTCATACCATGGAAATCAATTGATTCCTTATGACCTCATGTGAGTGATTTTTACTTTGCAAGTTGTAGTAAAAGCACCTTGGGAAGACAGCCAATACGGGTGTTTTTAATTTTGCAAGTCATCTGCATGTCCCTTTAATGTGTACCTGTCATGGTTATCATGATTTCTAATACTTCCGTTCAGAAAGGTGAAACAATCTTGCCTTTGACACATGAATGTTGGCATACTTTTTGATCACACCTTAATGAACCTTTTTGACTATGAGGCCATCACATAATATTTCCTGTAACAAAATGTGCAGCCCCTCTTAAAAATGGTGACTAGTTTTCATTTAGGTTTCTTAATTCTTGTACATATTCTTTGATCAATGTGGCCTGTGATGCCTAGTGTGCAATTTAAAAGTAAAAACGAGGCCTTATAATAAATATTTCATACTGCTTTTTTCAAAGTATATAGCAGATTCTATATCTTTATTGATTTAGGCAATAAAAGAAAAACAAAACCATTAACAATTATGAAGCTTTGAATTTAAAGGCTATCTAATACATTTTGGTTAATAGATAGGATGAAACACAGAGTCTCTATCGCTGCTACTAACCGCTAGCTGCCTCCTAAATCTGAGACTTAAACCAATTATAAAGAGAAAAAAAGCGCACACGATGCCCATATGTCTTGTACACTTTTTTTCACTTTATAATTGGTGTGGTGTTGGGTGCTTCCATGTAGGACTTAGGAAGGAAGATTTATTTAGTTAAGTCTCAGATTTAGGAGGCAGCTAGCAGTTAGTAGCAGCGGATAGAGACTCTGTGTTTGGTCCTATCCAGTAACTCCAAAGATCTCTGGGGGACATATCTCTAGCACAAGCCTCAATGTATGCCCTTCAAACCTATAGCCATCATTAACCCGATAAGGATGCTTTTGATTTAGCAGGAGAGGTTTCCGTTAAACTTTATGAGTGGTGCAATGTGCAGGATCTTTAATGAGGGGTTTTCTAGCCCGTGTATTCTAGGTTATTCCCTGTAAAGATGGGCACTTTATCTCTGCATATTGGATTTTTACAGGTATGATTTAGCCTGACTTAAGTGTAGCCGGGAGAAATATCCTCTAAGGCGTCTGGTCAACTCCAATATCAATATCAATTGCTTCCAATATCATTTCTATGCAGATGACACGCAAATCTACCTGTTCTCTCCTGATCTCTCCCTGTCCCTCTTGACTAGTGTCTCTGACTGCCTCTTTGTTGTTTCTAACTGGATGGCTGCCCACTTCCTTAAACTAAACTTGACCAAAACTGAAATTCCTCCCTCAAGTGTTGTTACTCCTGTGTCTGTCTCCCTCCAAGTCAACGGTGCTACCATCAGCTCCACCACGCAGGCTTGCTGCCTAGGTGTTCTCTTTGACTCCGACCTCTCCTTCAAGCCTCATGTTGAATCTATCGCCAAATCCTGTCAATTCCATCTCAAAAACATTGCGCGCATCAGCCACTACTTAACGCCAGATGCGACTTAGGTGTTGGTCCATTCCACTGTCCTTTCTCGCCTTGACTACTGTAATCCGCTTCTCCGTGGTCTTACATGCTCCCAACTTGCGCCGTTATAGTCCATAATGAATGCGGCAGGGGCGAGGCTCATATTCCTGTCCGCCCGCACCTCCCATGCCTCACCCTTCTGTTAGTCCCTACATTGGCTTTCTATAAAATATAGAGCTCAATTTAAAATTCTGGTTCTTGCTTTCAAATCTCTACATAATGCTGCTCCCACCTATCTATCCTCCTTTATACACAAGTATGTCCCGTATAGGCCCTTACGATCTGCTGAAGACTTATGTCTATCTTCTGTCCGTACTCCCACCTCTCATGCTCGCCTTCAAGATTTCTTGAGGGCTGCACCGTTCCGGTGGAACTCACTTACCTCCTCCGTTAGATGCTCACCCAATCTCCACTCCTTCAAAAAATCATTAAAAGCCCACTTCTTCATAAAAGCGTATCAATTAAACTGTTAATAGCTCCTGACTGATTCCTCTTCTGCAACTGTCACTAGTCTAATACAATCCTTACCTTTTTGTGTTATTTTACCCCACTCCCTCTAGCATGTAAGCTCATTGAGCAGGGCCCTCAACCCCTCTGTTCCTGTGTGTCCAACTTGTCTGGTTACAACTAGATGTCTGTTCGTCCACCCATTGTAAAGCCCTGCGGAATTTGACGGCGCTCTATAAATATCATAATAATAATAATAATAATAACTCATTGGGCAATTCGTGCCCTATGTAGGATACATATATACATATAGTATTGGCCTTCTCATACCTCAATTCCTTTAAAGTGGATTTTTCGTTTATGTGTCACCACTATTGAAATAGTGTTGCCATTAGGGGAAGAGTCTGCTCTCACAGACAACACTTGTACTTATTACCCCCCAGGTAGTAACTAACCTACTCCCTTTTTTGAGACATTTAGTGGACATACCACTCTACATTCAAACCTAGCAATCCATAGAGGATTTTTCCACATTAGTAAGCACTGGTTACATGTGAGGGCATGGTCTTTTAGTTTACCTTCCAGCACAGTACCTACATAATTTTATTGATTTAGGGTTCACATTAATTTTAAGCCTGAAGCTTTGAATTAAAAGGCTATCCAATACATTTTGGTTACTCCTTCTGGAACAATTTTCTGGTTATTATAACTAGGGTTAGGCCCTTTTGGGTTGGATAGCTTACAATTAAGAGACCTTACACTTCCTTCTTTCTATTCCTTATATTACAGATGTAGTCTTATGTTATTGTTCATTATTAAATGCATGTTGATGCTATTATTCAGATAAGTACGTAGTCAGTAAAAGAGTGCCATAAGTGTTAAGATTTGAAACATTGTTCAGCAGTCTTCTTACAATTGGACTGTCATGTGCAGCCTTTCTTGCGCTCACATCATATTATGTCCCTGCAACCCTGACGCCTCCGGTTGGGTCATACAGTACAATTTCTATCCACTTTGCTCCTTTTTCCACCTCTGATCACTTGGTGATGGAAACTGTGGTGTTGCGACCATCAATGAGGCCCAGCAGTAGCCTTACTAGAAACATTGGTGAGGACTTCTGCCAGCACTGCTGCCCTTTACCATCTCCGTATATCTAAGGTGGGGATTGCACCACCCAGGCTGATTTCACAGGGCATATTGGTGCTCTGAAAAATGTAAATACATTTATTTCATCAATCCTTTCATATATTGCTGTATACAGAGAGCACTGTTTTTTTTCTTTGATTGTATTTCATATACTACAACTAACCTGGATTTATAAGAAAAAGCAACAGCTATATCCTTTGAACTGTGGGTCTTAGACTACTAACTAAGAGCTTATTGTATAGCTCTGTGTATGTGAGTGTGTTTTTATATGTCTTTATATACTTCTATTTTGGTCCAATTGAATTGCAGTATTGGTGGTCCATTTCTCTGCTTTATTTTTTATATTACCGGTGTGAACACCTATAAACAAGCAATACTTTTTGCTGTGTATCTATCTTGATCCATCGTTAATCATTCATCATATATCCCAGACAAGGATTGTATTGTCAGAGGCTGATCCCAACTGAGCTAGTTGGTAGCTCTGCAATTGTGAGTCTATTTCTATTTTTTTTAAATATGACTTTGGCTATACAGTCTCACACTACTTGGTCCTTTCTTGTGTGTTTTATTGTCATTTCATATTCCTTATGGTGTGAATTTGAAGAGAAAACCAGAATGTTGTCCATGATCTTCTGCCATAACAAATAACTTTCAAACTTCTAAAGACTTCCTGAGAGTAACAAACTAGTTATCTTGTTATTATCTACTAGGTGCAACCTGTTTCCTTTGGATGTGAATTTTCTATATTTAGCTTAGATTAGAGGGACTCAAGTTTCAGAGTTTGCTGACTTTGGAGTTAGCACTGTATCGTTCTATATTTTGTTTTGGTCCAGCAATAACCAGGTGGACAGCTTTATTCATATGCTGAATGTGCTCCTCACGAGAGTAGATTGTCATTTACTCTACGCTTCTAAGTAAATATATGTTTTCTTGCCCCATTAACATATTTGTCACTGGTAGTATTGTCATAAAGCAAACCTACAAACCTCTCCAACGGCTCTGGGTTTTTTTCTACTGCCTGCTGACTAGGCCTGTCAGCCTATCTAGAAAAAATGTCACAAAGAACTGAGCAGCCAGCAGGCAAATAGCTAATAAATAAGATAAATGTAATGAACAGGGCTGCCTATCCATCTCTTGACATCATGAGTAGTGTAGGTAATCATGTTTAGTCTCTGTTGGACTCTGAATTGTCTTCTTGGCAGATTAAACGCTTGTTCCAATCTGTTTCTGTGAATTGTCTAGATGTATCAGGCTTTAATGGGTTCATCAGCTTATGCACATTCTCTTTATTTTTGTCTTTTTATTTCTTCTTCTTAAATTGTCATACAAATTCCTTCATGTAGGAACAAAAAAAAAAATACTATTACATTACTCTTTTTTTTAGCACCCTTGTTTTGTATGTGCATTTTTATAAACGAAAGAATGGGTTGCACACATACATTCGCCCTAACTCCATTTAATATGGAAGTAACATCAAAAAGCATTCAAAAAAAGCAGATCACTAGCAGACACCTGTACATTAAGCACAGTTACCAGTAAATGTATAGATTAAACTTTATTTGATATTTTAAAAAAAATCAATAACTTAATGGGCTTTATATCTATGCCAATAGAAAAGGTGACTAGGTGGAATCCTAGCATTTCACAATTCCTAGAATGCACTTGCACATCAGGATGCCAATCAAACCATTTTGAGAGTGGGTAATGCTTTAACAGCAGCTCCCTATGCCCCAGAACATCATGCAATGTATCGAGGAAGTATAATTTCAAGAAGAGAGAGTTCAAACACGGAGGGCAATGTTTCCACACTTTCTCAAGTCATGTTTAGTGTCAGAACATTGACACTCTGTGTTTCATGGCTGAATAAACCACCATTTATAACTACGCTGTGCACTGAGGCTCTCTTCTTGAAATTATACTTTGATCTGTGGAACCAGCATCCTTATTGTGGCACAAGCAGCGATGATTGCAGAGTTCAATCTTATTTGTATATGTGGAGGAAGAACACTTAAAGAAAACATACATGTTTTAATGTATGCATTTGTTGGACATGTTATCAGCACCTATCTAAAGGTAGACTTGTAATTTCCCTGGGTTGTAGATGATAAACTCAATTTAAGTGTTCAGTGGGCTATAGCCAATAAACAGGAACCATTTGGCTTTTTAATGATTATAATTTCAATTAAATTAGTTATTTTTATGTAGTTGATATCCACCTTCACTAAATCATTATTTATCTTCAATATACTAGAATGTAATTTAGTTGAACCTCATTATGCCACTGAAAACACATAAATATTGAATAAAAGAGAAAATCTGAGCACAAAATGCATAGGTAACCCCTTCACTGCCAAGCACTTTTCAGTTGGAAAAATATTAACATAACATTTATTTGAGGCAATGGATACATAGGCAGCATATAAAAAAAATAACATAAAACAGCAAACGTGTTTAAATAATGCTTTGCAGACAAGCACAAACATTTCAATTAAGAAAATTTACACAATTTTTATTTTTCATTTTTGTTCAGCCTTTGCAAAATTATTTGGGAAATGAAAAACGTTAGACAGTTTATAGTGTAATTTCTCTTGACAGCTTCTTCGTATAGCTGGGTCCGTGCTTGTGTAAACGTGTCAATATTTGCTTATCTGGAATTCTGTATTTGTAATTGTACCAATTACTTGTTTTCTATTCTGGACTTCTAAAAACCACACGTTGACATTGACCTCTGTAATTAACACTGTTATTGTTTTAACAAATCCTGGCACACATGCCTTTTTGTTTTATTTTTTTTAAGTGTATTCCAGTTATACTTAGAAAAACCCACAATACCTTAAATGTATATTTTTATTTTGTTAGTTTTCTTTGCCACAAAGCAGAGTTCTTCTGAGGCTGCATAAAGAGAAATGTTGTCATGAAAATATTGTACGACATTATTACTCATTATTGGCTTTGCTCCACCTCTCTCTCCTAAAGACTGTGCAATTTAAACTGTATGTTAAAAGGAGACCCTAAAAGAGCTGGCAAACTTGTTTGGTTCCTGGCTGTTTAGTAATACCTTCCAACTAATCACATCCAGATATTTAGCCTCAGCTCTGTGGGGAGCATTGAATCCTATAGTTGCTGCCAAATCCCACACAATAAGGTATTGGTTGGAGTTGCATGACTATAAAAAAAAACTTGACTGCAGTCTGTCAGTGAACATCAAAAAAGTGCTATTTATATATTTTACATTTTTAAAACATTTCTTATAAAATATCAGAGATTTATTGTATGAGATGTTTACCTTACTCAGACTTCTAATTTAATGAAAATTAAATATTATTATTATTATTATAATGCATGTATTCTTTTAGTGCAAACATTCCACAGTGCAATCAGAGAGAATAGACTGTACAGTATAGACAAACCTGTAGAAAATGAATAGGGTTAACAGTGATCTAGCATTTACAGTCCTTTTTATGAAAAATACTAAGCTAAGATTAACAAATAATCACGCACAGCTTTCCTATTTACTGCTTAAGGACCATAGTTTGATGTTTTTTTATTCCTTCTTAAAAAGATGCACCTTTATAAAAAAAAGTTATACTGGTGATGAACTGCTATAGTTCAAGACTTTTGATGCAGTCCAGAATATTTGGTCAACGTGATGATAAGTAATTTGGATGCGTATGCTTCTTCTTGAAACATATGGACAAATGTATGAAACTGCCTCTGAGGCTACCTGCCAGATTTCTAAACAGATGGGTGAACAGTAAAACATTAACAGTGTTATCATCTTCACAGCTAATGTAGAGTGCAGAACAATGAAAGAAAGAAAACAAGTTCGGACCTCACTGTCATCTGAGATTTGGTCTTAGTTTTCCTTTAGAGTCCAGCTAAGATACAACTTTGCTCATGTTTTAGAGAAGATATTAAAAATATGTAAAAAAAATGATCATGATGCTTCAATGTAAATTTAAAAAATAAATCAAAAAAATATCTGTTCTTAAATGGACACTATAGTCACCAAAACAACTTTAGCTTAATGAAGCAGTTTGGTGGATAGATCATTCCCCTGCAGTCTCACTGCTTAATTCTCTGCCATTTATGAGTTAAATTACTTTGTTTATGCAGTCCTAGTCCACATCTTCCTTACACAGCCTTGTTAAACACTTCCTGTAAGCAGTCATCTAATGTTTACACTTCTGTTATTGCAAATTATGTTTAATTTAGAATTTATGATCTCCTGTTCTGTTAAAAGCTAGCTAGATCCTACAGGAGCCTCCTGTATGTAATTCAAGTTTTTCTTTTACAGAGCAAGAGATAAACGCTTTTAAAGTTAGTAACATATGAATAATAATTAAACCATTTTGTTTTCATAAAGGCTGTATCAGTCACAACCTGAGGAGATATGACTAGGGCCTAATAAACAGAAATAAAAGTGATTTATCTCCTAAATGGCAGATAATTGAGCAGTGAAACATCAAAGGCATGATCTATACAGTAAAACTGCCTCATTGAGCTAAAGTTGTTTTCATGACTATAGTTTCCCTTTAACATAAACATACAATTATAGCTTCAAACAAGCAGAGCATTAGACATACATAATGTGTAAAGTGCAAAAAAGCCAATATTTATAACAGAAAACTGTGCATTATGGTAAAATAATGCCAGCATGGATTTTTGGAGAAATCATAGTAAGATTAAAAATTGAGTAGTTTACCATTATCTCTAGAATGTAGAAGTGACATTAATTAAACATGTAAGACACATTTCACCTAAAAACAAAACCCTTAAATATAAGGATACTTTCATCAAACAGATTTTCTTAAATGAGGTTAAGGTAGAAAACAATACAAAACTCATCCCTACATTTAGTATATGGCAGGATCCTTCAGCCACATACATGTACCTTGATTCAGACTGTGTTTGAAGACTGACATTTAGTCTCTGTGGTCTTCCCTTCTTTTGTGAAGGGAGTGAAGCATTTAAAAAAAAACTTAATGAAAGGATTATTATATTAAAAATAACTTTGAGGTGACAGCTGTCCTTTAATACCTTTAATACTTAATTGTTAAATATTAGACTTGTTCACGGGGGGTGGGGGAATAGGTTTTGTTAATATCAAAATGTATTTAGTCAAAATTAGTTAATGATCAATTCTGAAATAAAAAATTGCCTGAAATTTTTTTGAGGAATCCAAACATTTTTGGAAATCTGACATTTGCCCATTCATTATTTCCAGTAGGGTGCTTTTTAATAGTTATCTCTTCTAATTTGGCACCCTTACGATAAATTAGATATGATTGGATTCCAAATGAGGGCACTGTTTAGCTAATATTTATTCTAACAAAATTTTGCTGTAAAAAAATATATTGTGAATGTTAAGTGTTAAATATGTTGTATAAATTAGAAGGCAAATACCCCCAAAGTATAATTTTATTCCAGAAAAGAACAGTCAAAAATTATCTAAGACACTTTTTTGGTCATAGCATGTCATTGTAAGAACATTTTCTGTGTAAGTCTGCCCTTGGTTTACCATCTATCACCTCACAGCAAAACTATGAAAGCATAAAAATAATTAAAAGTACTTGATAAAATGAACCTATCATACAGTTCAACTGTTTCGTGGGAGCACATTGTTTTGGTAGGTGTCATTAAAACATTTAGGCTTGGATTCTGACAAATCATTGAAATGCCACATGAATTTCTCGTGTTCTGATAGCTCTAAAATGTGTTTTTGATAGCTTCTTCTCAGCCCTTATACAGTTAAAGATTATCTCATGCCTAAACTTATGGCTTGTTTCCTCTCTCTAGCCTAAAGAAGTAGAATGCCTGCCTCTCTAAACACTCGCTCAGTGTGCTCATGTTTAATTAGTCAATAGTTCAAGGGAATGATCTCTAACTCAGATACTTTGTGTTAGCTTTCTATAGGCCCTTCAGCAATTTATTTCAGAATGCCAAGAAACGAGAAAAACAGAGAAAATAGTAGAGAATGTGAAAACAAGGAGAGATGTGACCAACAGCAGATTTTCTTTATAACTGATATTGCTATTTGTTGGACCCTGTGGGATAAGTATCACTGAGACTCAAGGATGCATCAGACAGAAACAAAACCTCACAAATTTCCACCTAGTGTACACCAAACAATTGTTTTCTGTTTTATATCAATTAGTGAACCAATCCTTAATTCAGAAATATGATTCATATTTATTCAGCTCCATTACATCAGCATCACAATACTAAAAACATAAACATTATAAAAGGCTGAAACAAATAGAATTAAGAGGTGCACATAACAAATTATCTCTGCCAGATTTTCCAATCAGGTAACATTGCATGTTTACTAAGAGATCTGTGGACTAAGGGGCATGCTTATCAAAACAGATTCATCAACTCAGCATTTTACAGTTGAACTTGGTGTACGCACTGTGCACCTTCATTTTTTTTCAGGTTTAATACAATATGCACAGAAAACTGGCCAAAGCAACTAAACTTTGGAAAAATTTCCCGAAAGTGAGTAAAGGTTACAGCAGTTTTTGGTAACCTGAGATCCTATGAGATCCTAATGGCTTATACATTGCATCATGTTTTCAGTTTGCCATAAATGTAACTCCCTGAAATGAAATCTCAAATTCAGGGCTTATCTAAAATAATCTTAAATGTAAAATATGCCAAGTATAGCCATCTTCAAGGCACAAAGTATGAAATAAATCTAAAACGGCATCATGAAAAGCTGTGCTCACGATAATTTTTTCTTTGGAAAGAAGATCCTGAAGATGAAGGTTTCCCCAAGGATGAAAACTGAGAAAGTCTATATTAAAAGTATCCAGAGGTATGAATAATGATACAAGAAAAAAACCACAAATGGTCTGAAAAAATGAGTGGTATCTCCTAGATTTACATACTAACATGGTCCCATTAAAACAAAAACAAAAAAAAAAAACAACCAAACAAAAAGTTCTCAGGACAGAGATGGTACATTGTATGGTCTTCTTTATCTCCCTTATGTTATATGTCGCTGTGTTAGCGTTTAAAGGGAATGAAACTTTGGATTGGAGAGACAATTTAACAACTTTGGAATGGACAAGAACAAGAGACTGGAACAATTTAGGAATGCTATCCAACAGTGAGTTCAAGATTACAAGATTCCACAGCTGGAATGTGTTAAGTGTCTTAGTAGAAAAAAACTGAACCTCACTTTTTACTATGCCTGTATCAGTTCAGTTTATAATATTAACTATAAGTGGGAGTTAGTTCTGGTCTTTTCAGTTTCTAGCTGTATCATAGGTACTGTATGTGGTGTGTGCCAGGTGTCCACAGGTACACCCCAATAGATGGCCAGTTTGTCCTCCCTATACACCATTTAGATTTCTTGAATTCTATTTATAATTTAGTATTTAATGTTTGTTTTTCCATAAAAAATCTGCAAACACTCTAATGAAATAAGCTGTGCGCTTTTAAACTGGTCAGGGAACATTATGGACACTCTGACCGGTCTGTGGCTACACAACACCACAATAAGTCAACTTTGATGCACTGTGTGTTCTAACACCTCTCTATCATGGCGAAGATTATTTTTTAGAAATTTGAGCTACAGTAGCTCTTCTCTGTGATTCTTAAATTCTTGTTTGATCTTAATTGAACCATTGATTCACATTCTTTATGAGTATTATTTAGTTTAATGTTCGCTAAAGTAGCACTTTAAAGGGACACTCCAGGCACCCAGAACACTTCTGCCCATTGGAGTCATCTGGGTGCCAACTCCCACCACCCTTAATCCTGCAAGTGTAATTATTGCAGTTTTCATAAACTGCAATAATTACCTTGCAGGATTAAGTCCTCCTCTTCTGGCTGTCTATCAGCCATATGTTTTCCTGGCACTGGAGAGTCCCTTTAAGTAAAATAAAAATATATATTACAAAATACAAAAAAAAGTATTTAAATGTTATTTTGAGTTCAACTGTTGGAAACAGGTGGACATCATTGCGTGACATAACAAACATCAGTTTAGATCTATATTGTGTGCCATAAACTGTCTTTTCAAACAGCTGAATCAGTACGGGTTTTATAGGACATCCATGCTTTCTCACAGATTGCACATTTATATGCCCAGTCATTTTAATTCGGCCACCTGTACTAAGGTAGTGATAGTCGTAAAATATGCACTGTTTATGAACTTTCAAGAACCGCATTGAATTAATGCTGGTTTTGATGTATGGCTTCGTTTTTTTTTTTTACTAAAAAGGTTTAATATTGAGAATGCATGATGTTGTCTTTAACAAATCTAATCAAACACTCATTGAACAGAAATCGGTGGCATCTATTATGAGCACTAAGAATTAAGAGAATAATCATGTTAATAACCACAGCATGCAGATTGCATAAAGCATAATGTCTTCAAACTGCAAGAATAACTGTTACACAAAGTGAGGTACTGGTCATCTCTAGTGCTTTAATGTTTACAACTCCCCCTTGTGGGTATCTTGATCATATTGGACTATGTCCCTGCACTCTAACATCAAAATTAATTTTGGACCCCTTTTTCTAATTCACATATTTAAAAGGAAATGTGGCTCTTCTGATACTGAAAGCATCTTATTCTCTTATTCACTTACCCTAAGAAACATTTACAAATTTTTCAAGGGTGACAAGAGCAGCAAAGGTGCATATAAGGCACACTTACTTCCTCATACTCTTCTGTAGTGCTTGACTCCACATGTTTATTAGGACTTCCCTTCCATTGTGCTGTACATATGCAAATACTCTACTGACTTCAGCGTGCACAGCATCATTTGAGATAATTTGTAATATTTTCCTTGATTATGCCTTCGTAATGAATAGATAACCTTTTATTAGGAATTGGGTTGTGAAAAAGTCCTTGTTCACCTTAGTAGTAGTTACATAGTTATATTGTTACATAGTTGAAACGAGACGTGCATCCATCAAGTTCAGCCTTCCTCACATTTGTTTTTTGCTGTTGATCCAAAAGAAGGCAAATAAAACTCAGTTTGAAGCACTTCCAATTTTACAACAAACTAGGAAAAAAATTCCTTCTTGACCACAGAATGGCAGTCAGATTAATCCTTGGATCAAGACGCTATTACCATACAATGAAAAATGATATAGCTGAATATTCTGTTTTTGCAAGTATGCATCTAGTTGCTGTTTGAACATCTGTATGGACTCTGATAAATCCACTTCTTCAGGCAGAGAATTCCACATCCTTATTGTTCTTACAGTAAAAAAAAACCTTTCCTTTGCCTTAGACGAAATCTTCTTTCTTCCAGTCTAAATGCATGACCTTGTGTCCTATGTAAAGTCCGGTTTGTGAATAGATTTCCAGACAATGGTTTGTATTGGCCCTGGATATATTTGTATAATGTTATCTTACCCCCATGGAGGAGATGTTTTTCTAAACTAAAGAGGTTTAAATTTGTTAACCTTTCTTCGTAGCTGATATTTTCCATTCCTTTTATTAATTTTGTAGTCCTCCTCTGCACTTTTTCTAGTGCCATACTATCCTTCTTTAGAACAGGTGCCCAAAATTGCACAGCATATTCAAGATGTCGTCTAACCAATGATTTATAAAGAGGCAAAATTATATTCTTATCCAGAGAATGAATGCCCTTTTTCATGCATGACATTACCTTACTGGCATTAGCCAATGCTTATTGACATTGCACATTGTTGCATAATTTGTTGTCTATAACAATTCCCAAGTCCTTTCCGTATGTTGTTATCTCTAATTCGCTTCCATTAAGGGTAAACGTTGCTTGTGCATTCTTTATGCCGAAGTGCATAACTTTGCATTTTTCAACATTAAATTTCATCTGCCATTTGAGTGCTCAGTCATCCAGTCTAGCTAAATCCCTCTGCAGAAAAGTAATCTTACTCACATTGTATTACTTTACAGAGTTTTGTGTCATCTGCAAACACTGAAACATGACTTTCAATGCTTTTTTCAAGATAATTTATAAACATGTTAAATAGAAGGGGTCCCAGATCAGAACCCTGAGGGACACCACTTGCCTTCTCTATCTAGCTTGAAAATTTACCATTAATGGCAACTCTTTGTACTCTATTTTTAAGCCAATGTTCTACTCAAAAACAAGAATTTTCATCTAGACCGATTTCTTTGAGTTTGAACACTAATCTATTGTGTGGAACTGTATCAAATGCCTTGGCAAAATCCAAATAGATCACATCTACTGCAACATCCTGATCTATACTTCTACTTACTAAGTAGTGCACAAAATAAGTGCTTAGAGGAATGTTTCTTACATTTTTTTACTAGATAAGGATGTACTGAGAATTACAACAAATGTGTGACATCTGATCCAACTGATTTTTATAATATTAATAAGAATTGCCCAGTGTTTGCTCTGTTGCGAAAAGCATTTGAAATAATAGTCTTCCATAGGCTATGTTTACTCATAAACAAAACATTGCAAACTTCATTACCAGCTATGATAAATTTGTTTTGCAGACTAATGGTTCATTCTATTGCATGTGAAATGTGAATAAACAGTCACTGTGATAAATTATTTGTTTATGTATAAAAAAAATGGATTTTATACATATCTATTTTCTACTAGTCTGGAAATTGGTTCTGGTTATGTGTTGAACCCAAAAAATAAATAAATTAACCAAAGCAAACTTTGCAAGAGTTCAAAATGTAGGCACGAAGGCCTTAATAGAATATTTTTTAATACAATTTTCAAATGATAGAATATTTGTGGATAAACTTTTAAAATATTTTTTTTCAAAATTTTAAACTATAAAAAATATATAAAAAAATATGTCAATATGTCAAAAATACCAAATTACTATAATATTCTTTAAAATATGCAAAAATATTAAACTGAGACCTAAATTTATAAGTGTGCATGTGATGATGCCTTGATTGGATCTTATGGTAAGATTGACATTATAAATACCATGTACTAAGACAATAATTTTATGTTTTATATTTTTTATATATTTTTATAAAATATAAATGATGTCCTGTAAAATGAATGCTTAACTAGCCAAACCCCAACATTATAAAACAACTCACATATAGTGTATATACTATATGGTAACGCGAATACAGAATCTTCCACTGTTGCCATTCAATTTGCATGTGATAATAATAAGTAACAGATTAAGCTCGTTAAAATCACCTGAAACATTTTCATGACATTAGACACCAGGTTTCCACTTGGTTTCTTTATAGGCCATGGGACTGAATGACAAGGGATATGGATGGGGTTTTCTAGGTAGGCACTTTTAGTGGTGCTAAATCCTGTAGTATCACACTTAGCCAATTTAATATGTCCGGGTAACAGTGAGCATTGAAAATGAATGAGAGGTGGTCACAGGTCTACAGTACCACCGGTAACTTATTTGTCCTGGACATCTGATACAGCTGTAAAACAAACACTCTAAGTATCAGGACCACTACATCTTGCTGTCGTAGTTATGGTTCCAAGAGTGCCATGGCACCCGGCATTGCAAGAAGTCAAACCAATTTTGAATGGTTGGACTTCTTATCCGTAGAGGGCAGTGCCACAAAGTAGCAAGCAGTGCAAAAAATGATCTATCTGTCTTTCTGCCCATCTGCCCATCCATATGTTATTTTGTATTTAAAATAATGTAGAATGTTTAAGGAATTCTTGTTTTTGAACATGATAGGACTTACAAAAGAGCCTGAGATGCTATGGCAGTTTAGAATTTTTTTTTTACTGTAGCTATGAATTATGCATAAAGAGCAAAGTTAAATAATACATTTCCATTTTAATGTAAATTCTATGACTCATTTGCGGACAGCAGTGTAAAAGAACTAATTGCAGGAAAAAAAGCACACTCCAAACAGCAAATGCTGACTTTGACACAGTTTTCTGTACTCACATCTGCATAACAATATCATAGAACAATTATCAAAAGCCCAAAATGTATGGTTTGGAAATACTAGAGAGGTGGAAACATTGTTGTACATTATCAAAGCATCACAATAACACTTTTGGTCTGTTAACGCTCCAAAAGTGCAGGTTTCTAGAATTTCGTTTGTATTAACAGATGGAAAAATGTCATCTTTAATCAGATAAGCATTTTAGATTATAGGGTTGAACTGAAATGTGTGGGAAGCAATTTATAAGAAGCTAAACGTGCAATATAAATGGCATTTTAAGCATCCAGGTAGTGAGCCATATATAAATGAAAATGAGAACAGATCTTTTGTATCAAGGCAGCAGGAATACATATGATTATATATTTGACTTTGCTTATTCGCATACGTATAGTGATTCCATTTACTAACAAGGTACACAATTTGAATATGAAAAGCACTAAACACATTGAATGCTACCATAATTTTATTTTATATATTAATTAATTTACACATATGTGCTGCAGACTTTAGAGCTGAGATATCTAAACTATAAAATAGATTCATATAAGCACTCCATTCATATATATCAACTGGTTAGTACAGTGTTGGCATCACTCTCCTAGAACTGGAAAACCCAGGTTGAATCAAAGTAAGACCACTTCAACACCAAGACACCTGATAAAATACTCAAATTATAAAGCACAAACTAGGACATATAAAGTCATGTTGATGCTATAAGTATGAATTGTAGCTGATATCCCCGGTATTGTAACACTTTTATTGCATGATGAAGGGGGTGATTATTTACGTATTCATTAAATGGACACAATAGTCACCCAAATAACTTTAGATTAATGAAGCGGTTTTTATGCTTAAATAATGTCCCTGTAGTCTCACTGCTAAATTCGCTGTCATTTAGGAGTTAAATCACTTTTGTTTCTGTCCATAAAGCCTTTGTAACACCTCTCTTGGCTTTGACCCATACATTCTGCATGAAAAATAAAATGGTTTAATTTGTAATCAGCTATTAACCTGCTTTAGCAGTTTTTAATCCCCTGCTCTGTAAATTAAACTTTAATCACACACAGGATGTGCCTGCGGGATCTAGAAGGCTATTAACAGATCAGGAGATAAGAAATTTAAATTAAACTGACTGTGCAATAAGGACAGTATAAACATCAGATCTCTCATTAATGGAAGTATTTAGGAAAGCTGTGTATGTTAGGTGCAGGGAGGTATGATTAGGGCTGCATAAACAATGTGATTTAACTCCTAAATGGTAGAAAATTGAGCAGTGAGACTGCAGGGGCATGATCTATATTTCAAAACTGCTTCATTAAGCTAAAGTTGTTTTGGTGACTATATTGTCCCTTTAAGGATATTGTTTAAGCTTGTATAGCAGTTAAAACCAATGTAATATACATATTCCTACGTGCCTTGTCTATATATATCCATGAAATGATGGGAAAGATGGGTAGAGGAAAAAATGCAGAAATTCTGCCACTCTCAGCATGCTTGTGGCTCCGGTGAGTCAATATAATAGAAACATGATTATATAGCTAAACTATGGCGATAGTTATGGATTTTGAGGAGAATGTATATTGGCCATATATTGAGCATAGCTTTTAAATATTTGTTTGTAATATTATTTTTTGTTAATTTACTATATATAGTGCCCTTAGCCACAAAAGGTGGAAAGTGAGCAAATTCCCAAAACTCTAATTTTGTGAGTAGCCTTCTTTGCAATAATAAAATAAACTGATACTACTCTAAAAAATAAATTTATATATAAATATACCTTTTCAAGTTATTCCACAATGTATATTGTAAAGAGTCAATCTATCAAGAAGGGAAGGTTCACCTACACGGACCCCACTGCTATTATCAGCAGAGCTAGGTTTCTTAGATCTGTTCTATGTGACTGTCCCCTTGTTATATATTTAATACACCACTATTTATATGATTTTACACTATTGGGTAAAACATTTTTTAACCCCTTAAGGACCAAACTTCTGGAATAAAAGGGAATCGTGACATGTCACACATGTCATGTGTCCTTAGGGGGTTAAACCGTCCCTGGTTCAATAAAATCATAAAGTACTACTTATAAGTTACTGTGTGATTCACCAACCACACACACTTTATTTACTAAAAAAGCTCTTCACTGTGTAATTTTGTTAGTTGACTTTTTTGTGTGTTGATAAAGGTAACACATTACAGTGAAGTATTAACTATTGGATTATAAAACGAGTGTGACATACACATTCACATTTATATTTTTACGAATACATTTACTTTGTAATATAGCATGGGTACTATTTAGTATTATTTTAATATATACATTCTCATTTATTATAAAAAATACAAAAACAATACAGGGAGAGAAGGGGTTACAATGTGAGGGGGCAGGGAGAGACAGAGTTACAATATGGGGAGGGAAGCAGGGAGAGAAGGGGTTACAGTGCGGGAGGGTGGGATGGCAGGGTGTGTAGGACTGTGTCCTACCTTTATTTTTAATTTAATAAATTCCCTGGTGGTCCAGTGTCCTCCCTGGTGGTCCAGTGGGTTAACTCTCCAGTCTGCAGCTCCACCGGGTGCAGAGATGCAGACTATGTGATAGAAGTCTCGTGAGTTGGTCGCGACTCACACTTTGGGAACCCCTGCACTATTAGCCTTTCCTTTTGTTTTAGAAGAATCATTCTGGACATTTTTGAGGCTATATCTTCTGGCAAGTTTTATTGAGACTTTTATTTTACTTCTTATTATTTTTTTATACTGGATTTTTTTATATATTGGATTTTTTATATATTTGTAACTATACTTTGTATATGCTGTTTTGGCGCACCTTATCTCCTCTTTTGTTTAGTTTTTACTTACTTGTGGGGCTTAGAGGGAGCCCTACCATTTTAGGTGAGCTGCCTCGTTTACATAAATTCAAGATTTTGTGTTTGGTTTTCAGAGCACTGATTCTTTTCCCTCTAGTTCCTATATCAGACTACTTACCTAATGGTATTTTGATATTACGTAGCCATTTAACTGTATGTCTTTGCTAAATATTGTAGTACAATTGTGTTTTATTCTGATTTATAGCATACACACATGCAACAAGGTTTTTTAAATGTGTAAACCTAAGGGTGTGCTACGCCTGTACAAAATCCAATATTGTGTTCAACTACATCGCCTGGGTACAATATCCCAAATATAGGCCGTTGACACTATCCTGTAAAGTTACAGTGCCATATAAGAGACATAATGATTTCAATTTTTACAGTTACAATTTTGATTAATGGACTTGAGAGACCTATGTCTCATTTTGGAGCATTATATCAGTTTGGTTGTTCAAATTACCCCACACTGGCCTACCATTTGTGAAAGCAGATATTCCAGAGTATCTCATATTGTGTATATTGAGGCAATTTGTTTACTACTGTGTGCCAAGTGTAGTGGGAATAAATGTTTTTGTGACCTATTAGAGCATTTCAGCATATTATCCCACAATCTGGTCAATTTTAGTACATGATAGCATTATTCCATCATGGGTCCTCTTGACACAAACTGTCATGACGGAGTAATTCCATCATTGGTCCTTGAGGGATTAAAAGACAATCACTAGAGAAATTCTATATCAGTAAATGCTTTATTAGACCACACACACATATACAGGGTAATTCATTAAAGTAAGAATTGCTGGGAATTTAAATTGAATTTAAAATTTAAGGCCAAAGAAGCGAATTGGAAGCGATATGGTGATTTTTTTCAGTTCAGCTATTTTGTCCACACCTTTAAAATTCACTTTGAATTCACTAAAGTTCACTTTTTAGTGAATAACACTGTTTGATTTTTATGTCTTCTGGACTGATTTAGTTTGTGGAATTTAAACACTGCCATGTTTAATTCTATTAGTAGCACATGTGCAGGGATTTTTTAATATTAATATTTGTACAGCATTCATTCAATTTAATCCTTCATACTGATTTTGAATTTACCAGCAATGCTATTAAGAAAATAATTTAATTATTCCCTTACACGTTTCCTTTGACACTGGAATGACATTTGGAGCTTGTAAGCACAAACCATTTTTTCTGGTCTTAGCTAATCTGGTGGTTAATCAATATTCAGACATGAAAGGAACTACACAAGTTTAATTAGCCAAATGTGTTCTGTTAATTAAGGGCATGTCTTGATAGAATTGAAAATGATGTGAAAACCAAGATATGGTACCTTCTTGCAGAATGCCAATTCAGTGAGAACACACATGAAATTAATATTACGTTTTTTAAATATAATTTTGTTTTGTTTATGAAAATGAGATAGGCATACAGAGTACTGGTTGCATGCCCTTGGCTTCATCTCCCAGGTCTGTGTCAAACAGTTTTTGAGTGGTTGGACATAAATGGAGGGTCCAACAGGTGTTTGTGGCCAAACCTCTATATCAAGTTTTAAATCAGTTGACAAAGTCAACCAATGAATGCCATCATAAAATGAATGGAATTTACTGTGCCAATGCAATAGCAGTGTGCTGAGCATAGGCCTCCTGGGAAATCACTCAAATGGTTTAACACATAGCTGAGGGACAGTGCAAGGGGCATTATAGCACACTAGCCATGATGGTGGGCTGTAGTAGCTATGTGAATGAGATTAGCCTTTATAGTTCAATACCAGGGGTCGTTTTATTGCTCTTTTAGTTTTTCATAGTAATGATGTTCTCAAAATTGTATGTTCTCAAAGTTGAGCTTTATTTTCTTCAATGGTCACAGCTACAGTAAATTGGTGTGGTTTACCTTACAAACCAAAAAAAGACAAATTATGTTATATAAATTTTTGATGTCATCCTTTAAAGTAATGGTGGTTACGTTTTCACAGTTTTTTATTTTTCCTTTTCTTTCTGCCTATGTCACAAAATGTGTGGTATTTTTTACCATGGATGACTCACTATAAATGGGTTCCCAGGGCTGTGGGGGGAAAATGTCTAGTGAATCTACAGGTTCTGGATATCGAAAGCTGGAAGAAAACTTGTAGATCAGTGGCTCAGTGGTACATTATTTTTGAGGACATTTACTATGTTTTGAGAAATAAAATGAAATCACCCCGCAATTCCAGATATCATGTTCCTTAAACTTTTTCTGATTTAGTTTATATATTATTGAGTAAATTTTGAAAAACAGTGAGGAGTATGTAGTTTATTGTCTGCATGGGACAATCTATTTGAATTTTTATTGATTAGTAAATGATTAAGTGTAAAAGAACTGGGAAAATGTAGATTTAATGGACATGTGTATTTTATTTTAAACCACATTAGCTATGTATGGTGCCAAAAAGGCTTGCTCATAATTACTATATCACAGGCTTAATAAGGAAAATATTTTAATGGTGTATAGAATAAAATGCAAACCATTCCATTATTCACCATTATTGAAATGTTAGTAGTGAGAATCTTAGCCTGTCACCCGCAACACACTTTGCTAATAATTCCATAGGGTTAATACTTTTCAGTATAATTCTCTAACTGAAAAATACAGTGTACCATTTTCAAATAAAACTAAATAAACAGATAATGAGCATGCAAACAAAGTTATTAAAAGTTTATTTCATGAACACCATCTTCATGCAGTTTTTATCAGAAACAGATTGTTTGCAAGTTATATACTTAACATTATCAAACTAGTAACACACAATATTTGTTATTTCGGAGTAAGGAGAGGTAACCTGCCAATGAAAATAAGTGAAACACACCACAAAATGCCAATGAACAATTTGTTTCTAGCCTCACTGACCAGATTGACCAACTATTGACAGATGTATGGGAAATGTAGGTCAACAAAACCCAAATAGCCAGATTAATGGAACTCTAGAAGTGTGCTGTTGTGGTTATGGAGCCAAGAGTGCCCTGGCACCTCCCTTTGTAAGCATAAAATAATTTGCTAATGGTTTGTCAAACTTGCATCACACACGACCTGCATTAAGAGCCAGAAGATCTCTGTTCTGATCTGGCTTGGAGTTTAGCTCATTGACAGCAGCTAGCTGATGCTCTCAGATAATGAGCTAGTCTTAGTTCAGAGCTTATAGACACTCCATACAGGAATTTCTGGCTATTAATTTTGGAGATGATTTGTGCTTCATAGGCCACAGTTAAGTTGTCAATCCACAAGCAAAAACAAATTACTACTTATATTGGGAGGGTGCCACAGCACTCCAGACACCATAACTACTATTTTTTTTATTGATAGTGGTTATGGTGCTTGAAAGTGGTTACTATTTATTTAAAGTGAACCCTAATCTTTTATGTATCATTTAAAAGTGTATTGAATTACACTCTGAATTTGGTAATCACATAAAAATGTTCACCAATACCTTTTAAACATAAGTTTGCTTAGGCGCTTGTATGCACAATCTATCTTTAAACGCCCATTAGTGAAAAATATCACTCAAAAAATAAGTAAAGAAAAGAAGAGACACTCTAGATATATGTATGGTGCCTGCTGTTGCTATACATATTGCTAAAATATGCATGTGAATTAAATAACATTCCTCCACCTATTGATAGTGATCCTTTATTGCACCGATCAATAGACAATGGATCTACTTACTTCATTTCAACTGGTTTGTTTCCCAAAAGTCTGCCTCTCAGTTGATGCAGTAGTTCACAAGCTGGAGATGTACCAAGTGTTCTCTTTCTTGATAATTTACTTAGACAAACATCAAATCACATGCATTATCCCATTATTTTCAAAGCTGAATGAGTTTCGTAGATTACTGCATTTTTCAGTGAGCAATTCACGGAATTTATGACCACTATTATAATGTCATGTTTGGATAAAAAAAAAAAAAAAAAGTTTTTTTTAGGAGTTAAAGGTTTGCCACCAACCCTAAGGCTGATGTTTGACATCAATTAATTTCATTACTCTGTAAATGTAGGTAACTTGATGGAATTCTGCAGCTACAAAACAGCAAAAATCCAGGGTATGGAGAATCTATTTCGAGATCTGTCTTGCTGTAATTTAGATAATTAAAGATTGAAGTCTGCATAAATGTATTACATTCCTCGCTAACAAATTCAAGCTTGGAGCTGCTGAAGGCAGGATCTGCGCAGAATGAATACGTGAGTCTGATTTCATAATGTGCCTAACATATTTTATCTTTTGAAACCCCCTGGAGACTGAATGTCATAATTATTTCATGGTGAAAATTCTAACACTTTATCAGTAAGAAATCAGGATATGATTCTTTCAGTTTAGACTTTAGTGACAAAATTATGATTTACGGCTTATAAAAGTTACAGACTCATCTGTTACTGTGATGCTTATATATGCATAACTATTATGACGCCGTACAATGTTCTTCCTAATTTCCTAATAAAAAATAAATACATATGAAACTGCAGCATAATGGTTATATAATAAAAACACATTCACATATGTCAAAGGAGTTTAATAATTGCAGTAAATATTCTGCTATTGCGCACACAGTAGCACAATCAAAAGATAAATAATCAGGGATAAAGTAAAAAAAAATGCTGGACATTACTGAGTATACATTTGACAGATATAGAACCCATATTGTGAATACTTTTTTTTACTTTCAACATTTAAGAGTAAAGTGTTTATATTCATTGAATTCAATCAGTATGTGTTTGTGACATACAACCCAATCACCTGAAAAGTACATTAAGTTGACTCTACTTTCTACATGACCAATATCTGCTAACTTTTTTTGGATGTTTACCCTCTCCCCTTTAATGTGCAATAAGTAAATAATTTTATTCATCTTTTAGCAACAACCTCTGTGTTTCCAGCCGATAGTTCAACAACAGCTGGGGTGCTAAGCCTGGACACTACCCTTTTTGATTTGCTTGTGGTTATGGTGGTATACTGACAGTCCCCCTGATTTATGAGCTTGCAAAAACCAAACACATTTGCCACATTCTCAATATTAGTCTAACATTTGAGAGAAACAAGGATCTTCCCATATTATTTGCTGACACAACTGATAGATTACCTTTTTTTACCTATATCACTATTATTATTATTATGTTATTATTTATATAGCACCAACAAATTCTGCAGCGCTTTACAGTGGGTGGACGAACAGACATGTAGTTGTAACCAGACAAGCAGAATTTTAAATTGAGCCCTATATCTTACAGGAAGCCAATGTAGGGACTGACAGAAGGGTAAGGCGTGGGAGGTGCGGGTGGACAGGAAGATGAGCCACTAGACTAGTCCATCCGAAATGTGAGATGAGGGATCACAGGACATTTACCAAATATAGGCCAGAATACCTGAGCTGGAAAATTGGCTGAGCTGGAGAAGTTGCTTATATTTTTCCAGTTTTCATCATTAATATGTTAAAATCTTAAATGTTATAAATTCGCTTTCAAGTAAAGTGCACATAATGTTAACTGTCATAGCTATTCTGAATAAATGCACACTACTAGCATTTGGAAATGACATGTCAGTTATGTTAACTTGTAACAAATGTAAGTCATCTAAGGCAACAGCAGTATATATATATATATATATATATATATATATATATGAGCCTGTTCAGCAATGGATGTCTGCATAAACTAAGAATGATTTATAATGAAGAATTCAGCAAGTTGTAAATGGACGGTTTATAGATATGAAAGGTAGAGTACATCATTGTCAGTTCACGTTGGTCAATGATGCCAGCTTTAGGAGAAAATGTGCCCTTGTTACAATGAACACTAAAAAACTCCTGCATCTTTTATTGTAGTCCCAATGTGGGAACCTAAATAACTATAGACAAATACAGAAAAGGATAGACCTATAAAGGGATATAGAGGAAGATACGGAGATGGATGAATGTCCCGACATGGGAACCAAAATAACTATAGATGAATACAGAACAATACTGACCTTTAAAGGAATATAGAGGGTGATATGGACATGGATACATGGATGAATGTAGATATTTATAGAGTGGTAGGTTTCAGCCATGAAGGAATATTGTGTAACAGACATGCATAGCAATTTACAATATTAGAGCTCAGTTGTGTTGTCTATAAATCTCTATACTGTTTTGATGACTCAGGGATTATGCCCAGAATGTGACTCATGAGTTGTGTGACCTGATCCCTTTATGCTGCCAAGTATCTGCTCATAGATCATTCTGTGAGACATCCTTTTCATTTATTGTGTAAATGTCTATAACTCCCTTCTCCTAGGCACTTTGCACTTTCTTTGCTTCCTGTGTATTTTGCAGAGTGACTATTGCTAAAGATACATTGCTTATATTAAAGAGCTGATATATTTAAAATAAATAAATTATGTGATCATACAAAAATTCCAACTATTGCCTGAACTACAAGATGCAATATGTTTTGTAACATCAGTAGACTTTTTGGATTGTTCTGACACTGTGACTAGTCCATAGTAACATAAAAATAAACACCTTATTTGCAATTAATATTTTATGGAGGTGTGATTGAGAGACATTGCCATAGCAACAACAATTTAACATCAATTCTATCCACATATACACACACACATACACCAGGTACATACATATATGTATATATGTATGTATAGCACTAATCCCTTCTACCTGAAGTTAGTGGATAGTCAATACATTGTTAAACACCTATCTGGACACACCAATCAAGCCATAAGACTTGCTTTTCCCACAAAAATCTCAAATTTGCAGTGATGTTACTACTGAAAGGGATTCTGGGTTGGCATATGCAAATGAGTCCAACAAAGAATCACCTTTTTACCCCATTATTCCATTTTAAACATGCATTCCTTGAAGTTTATGTTTGCTGATGCATAGCCCCACATGGACAGCTGTTTTATTTTTAATGCAACTCACCAGCTAGAGGTTGGTTACTGGATTGCTATTGAGCATTGGTTACTTGCGGAATCCCTTGCTGTAGTAACATCACTGCAAATTTGAGATTTCTATGGAAAAATCAAGTCTTATACTTTGACTGGTGTGGGAAGATCTGTGTTTTTAAAAAGGAATTGACTATCCACGGACTTCAGGTGGAAGGTATTTTGAATCACTTATTTCACCACCATAACATTCTTTGTTTGTGCTCCACAATTAACTTCAAGCCTCAACAGCAAGCCAGTAACCAACCACATGCTGATGAGTTGCATTAACAGTAACACAGCTGTCCATGAGTGATTCACTGGCTTTGCATCTCTTCATGAGTTGTGTTTCAAATCTGTTGTATACAGCAAACATAAGCTTCAATGAATTCATGTTTAAAATGGAATAATGAGGCACAATGGTGATTCTTTGTTGAAGTCCTTTCCAAATGCCCACCGAGAATCTCTTGTGGTAGTAATCACTGCAAATTTGAGATCTTTGTGGGAAAAGCAAGCCTTATGGCTTAACTGGTGTATGCAGACCTGTTTTTAACAATGTATTGACTATATATATATATATATATATATATACTGCTAAGGGAATGCCTGAGACTTCAACAGATAGATGATGCAGAAAAAGAGGAGGTTCCTTGGCAAGACAAACCTCTCCATGGGGTGTTCCACCGGCAGATAGTGGATGTGGCTCACATATCAAAATCCTACCAGTGGTTGGAAAAACCACAACAAAGAGAATTCAGGATATGGCTGTGTGAATCTACAGGAAAAACATAAAACAAAACATAGTGTGATATTGTTATAAAACACGGTATTTTGTGCACAGCAATCTTTTTCACTCACTAGTTGTAGACAATATAAGCACTCTCAGGGTGCCTCCCCCGATGTAATGGGGGGCTAGCTGATACTTCTTGTCACCTCTGGATCCTTATTCCACCAACAGACATCCACAGGTCAGGGTTAAATAGTAAAAAAATTTATTCAATAAAAAATAAGTAGTCACCAATTCAGCATAGGATATGGAGAGCAGAAAAATAGTCCTACGCGTTTCGTTCTATATGAACTTCCTCAGGGACCACAGTTAAAACAATAACAATGTATCAATACACAATACAGTTTGTATTGTGTATTGATACATTGAACTTCCTCAGGGACCACAATTAAAACAATAACAATGTATCAATACACAATACAATTTGTGACAAGAAGTATCAGCTAGCCCCCCCATTACATTGGGGGAGGCACCCTGAGAGTGCTAATATTGTCTACATCTAGTGAGTGAAAACGATTGCTGTGAACAGAATACTGTGTTTTACAACAATATCACACTATGTTTTGTTTTATGTTTTTCCTGTAGATTCACACAGCCATATCCCGAATTTTCTTTGTTGTGGTTTACTATATATGATTTAGGTCATTTTCTGGGTAGCGACCTAGGGAGACTGTTGCACGTTTTTATAAGCTAAGTATATTGCTTGTTATTTTTTAATTTTCTGTATATTGTTTGAGATATATTTGCTAGCTATCAGTGGTTGGAGAAGGCAGGACTGAAAGACAGCACCAGATCAATAGAAGCTGGAGTCTACCACACCAGTTGCAAGGTGAAGACTGTGCAAAGAGGCCTCTGAGACAGTCCAGCACCTAGTAGCCAGATTAAATATGTTAGCAGGAACAGCAAGAATGATAGGGCTAAGATCTTGTGGGATCCAGACAGACAAACAAGTGCTGGTCAACTAACCCAACATTGTGGTGGTAGACAAGGAACGGAAGACTCCACTCGTGGTGGATGTGGCAATACCCAGTGACTATAACATCAGGAAGAAGGAATATGAGAAGGTGGAGAAATTCCAAGGACTAAAAGAAGAATTAGAAAGGATATGGAAAGTGAAGGAAGTAGTAGTCCCAGTTGTGATAGGAGCACTCCAGGCTTTGACTCCCAAGTTGGGGAAGTGGCTTCACCAAACTCCAGGTGGGACATCAGAGATCACTGTCCAGAAAAGTGTAGTTCTAGGAACAGCTAAGATACTGTGGAGAAACCTCAAACTCCCAGCCTCTGGTAGAGCACCCGAGAACGAGGAATAAACATAGCACCCAGGAGGAGTGAGAAAATCAATTTATTTGTGGTCAGGACACAAAAGGCAGTAACCTGTAATTAGTAAGCATCAGGATTAATGTAACATAGGAATAATATGTAAGTCGGTTGAGGTATGCCAAAACCAACGTACTGGTAGGCCTGTAAAATAAATAGGGCAAAAATGTAATGCAAATACATCAGGAACAAAATACAGCAATTGAAAACTATTCTATTAAACCTCGAAAAGCCTGCCTGAGTTCCATTTCAGGTTGAGGAGTATAATGACAGGATGCTGAAGATTTGCAGTATAAACCAGAATATTTTTACTAAAGTGGTAGATGCTGGCCCTATCCTAAACAAGTGTTCTGAATAAAGTGGCAGATTCTGGCCTAATGAATCGCATGGTAGTAAGAATAGAGCCATGAAGGAAAAACAATGTTTGGTTAAGGAAAAAGTGGACTGAAGACAAATATTTACAGGGCATAATTTATTGTGGGTAGGTTAAACTGAAATTTTGACAATTTGACACATCTCACTGGTTTTTGTACATGTCAGACATAATTTACAGTGATTGGAATGTTTTTCTAAATGGCCAACTTTTAGACATTGATCTGTTTTAGTGGAGTTTTGATTAGTAAATTCTGTGGGCCTGAGGAACCCATAGAATGAAATTGTAATCTTAATTACCAGGTTAGTCTGTGACTCAAAAGGAGAGAAGTCTAGTAAGTCAGATAAAGAGCAAAATATGTCAACATTGATTGGCAGTCGTTTAGGTGTTTGATGTTGATTAGTTTTCTGAATTTCTTCCAGTATGTTTTTATTTTGATATGATGACAGGAAAGCACGCTTATTAGGGAATAAATATGATGTTGTATCCGAATAAGGTACAGTATAATAGAGACAACTAGACAATCCTCAATTGGGAGACCAGTTAACAAACAGAGTAAACTAGAGTAAAGTAATGGTCTTGTGTGATAATCCTCGTGGCAAAATTAAAAGAATCTAGAAGTGATTATAGTTCCTTAGAATTGCAGGAACCTTGTTGTATAATACAATGAATGCTATCCTGGATGCAAAGATTTTGTTTTATTTTGGGAGGCTGGCCTCCATGGCTACTGAGTCTGGCTGGATGCCTAGAAAAATTACTTTAATGTCAGTACCTTTAGTTTTATCTACTGAGACTGGGACACCTAGGTTATTAAAATACCGTATAGTGTGTTTTAAACTGTGTGGTGGATTAGAATTGTTTTTGACTGATAAATAGTCATTTAAATAATGTATGACTTTAGGACATCTACATGTATTAAATAGGAACCAGTGTAGTGCTTTGGTGAAAATGTCAAAAAATGTCAAAATGCCTAGAGCTGCTTTTAGAGACAAAATAGCCATGTATAGATAAGAGCATAACTTGAGCTAGACAGGAACAGAGAGCATCTCTTTGTTGTTCCCTTCAAAAAGAGGAAAGACTAGAAGCAGTTTTTTTATCTTGCTGTAATAAAAACAACTTCAAGGTCGCTAACTAAAATAATTATCAAAAAGAAAGCTGGTGCAGAAAATTGACAAAAAAACTCTGGAGGGCCTGTATGCCCAGAGAATCTCCCAATCATTCCCCTCACAAGTAGGTCCAACCTCCCACAATTCAGTACTTATATTACCATAACTACTATGTCATCTGCTATGAAAACACCATTGTGCTAAAAAATTGTGCTGTGCTAAGAAAATAAATAAATAAAAGTAAACTAGAGCGCCTTCATCCAGGGCATTGAATGTAACTGCCCGGTTAGGCCGTATTTAAACTGCAAGGGAGCCGATCATTTTATTGTTTTGTCCAATCAGGATCGTGGAGACGCTTGCTTCATTGCAGCCTCAATTACCACCCCTTTAACCAATCCTCTCTCATGATGTGTCCCCTCCCTCATCACATAGTGAATTGGCTCGAGGGTACAGAGTAGGAGGGAACTCCTCTGGGGATAATCAGTAGGAGGGATCTACATTGTAAGGGGTTGACTAAAGGTTGCTGTCGGTATAACCACCCACCTTTTGCTCATCCCACCCATTTAAGTTACGTGAAAAGAGTGTGGGCATCATAAACCATACCTAACACCCCTTTTCTTATTCATGTATGAAAAGAATAATAAATGAAAACCAGCTTGATCTTTTCCTACATATGATCCAAGATCAACATGTCTATATTGCCTTATTATATGGCATGGCATCTAACTCTGGAGCCACATGCCAAAATAAATGTATATTTAGGAATATTTCTATGAGGGCATTGTTAGCTTGCTCATGCCTAAAAAGTAAACGAGATTGTTTAGAGGATCTATACTCCCTTATATGATGGTCTTTTATACACCATAAGGTGTAATATCTAAATGCAGCCTAACTGTACAAAGTGTCCTTGCAATTTCCTTTGAATATATACAGAAAACACACAAACAGATTTGTGTACACATTTAAACTATCCCTAATGAAATGTTTACATATTTATATTATTTACAGATTCAAATTATCACTCAAGTACCAATGAAGGGGGTGAAGGTAAATCCCTCATTTAATCCTTTTGGTGCCAAGGTATCCAATTTATGGATCTAAAAGCACTCTCTTTTTTGAGAGTTAAATCCAAACCTCCCCCCTCCCCCCCCCTCTTGCCCTGAATGACCCTCTCTGTCCCCATAAATCTAATACTTTTCGCAAAATCTTTTTGGAATGCCCTAACATGTCTGCCTACTGGAGTGTCTTTAAAGGTGGTTACCGAGTGGATATGTTCCATTATCTCCTCTTTAGTGGTTGAATTGTTTTCCCCACGTTCTGAAGTCTACACTCACAGGTTAGCAGATAAACCACTCCAGCTGTATTGCAGTTAAAAAATTGCTTAACCCCTTAAGGACCAAACTTTTGGCATAAAAGGGAATCATAACATGTCACACATGTCATGTGTCCTTAAGGGGTTGAAGGGACACTCCAGGCACCCAGACCACTTCTGCCCATTGGCTCCCACTACTCTTAACCCTGCAACTGTAATTATTGCAGTTTTTTATAAACTGCAATAATTACCTTGCAGGGTTAACTCCACCTTCAGTGGCTGTCTACTAGACAGCCACTAGAGGGCACTTTCATGTCCCTAGCACAGGAAATCTATGCTAGAGCATCGCTGGACATCCTCACGCTGTGTGAGGACCTCCGACGTTGCTCATTTCCCCGTAGGAAAGCATTGAAAAGGCACCAGCAGCTTCAAATATCTGTTTGCTGCTATGTAATGGTACTTTAGCAGCTGCTCTCTTGATCCAATGCATGGATCTGGCAGAAATCTTCCTCAATGTGCCTTTATCTGAATCAGCCACAAATCTCTTAATAGTGCGATGATAACGCTTAAGTTTTCGTGAAATATCTAATGTTTTCATACCTAGTCCAAGGCATTGAACTATTTCACTCTTTTCGGCAGCAGAGAGATCCTTTTTCTTCCCAATATTGCATGAAAATATTGCTCTGCTTAATAATGTGGAACAACCTCCTTTAGTACTGTAGTTTTTCCTTAAATTGGGCTCACCTGGCAATCTAATTATCACAGGGGCAGAGATTGTTTTCAGTGATTAAAAGAGCCCGGACACACTGTGTCATTAATGAGTTAAACTGAAAAACAAAATATTTAATCTTTGTGACACTTAAATAGAATTTGCATAATAATTTGGAACAGGGTGTAGGTCAGAGTCAACTCGAGTTGATTTTTTTAAAATGTCTATAGATTTTACCAGATTTGTAGTCCTGATTATTTCTGAAGAACTTATTGTGCTTTCTACATTTAATCGTGTTTTGATATTTACTTAAATTTTATTGCAGTTTTTGTTCCTGTGCTGGGAATGCAGGACTCTTCACGTGGTTTTGTATCCCCTCCATTAAGTAATGGATTGCTTTTGGCCCCTCCTGACCCAATGTAATTCCTCCAAGGGCATCACTAACAGCCAAAAGAGGAAAGAATCTAAAGGAGATGTTAGTGCCAAGGCACTTGTCAGCACCCAGAGAGAAGAGGAATTGGCTCTCAGTAGTTAGCACATATCAATGTGGCCACTGTGTAGCATGCCGCTACATCTCAAAAGAGTCAAAGATTATCTCAGATGCTACTGACACACTCAGGTTTCCAATCATGCAATTTTTTTTAACTGCAATATAGCTGGAGTGGTTTATCTGCTAACCTGTTAGTGCTGACTTAAGTGTGTGGGAAAAACAATTTGCCCACTGAAGAGGAGGATAATGGAACATGTCCACTCGGTAACTACCTTTAAAGACACTCCAGTAGCCAGACATGTTAGGGCATACCACAAAGATTCCCCAAAAAGGTATTAGATTTATGGGAATAGAGAGGGTCATTCAGGGCAGGAGGGGGGAGATTTGGATTTAACCCTCAAAAAAAGAGAGTGATTTTGGATCCATAAATTGGATACCTTGGCACCAAAAGGATTAAATGAGGGATTTACCTTCACCCCCTTCATTGGTACTTAGAGTGATAATTTAAATCTGTAGATAATGTAAATATGTAAACATTTCATTAGCATTAGTTTCAATGTGTACACAAATCTGTTTGTGTGTTTTATGTATATATTCAAAGGAAATTGCAATGACACTTTGTACAGTTAGGCTGCATTTAGATATTACACCTTATGGTGTATAAACTAAATGGGGAAATAGATCCTCTAAACCAGGGGTGGGCAATCTTCGGCCCTCCAGCTGTTTTGGACTACATCTCCCAAAATGCTCTTAGGGCCATAATGCTAGGAAAGCATCAAGGGAGATGTAGTCCATAACATCTGGAGGGCCAAATATTGCCCACCCCTGCTCTAAACAATATGGTTTACTATTTAGGCATGAGCAAGCTAACAATGCCCTTATAAAATATTACTAAATATACATTTATTGTCGCATTTTGCTCTAAAGTTAGATGCCATGCTATTTAATAAGGCAATATTTCACCAAGGGCAATATATACGTGCTGATCTTGGACCATATGTTGGAGAAGATCAAGCCGATTTTCAGGTATTATTCTTTTCATACATGAATAAGAAAAGGGGCGTTAGGTATGGTTAATGATGCTAACACTCTTCTCACGTAACCTAAATGGGTGGGATGAGCAAAAGGTGGACGGTTATACAGACGACAACCTTTTGTCAACCCCTTACAAAGAAGCTCCCTTCTACTCCCTTCTACTGATTATCCCTGGTTCCCTCCTACTTTGTACCCTCCAGCGAATGCACTATGCGATGAGGGAGGGGACACATCATGAGAGAGGATTGGTTAAAGGGGTGGTAATGGAGGCTGCAATGAAGCAAGCGTCTCCACAATCCTAACTGGATAAAACTATCACATGATCTGCTCCCTTGCGGTTTAAATACGGCCTAACCAGGCAGTTACATCCAATGCCCTGGATGAAGATGCTTTAGTAGCGCTGAAACGCGCGTCGGTTCACTTTGATTTATTTATTTTCTTAGCACAGCACAGTTTTTTTAAAATCAGAATGGTGTTTTCATAGCAGATGACATAGGGGGACAACTAAGTGGTTATGGTAGTATAAGTACTGAATTGTGGGAGGTTGGACCTACTTGTGAAGGGAATGATTGGGAGATTCTCTGAGTATACAGCCCACTAGAGGTTTTTCATCAATTTTCTACACCAACTTTCTTTTTGGTAATTTTTTTTGTTAGCGACCTTGAAGTTGTTTTAATTACAGAAAGGTAAGAAAGCTGCTGCTAGTATTCCCTCTTTTTGAGGGTACAACATAGAGATACTCTCTGATCCTACCTAGCTCAAGTTATGCTCTTATCTATACAAGGTTATTTTTTATTGATAAAAAAGAGACATTGTTTCTATATTGAGCTACATATCCAGACTGGCAACACAATTTGCAGTGTTTATTTAGTATCTCATGTTGTTTCCTATCTAAGGATCACTATGCAGATATAGTGAGCATAACTGTGTCTACCTCTGGTATAAACAAAGTGTTATACCTCAGACCATATCTTGCATCCCCTTTAATTTATATCTACCCCCACTCTGTCCCAACCCTATAGCATTTAAGCAAGCTGATTTGCTTTATGTGTGAAAAATGTATCCCCTTTCCATTTGACAAACAAAATCTGGTTTCTATAGAAGTTTACACTTTTATAAATTAACCGTGTCACACCCACTGGCTATCAATCAGACAACAGGTCCTGTTACTTCCTGATTTGGTTAGCTTAGTGGAGCTAAACTCAAGAGGCAGACAATTGTCCAAAGCACCTGCCTTTATGATCTGCATTGGGAAGTCTGTGATTGGACAGCCACAGCAAGTCTGGGGTAGAAGAGGAGGGCTTGCAAAAGCTGCAGACAAGAGATTTTTACAAGCTGTTTTAGATAGACCCTTGATTTAAATATCCATAATTAAATGCATATTTAAATGCATTAAATCCATAACTAAATGCATATTTTTGTTGCTTTTTGTTTGCTTGTTTTGTATCAATTGTGAAATGGAGTGTCACTTCAATAAAAGGAATGCAAACTGTAGTGTGACATAGTCAAGGTTAGAAAATCGTAGAGTTTGAACATTTTTCCAAAATTGCTATTTTGTCCTAAAATGTCAAATTCCCTTGCTCATTCTTCACTTCTTTTAATTAAGTGAATAAATCTGCATATGTTTTCCTATAAACAGACCCCCCCCCCCAAAGAAAAAAAAATATTCTCAACTTAGTTCTAACATTATCTCTCTAGATTACCTTTATTTGATCTGCTTAGTACTTTAATCGGGGATTCCGAGATTTCAAGAATTGAATTCATGTTCTCTTCGTGTACAATTATTATCAATGATTAAATTAAGGATACATTTTACCCACCTTGCTTTATTAAATCATCTATTCTAAGTATGTTTCTTGGCAAATTATTTCTTTTGTGCCTTTTATTCCTGCTACTATTTGGTTTACCAAATACTTTCTGTTCAAGGAATAATTTTCTGATTTAAACACAGCAAGACAAGTCAAAGCATCTCCCTTTAATGTAATAGCATTGTTGCATTAGTAATTACATCATGTAGCTTTTAAAAAGAATTTGATTATAACCTTATATTTCATCTAATGAGTGCTGATACAGACTATAGTGCTGAGAGATTCAATTAGACACTGACCTCAGCCTATTTCCTTGGGATAATGTTGGCTTGGGTCATTGATGTGAGGTTTTAAACCAGCTGCTCCAATGGTTTGCAATTCGATTTTTGAAAAAAAAAGAGAGATTGCTTGACCATAATCTAGAGGTAGCTTTTAGCAAGTGGCTTGGCTTGGATTCTAGTGCTGTCCAATGGAATTATGTATAAATGACATTTGATTGTTATTGCTAACCATTAAATAGAATCCATGTAAGGTTGCTAAAGCTTTGTTAGAAGCCTGGAGGTATTTTGATAATGGCATATTAATATGACTGACACAGACAACAACTAACTATTTTTTTCAATGTGTAAAATGTAGAGAGAAAAATTATAATAAGGCATATTATTTACACAAGGGGGGTTATCTTTTACTGTCTATAGATTACTTTAAGTTATCATTTCAAGTCAAACTTTTGAACTAGCTCATGTTTATCTCTGTATTTAAAGAAATGCCTAACTACATCTAAGGTGAACTATTTAAATATTATTATTTAGGTGGAAAGAAAGCCCTACATGTCTGAATGACAAAGGTAGACAACATTTTCATTCATTCTCTTTTCCTCTGTGTTTTCTTCCAAGGTACTTAAAAATGACACAGTACAATTTGTTTAAATTTTTTTTTTTTTTTAATTCTTTATTTTTGTAGTGCATGGAGGTATAACAATGAGCATGCGGTACCCCAACGGCATTCCTCATGCTTTTCAAGTAACAATTGTAACCATAGGGTATATGTTAATACGTGGTTTAATTTTTTTTTAACAAGCAGCCCGATCAGGTAAAGTTCATGCATGTGGTCATGGGGCTCTCAGATTTCTTACACAATCATGACCCCCAGTGGTATCATGTGTACGATATGCAGATACTATTTGCAACTTTACCTGTACTTTTCTTAGGTGATAAGAGAGTGTATTAGTACAGTCATACTAGTAACAAACCATTTTACTATTTTACTGATTTAGAGAGGTGCATTTTAATCTTACATTTAGCCCACCCACCACCCAATAGCATAGGGCTTGTTTATTATTTATGCATATGCATTTATTTGCATATTTTTGAACATGTTCCATGCCTACCTGCTTGTGCACAATATATTGATACATATGCATTTATTTTTATTGGTTATTTGTGAAATTGGCTTTGCTTACAAATTAGTTGGGAGGAAACCCATATTGTGAACTATGCTGTGTAATTTTGTATACAAAGCAAAATACTAAAATCCTTGAAAATGTGAAATACTTGTGCTCTTCTACTTATCACTTATTATGCAAATGTTGAGTGTAATGCCCTCCGTTGTTCTATTGAATATGTGTGTGTTTATGAATACAAGTGATATTGTTTATGAATACAAGTGGAATTGTTGTGCGAAGGTGAAGTTAGATTTAGCCAACAAATGAGAATACAGAGACAAGATTAGTAGGCTTATATCATAAATACAATTGGGGAGGTCAAAAGTGCAGTGTCAAAAGTCTTAAAGGAGGCAAATAAATCCTAGGAAATTAGTAGAGAAAAGTTGTCATTGGATTTTTTTGATTTTGGATAATTAGATATCATTTCAATAAAAGATCAGTAAAAAAGTAATGCAAAGGAAATTCTAACACCAATTTCTGTTACATTATTCTTACGCAAGAGTTAAAACCTAAACAGGTTGATAGTTATACAAATTAGAAGGGTCCAGGGAAGATTTGGATGTTGGGGTTAATGAGGGCTACTATTGAATTGTATGTCAGTTATCATATTGATTTGGAAGATATATTTAGAGGTGTTGATATTGTCTTGAAATGGGTAGCAAAGCACTGGACAATTAATGAGAAGTGGAGCAGAGATATGAGTGGAGGAAACATGACAGTGAAATAATTAGCATGGAGAAGTAGGTATTTTTCCAGTATTGTGGTAAATTAGTAGAAGCATAGCAAACTAAGTCATCTTGAGGAATTCAAAACAACATTATGGTGTTAAAAATACATACACGTTGCATTAATCTGCACAATACATTTATATATATATTTTTAATGGTCAAAATTTCAATTTAAAAGATTGAATCATATAAGTTATCACTAAACAAAAATAATACACCAGAAGGCTAATAAGTAGACTTGTGTGTTCAGTTTTGGTCAAATTCTGTATCTCAGAAGCACAATACATATAACCAAGCAAGATGGACAAGCATGTCCATTCGCTTCAGAGTTCAGAGTTCAGAGTTCTGTCTGTGGCACCAATAAATACATGATTGATGAAAAAAAAGATGACTGGTGGCTGGGGACACCACACTAAATGTTCATTTAATTCACAGTTCAAATGAAAAGTGACCAATAGAGAATAAAAGGAATATTTATATGTTTAAAACTTATACAAAATATATAAATAAATGGTGTCCTGTTTTTTCTTCTGTTGGTTATTTTTTCACTTGATCTGTGAACCAAATGGTGGGAAAATGTGCACTCTGACCTGTTATTTATCTTCCTATTATGTTCAATGGACTATAGCAAGTCAGTAATTAATGTTACTGTAATTCTCTCCTAATCGGTCTCCCCAGAAGCCATACTGCCCTGCTACAATCTGTAATGAATGCTGCCGCCAGGGGAATGTGCCCTCAGTAATAATTCACTGTCAGAAAACCCTGAAATTATTATTATTGCATTCACACACTCTATACATGGAGATTTGTTTATTTGCAAAATGCAGTTCGTCTGTGGGTTGATCTTGTCATAATCCGAACTCCGAATTTCCGAACCACCTTATAAACTAATCACAAAATACAGCTCACAAAATGGACAAGCATGATTTTTTTTTACTTGATTTGTGCCCGTGGCTCAAAAATAAGAGATGATCGATGGGGAAAAAAGATGATTGATGGCTAGGGAATAGCCACTAAATGCTGAATTTATTCACACATCAGTTGAGACATGACCAATAGAGAAATAAAAAGAAGGAGCAGTAAAATAAAATCAATATTAATATGCTATATATTTAAAAACATGTTTCAATATACAGTAGATTTATTACTTCTCGTATTTTTTTCCCCACTATCGAATACTCTTTCTCACTTGATCCATGAAACAAATGGTGGAAAAATGTACCTATTATTGTACTGCAAAATATATACATAATACTTATCTTCTACATGTGTTTTACAGTACACTGGCCCATTTTTGCATCATTTATATTTGTCCAAATATTTTTTTATTTAAGATATTCAGACAAGCGTATATATACCTTCTATAAATGAGTATCAGAGGTTCTGAACTAAATTTCACTTTTGGAAAAATAGTTGGGCTGAACCAAATTTTTAACCCTTGCACAATGCTACTGAGAAATGTATGTACTCATGTATAGTCTAGTTATTATCAAGTATTTGTGGTACATAATAATAGCATTCATCCTAGTAAGCCTATAAGGTGTTGCCAAGCAATGCTGTACAGGTTAAAGCAGATAATGGGTTTCAAACTACTTCTAACCTGCTCCAAGTTCCAAGCTCCATTAAACTACTTTTTGTCTGTAGCCTTTAAGGGGTATCTAGCATTGGTAGGCTATTAGAATGGTAATTTGTTAATCTGCCAACACTGGCATTAATCACCTTTTTGTACACTGACACCAGATTAATAAAAAGTCAAATCTCATCTACTGTTTTCTTACTGAAGCAGAGAAATGTTGTGTATAATTAATTTAACCATGTAATATAAACTTAATGGCATACGAAGAGCAGAACATCTAATTTTCTGCAACGTCTTCTTTAAGTGTTAAAGGTGCAGTAATGCATAAGACAGTGGTAAGGATACATGTCCAATATTCATGGCTTAAATATTTGTTATTTAATTTAAAAAAAATACATAGATGGAGCAGTGGCTATTTCTCTAATGCATGCTAGTAAACTATTTATGTTTATAAAGAGATAATAGCATATTGGAGAAATGGTTTATCATGTATTAACAATAATTAAAGGCAAATAAAATGGGTTGTTATGTACATTGCCAATCATATACATTTCTGACCTGATTTTAGCATTCTTCTACTATCCTATTATCTGTAGAGGACTATACCAAATCAGTGACTAACAAAACATATTCATAAACATTGATTTATTTATAATGTGTTTACTCTTATGTAGTTGCTATAGAAGAGTTATTGATTCATTGGGGAATCTTCCCTCAGTAACCATTAATGGTCAAAAAAGTTTGATAAGATTATTTATGCATTCACTAGATTTGGAGATTGGTTTCATTACAAAATTAAATTCATTTGAATTTGTGTCGATCTTGTCATAATCCAAATTCTGAATTCCCAAACCACCATGTAGACTAATCATGAAATACAGCTCATTCAATGGACGAGCATGCTTGTTTGATTTGAGATATGGAGTTCTGCCTGTGGCACAAAATATATACATACATATGTATTAAGGCAATTTGCCTGCATTTGTGGGAGGTGCTGGTTTTCTACCCCTAGCCTACTTAAGGCACTCCCCTTGCCTGGCTCCTTACCGTTCGAGGTCAGCGTTGAATGAGGATCCACTTCCGGGTTCTCTCAGACGCCATCTTGGTTTCAGTATCCAGGAGGTTTCACCACGTTAAGCTGTGTCCAGGAATCCTGTTCAGGCCTTTCCGCCCGTCCAGCTTCTTCTGACTCCGTTCTCCGTCGTAGATCGCGTCCCAGGGACTCCTAAACCGTAAGTCAGACCTTCCTGTCACGCCAGGACTGGTTCCCACGGCGTACGGTACAGCACGGGTCCTCGCTTTACGGCTTTTCCCTGGTTATGACACGAATGTTTCAAGCCATTCGCGGGCTTTTCATTCGTACGGTCATTCGGCTGAACATGTTTTAAATCGTTCAATAGTCATTTCGCATATCCTATTCATGTTATTTAAACGAATGTTCATTCGGTTGTTTTGCCGTTCGGCAAATTTTACATACGCTCATACACGCTTTGGTTCGCATAAATCATACGGTTAAACTATTCTAACTTCTGTGTTCCCCTCACATTTGCTTTCGGCTGTTCTGTGTGTTCACGTATAATCCTTTCATGAATTATATTCACCATTTCATGTGTATATAACATTCGGTTAAAGTATTGCTTGCTTAAATAGATTATTGTTGATTACTTTTAACAAATTGTCAGTATTGTATTACGTCCACAAATCAAGTCCACTTCTCTGTGTATACCATTTGACTCCCACGCTTTCAGGGGTCTGCATTACTTATCCATTTATACGAATGGACTCAGCCTATGTTACAAGCCTCATTTCTGGGTTATTAATACAACATATACAAGGATAGGTTCATTTAAGCAATAATTCTCGGGTTGATACGTCTTTGCTATACATACATATCATATAGATATACATCACTTTACATCATGTTAAATCATTTTGGGGTATCCCTGCCTTTGGTCTTTCTGCTACATATCATACATAACGCTGTGTTAATTAGGCCATGACCTCATCCATGTCCCTTTCTATAAAACCAGTTACATTTCGGTACAGATCATTGAACTCCCACGCCAGGAGTTTTATAACTATCCATTTCATTTCAATTTACTCAGCCTACATTACAGGCCTCATTTCTCTGTCATGACGATGACACATAAGGCTTAAATCCTTTTGCATGCATACTCGGGTTGAATCACACGTACTGATCCAACCAATCATACGTCCCCTACACAGTCATATACATATGTATATAACCTACGTTTCATGTTTTCCTTTACACACCATTATCACGTAACACATAGATTGTTTGTACATAGGCCACGGCCTCCCTCAGATGTCTTATTCAAGCATGCAAACATTTCTGAGCCACTCATAGCTATTCCCATGGTATCAACATAATTTTATACATTGCTGCTACAGACTATAAGTCTGGTTCTTTTTACACCCCACACTCATCGTACTACTCTCTTTTACCCATTTTTAGGCTGTCGAGCTTATATAATTGCTCCACACGGTTTATTCCTGTGATTTATCATACTACCAGGTACGTACACCTGCTCATATGGTATTCTACCATACATTTCATTTCATCCCCCTAGTTTAGAGTACTGGCAATAGGGTCACAGGATTCCCAATAGGTATTTACCCCATCTTGGCTGTCGCCATTAGTTAGTGGTCCCGCGAGGCCAACACCCCGCCTCAAACGTTTCGGAGGCAAACACCCATCGGGCCACACGTTAGCTAGCCGCCTCGCATGTTGCAAAGAGAGGGCCTCACCTGTCACTCCCTTCCCCTGTTTTCTGTCGTACAGTCACCGAGAGGCCTAAAACTCCTGCCACTACGTCAAGTGGCCTCAATAACCCCTCGCGCCAACGCATAGATAGAGCCTCTCAAGCCGCTTGGCAATTAGTAGGGCCTCACCTGTCACCAAACAAGCATAATACTTTCGCCATCCGGCCTAGCTAGCCTGCCAGTACAATTTGGTGGTTCTATATACTAATTATTGTTTTATTTATAGTATGTCTCAGGAAGGGGTAGAGGATTTCTCCCTGCCTAGCACCCCGGCTAGAGCTGTCACTCCCACACAAGGAGGAGAGCTAGCTAGTCCAGCATCAATTAGATCCTGGACAATCCCGCGCATAACCACGGAATTAAGGAGACGACAAATCCCCTACCCCGCTACAGCAAGGAAGGCAGAACTTTTCAAACTGCTACGCACATCAACCAATAACATGGAAGCCGGGGAAGGATCTAGCCAGTCCAACCCAGGGGACATACATGCCATGTTATCCTCACTCATGGCATCCATGGGCAAGGTCAACTCCAGGCTGGAGAAACTTGAGTCGGTCACCACGGCCCTCACTCTAGCAGGGCCACCCGCGGCTGCGGTACAAACACCAGCCTTGCCATTAGTCGCTCCAGCCAGCCCCCTGGATGACCAGGAAGTTAGCCCGGCCCACATGATACCTGAGCATATCAAAAGGGATATCCTGGAAGGTAAAGACGTCAACCTGGCTTCCCTGTTGATTGCCTCCCAGGACATTGTGGAACATAAGACGTATGCTTATGATGATGTTTCTGTTATTGTCAGATCTAGGGATGCCCGCCTGAACAGGAAACTGACTATCCCTGAATTTGTACTAGCGTTTGGTATTTACAGGGATGTCATCTGTGCGGTTTATCCCAACAGAAGAGAGGAGTTTGATCTCTATATGCACAAGCTGGTAGACCTGGGCAACAAATATGGTGGTTCAGCATTCTATGACTACCATAGGTCTTTTTCTGCAAAAGTGGCTGGAGCCTTCTCCCAGTACGGTACACGATCCAACTGGGGAAGGATTGATACCGTCTTATTTTGCAGACACTTTGCAGGTCTAAGAACACCAGCTTGTGCATACTGCTCCTCCACAGCCCATACTACTAATTTTTGTCCCAACACGGCAGACGGACATGCCTCCACACAAGGAACTAGTTCCTCTGGGGATCCAGGGAAACTATCCAAAGACAAATTGGGACGCCCAATCAAGTTTCTGGGCAAGTCCCAGATATGTAATAATTTCAATGTTGGGTCTTGTAATTACAGTGGATGTAGACTATTGCATGTCTGTTCAAAATGTTTTAGGGCACATGCTAAGACCATGTGTCCAAATAAAATGTATTCTAAGCCTTACCTTACGTCCATTAATATGCCAGTATTCACAGCATTGATGTCTCAGCACCCATCTAGACACCTGGTAGATTTTCTTATTTCTGGTTTAACAGAAGGCTTCCACACAGGTATCCTACACATACCAGCTGGCACTCTGGAATGCCCAAACCTACAATCCGCCCAACACAACCCCACAGTGGTTGACACCCTCATAAACCAAGAAGTGGAGGAGGGCTTTGTATTGGGGCCTTTTAGAACTCCCCCATTCACAGAATGGCGCACCAACCCTATTGGTATTGTCACAGGGAAATCTTCCCAAAAACAGAGACTCATCATTGACTTATCGGCTCCCCACTCATCGGCCAACCCCAGTCTTAATTCCCTCATACCCTCTGAGGAATTCTCTCTGCAATACACCACCATAGATCACGCCATTACAGCCATCATACAAGCAGGGGTGGGAGCCTGGCTCAGTAAGACCGACATTACTAACGCCTTCAAATTACTCCCTATCCACCCCACACTGTGGCACCTGCATGGCATCAAGTGGTCCGAGAACTACTATTTTTTCTCCCGGTTAACTTTTGGGTCCAAAAGTAGCCCAGCTATTTTCGACACATTTGCCGAAGCACTATGCTGGTTACTATTGAACATAGCCGGATGCCCTACAGTATTACATTACTTGGACGATTTCCTACTGGTCGAGGAGAATACTGCACCTCCCACTAGCCTCAAAGCTACCACTAAGCTGTTTGAGCAACTAGGTGTACCCATCTCCCCAAAGAAAACAGAAGGGCCAGACACGGTTATCACTTTTCTGGGTATCCAGTTAGACTCTGCCACAATGCAAGCAAGCCTACCTTACGAAAAGATAGACAATATTCTCACTTACATAAACAACTACCTACAGCTCGGCACTTGCAACCGCAAAGAACTACAGTCCCTGCTGGGGTCACTAAATTTTGCAATGCGCATCATACCTCAAGGCCGCTCCTTTATTTCACGACTATTGCATCTTTTCCCACTTTTTCTACATGACACGCACAGGTTGTCCTTAGATGCCCAAGCTACGGCAGATCTAAACATGTGGAAGAGGTTTTTAACCACTTGGAATGGTAAACGTATGTTCCTCCCTCAATTGACTGAATCATCTCCTACCATTTGGTATCCTACCATTTGGTCGGATGCGGCATCTACCACTGGTTTTGCAGCAATTTTTGGGAACGAATGGCTTTGGGGCAGCTGGCCTTCAGCAGTTCTGGATTTGGAAGGTTTTTCCACTACCTCAGCTCTTTTTGAGATCTACCCCATAGTGGCGGCTGCCGTAGCGTGGGGTCATTTATGGGCTAATACGCCAGTGCGTTGTTACTCAGACAACCAGGCGACCTGTCACATCATCAACAAAGGTCGTTCCAAATCTCTTACGATTATGAGATTTCTGAGGAAACTCACTTGGTTGGCAGCTTGTCATAATTTCTTCCTATGTTGTTTCCATGTGCCAGGTGTATACAACACAGCTGCTGACAGTTTGTCTCGCTTTAAATTTCAGGAGTTTCATCAAGCACTCCCGTCAGCAGCACCCACAGCCACCATCACTCCAACATTTCAACAACTCATACTGGACTAGACGTCATCATGCAGCATAGCAGGACATTGTCTCAGTTGGCACTTTCACACAATACAAACAAAACATACAACAGGGCTTTCACACTATTCAAACGATTCCTTCTGGAACATAACATCATACAACCGTTTGTTATGACATCTTTTTTGGGGTTTGCTTCCTTTTGCCACCTTAAACTCAAATTGTCATATAACACCATCAAACTCTATCTCACTGGCATTCAACACCACATGCTCATCTTACACCCAAATAACAACAGTTTCATGGCCTCTCACCAAATTAAGACCATACTCAGAGGTATTCAAAAATCAGAACCCACACATTTGGCCCAGAGGCTACCCATAGATAACCATATCTTCAAAGCTTTATCTAACCTACTCGACCTGAAACCGTTTGACACTAATACGAATTCTATCATCAAAACAGCAATATACATCGCTTTCTATGGATTTCTACGACCCAGAGAATTCACTACGACCTCCACGACCCAAACCACTCCATTCCTCCTCTATTCCCACTTGACAAAACATATGGATCATTACATCCTGTCTTTACCTCACTCCAAAACCAGCCAGCACATACCTGTAAACATTCCGTACTACCCCACGCACAACAGATGGTGTCCCGTAAAAGTTCTTGATGCCTACATACAGCACCATCACTTACTGCCCTCGCAACCGTTATTACAACTACAAGGTGCAGTACTCACCACTACAACCTTCATGACCTACGTCAGGTCCTTGCTCACACAACTGGGCCTCAACGCAAACAATTACTCAGGACACTCCTTTCGTATAGGAGCCGCGTCCACAGCCTCCAGTTTCAACGTCCCAACTCATGTTATCAAAACACTGGGGCGCTGGAAGTCATCAGCTTACTCACGGTACATACCGAACCCAGTACAAGAGTTAAGAGATGCTTTCATAAACATGTCTGGTTGATAAATGTATATGTATTGGTGGTCTGTTAATAAATTGGATTACTTAATTTTTGCCCTCTTCTTTCTCAGGCCTACCTCATCGTCGGTTTCGGCACACCACAACCGACTTGCTCCTTTTATCATCCTACGCTTATTCATGGTATTTCACACTGTACTATCTTAAGCACCTAACACAAGTATTAAGGCAATTTGCCTGCATTTGTGGGAGGTGCTGGTTTTCTACCCCTAGCCTACTTAAGGCACTCCCCTTGCCTGGCTCCTTACCGTTCGAGGTCAGCGTTGAATGACCCTCCCACCACACCACTTTTAACATTTATTTTCCTTTCTATTTCTTTTCCTGGGTGGGCCCTCTTCTTTCTCAGGCCTACCTCATCGTCGGTTTCGGCACACCACAACCGACTTGCTCCTTTTATCATCCTACGCTTATTCATGGTATTTCACACTGTACTATCTTAAGCACCTAACACAAATATATATATATATATATATATATATATATATATATATATATATTTATATATATATCTCTTTTACCAATATAAAATATTGGTCCTGTCAGAGTAACATTTTTAATTATACAGTAAGCATACTCACATGCATACACAGACAATCTCACTGACAAGCTGATTGATACACAGCCTCATACATAAGGTTATTGACATAAAAACACAAGCTCACTCAGTAGCAGGCACACACACACACACAAGCAAGCGCGCGCACACACACACAGCTTAATGTAGTGGTACTGGTGTCTATAGCCTGTCCCTGCAGGCTTTTCAATGTAAACACTGACTTTTAAGAGAAAAGGCAGTGTTTACATTGCTTCCTAGTGACAGACACTCAGACGGTCACTAGAGGTGCTTCCTGTGTCAGTGCGGATTGGCTGAGATCATCAAGCTTGATGATCTCAGCCGTAGAGGCAGGGCCAGGCGAGGGGAGACCAGCATGACGTGGGGGGAAAAAAAAGGTGAGTAAAAACACACATACACACACACACATACCATGACAGACACACACCATGACACAGAGAGACCGTGACACAGACAGAAACACACACACACCATGACAGACAGACACCATGACACAGACAGACACACACACCATGACAGACACACACCTTGACACACACACACACCATAACACAGACAGACCGTGACACACAGACACACACACCACGACACAGAGAGACCGTGACACAGACACACACACACCGTGACACAGACACACACACATTACATGACACAGACAAACACACACACCATGACACACACAGACACACATTACATGACAGACACACACACACCATGACGTAGACACACATTGCATGACACAGACAGACACACACACAAATGACACAGACACACACACACATACCATGACAGACATACACCATGACACAGAGAGACCATGACACAGAGAGAAACACACACACCATGACAGACACACACACACCATGACACAGACAGACACACATTACATGACACAAACACACACATCATGACACACACAGACACACATTACATGAGACACACACACACCATGACATAGACACACATTGCATGACACAGAGACACACACACCATGACAGACAGTGACACAAACAATGACACAGACACACATTGCTGACACAGACACTCACACACCATGACACAAACAGACACACACACACACACCATGACAGACACACACACAAATGACACAGACACACACATACACAATTTCTACCTGTGGGGAGCTCCTTTGGCGGCCGAAGGGGGAGCTGGCTGTTCTGTCTCTGCTCCCCCTCCCCTGCGCGTCGCACAGTGAGACCGGGCCGGAATATGACGTCATATTCCGGCCCCGGTCTCTTTGTAGTGCACTGGGGAGGGGGAGCAGAGACAGAACAGCCAGCTCCCCCTGTGGCCGCAAGAACAGCCAGCAAACCATGCGGCCGCCAAAGGAGCTCCCTCTGTGGCCGCAGGTGAGCCAGCTGGCTGCCCGGCCCCAGGTGCCGACGGCCCACCTGGAAATTTCCCGGTATTCCGGTGGGCCAGTCCGGCCCTGCATGTGAGCTTAACTTCTGTGGCTCTGAAAGTATTTGAAAGGTTATTAAGGGATAATGTTCAATAATTCTTTGAGAAAAATGTGGTTATCAGCAAAAATCAGCATGGTTTTATGAATTACAGGTCATGTCAAACTAACTTGATTGCATTCTACGAAGAAGTAGAAGTATAGATCAGGGTGTGGCTGTGGATGTGATCTATTTGGATTTTGCCAAGGCATTTGATACGGTTCCCCACAATAGATTAATGTTCAAACTCAAATAAATTGGTCTAGATGAAAATTCTTGTTCTTGGGTAGAACATTGGCTTAAAAATAGAGTACAGAGAGTTGTCATTAATGGTAAATTTTCAGGCTGGACAGAGGTGGCAAGAGGTGTCCCTCAGTGTTCTGTTCTGGGACCTCTTCTATTTAGCATGTTTATGAATAATCTTGAAAAAAGCAATGAAGGTCATATTTCAAGGTTTGCAGATGACACAAAACTCTGTAAAGTAATACAATGTGAGCAAGATATTACTTTGCTGCAGAGGGATTTAGATAGACTGGGGAACTGGGCACTCAAATGGCAAATTAAATTTAATGTAGAACAATGCAAAGTTATGCACTTTGGTGTAAAGAATACACAAGCAACGTATTCCCCTAATGGAAGCAAATTAGGGATAACAACACACGAGAAGGACTTGGGAATTGTTATAGACAACAAACAATGCAACAATGTGCAATGTGAATCAGCAGTGGCTAAGGCCAGTAATCTATTGTCATGCATGGAAAAGGGCATTCATTCTCGGGATGAGAATATAATTTTCCTCTTTATAAATCACTGGTAAGACCACATCTTGAATATGCTGTGCAATTTTGGGCACCTGTTCTAAAGAAGACATTTTTTTTTTTTTTTTTCATTTCATCTTTATTCGATTTTTCATCATACAAAAACATTTAAAACATACATACATACATACAATTATTGGACAAACATTCAAAATGTAAAATATCCGCTATTATTACATTACATACAACATTCTACAAAAATGGGAAAAGTGCCGGACTGGTACTAGAGTGCTCTTATCTTGTATTTTTAGATTTTACTTCTATAAGCTCTAAAATACATATTATTACTCAGACTTTACGTGAATGTCCTTATCAGATCCAAACATTTTTCTCCTAGCAATTTATTCTTATTTACAATGCTTTTCCTCCAGCTTATACCTGTTTCCTTTTTTACTTGCATTGTCAGGAGTGATGTACCGAACGGTTCGCTGGCGAACGGTTCCTGGCGAACATAGCATGTTCGCGTTCGCCACGGCGGGCGAACATATGCGCGGTTCGACCCGCCCCCTATTCGTCATCATTGAGTAAACTTTGACCCTGTACCTCACAGTCAGCAGACACATTCCAGCCAATTAGCAGCACAGCCTCCCTAGCAGACCCTCCCACCTACAGGACAGCATCCATTTTAGATTCATTCTCAAGCTGCATGCTTAGTAAGAGGAGGGAAAGTGTAGCTGCTGTTCATAAGATAGGGAAAAGCATAGCTAGGTTAGGGATAAGGGTATGCTTTTTTTGGATTTTTTTTTTCTATGTAATGTAAATGCACTTAGTTGTCTGCCACTGCTGCCAGCTTCTGTGTCAGGCTCACAGTGCCCATTTCCCCAGTCAGTGCCACCAATTACATCTGGTGTCACAATAGCTTGGATTTAAAAACAAAAAACTTTTTTCACTGTTATAGATTGAATAGCAGTCAGTTGTCTGCCACTGCTGCCAGCTTCTGTGTCAGGCTCACAGTGCATACTGTGCCCATTTCCCCAGTCAGTGCCACCAATTACATCTGGTGTCACAATAGCTTGGATTTAAAAACAAAAAACTTTTTTCACTGTTATAGATTGAATAGCAGTCAGTTGTCTGCCACTGCTGCCAGCTTCTGTGTCAGACTCACAGTGCATACTGTGCCCATTGCCACCACTTAGATCTGGTGACACAAAGCTTGGATTTAAAAACAAAAAACACTTTTTTCACTGTTATAGATTGAATAGCAGTCAGTGTCTTTAAAGCGGGTGTGTTACGCTAACAGTGGATACGGTGACCAGTGCCACCACTTAGATCTGGTGACACAAAGCTTGGATTTAAAAACAAAAAACTTTTTCACTGTTATAGATTGAATAGCAGTCAGTGTCCTTAAAGCGGGTGTGTTACGCTAACAGTGGATACGCTGACAAGTGCCACTAATTAGATCCTGTGTCACAATAGCTTGGATTTAAAAACAAAAAACTTTTTTTACTGTTATAGATTGAATAGCAGTCAGTGTCCTTAAGCGGGTGTGTTACGCTAACAGTGGATACGCTGACAAGTGCCACTAATTAGATCTGGTGTCACAATAGTTTGGATTTAAAAAAAAAATAATCTTTTTTCACTGTTATAGATTGATAGCAGTCAGTGTCCTTAAAGCGGGTGTGTTACGCTAACAGTGGATACGCTGACAAGTGCCACTAATTAGATCTGGTGTCACAATGGCTTGGATTTAAAAACAAAAAACTTTTTTTACTGTTATAGATTGAATAGCAGTCAGTGTCCTTAAAGCGGGTGTGTTACGCTAACAGTGGATACGCTGACCAGTGCCACTAATTAGATCTGGTGTCACAATAGCTTGGATTTAAAAAAACAAAACTCTTTTTTTCACTGTTATAGATTGAATAGCAGTCAGTGTCCTTAAAGCGGGTGTGTTAAGCTAACAGTGGATACAGTGCCCAGTGCCACCACTAACTGGTGTCACATTAGCTTGCATTTAAAAACAAAAAACTTTTTTCACTGTTATAGATTGAATAGCAGTCAGTGTCCTTAAAGCGGGTGTGTTACGCTAACAGTGGATACGGTGACCAGTGCCACTAATTAGATCTGAAGTCACAATAGTTTGGATTTAAAAAAATAATAATCTTTTTTCACTGTTATAGATTGAATAGCAGTCAGTGTCCTTAAAGCGGGTGTATTACGCTAACAGTGGATACGCTGACCAGTGCCACTAATTAGATCTGGTGTCACAATAGTTTGCTTGGATTTAAAAAAAAAAACATCTTTTTTCACTGTTATAGATTGAATAGCAGTCAGTGTCCTTAAAGCGGGTGTGTTACGCTAACAGTGGATACGGTGACCAGT
>OW240921.1:104039318-104053536 GCA_933207985.1 Pelobates cultripes | reverse complement strand
TCTGTGTCAGTGTGTATCAGGAACCTTAGGACAGGTGTCAATCCATATCTGCCAAGTGACCCGATGTAGGGGGAACAGTCCCTATTCTGCTCTGTGTCAGTGTGTATCAGGGATCCTTAGGACAGGTGTCAATCCATATCTGCCAAGTGACCCTATGTTGGGGTAACATTCCCTATCCTGCTCTGTGTCAGTGTGTATCAGGGATCCTTAGGACAGGTGTCAATCCATATCTGCCAAGTGACCCGATGTTGGGGTAACATTCCCTATTCTGCTCTGTGTCAGTGTGTATCAGGAATCCTTAGGACAGGTGTCAATCCATATCTGCCAAAGTGACCCGATGTTGGGGTAACATTCCCTATTCTGCTCTGTGTCAGTGTGTATCAGGGATCCTTAGGACAGGTGTCAATACATATCTGCCAAGTGACCCGATGTTGGGGTAACATTCCCTATTCTGATCTGTGTCGAGAGTGTGTATGGGGCTCTGAGGACAGGTGTCAATCCATATCTGCCATGTGACCCTATGTAGGGAGGAACAGTCCCTATTCACTCTGTGTCAGTGTGTATCAGGGATCCCTAGGACAGGTGTCAATCCATATCTGCCAAGTGACCCTATGTAAAAAAGACCTGATGAGATGAGCTGCCTTGGGCTAAAAATGGTCCACACGCTGCTGTATTATAACTCTGAATGCCGCTTGACTTGCGTGACTTATCCGCCACCAACTAGGGTTCAAGCCGCCAGTGTGTACTTTTATAAATGGCTTTATAAAGCAGTGTGTACTTTATAAATGGCTCCACCTGCCACCCGTACAGCAACACAGTCTCCAGTTAGGAGGACCGACCAAGCCTCTTCTTCCATCTCCCTGTTACAAAAATCAATGCCGTGTACACGTCCACTGATAGGAGACGCGGAAGGTATTAAACTGATAAAAATAGTACTAAACACCCCCCCCCTATCTGGTGTCACATTAGCTTGACCGCGCAGTGCCCCAAATTTGCAGTAAGAGGACCGACCAAGCCTCTTCTTCCATCTCCCTGTTACAAAAATCAATGCCGTGTACCACGACCACTGATAGGAGCGGAAGGTATTAAACTGATAAAAATAGTACTAAACACACCACTCCCTCGTGTCACACATTAACTGACGGCGCAGTGCCCCAAATTTTGCAGTAAGAGGACCATTAAACCTCTTCTTCCATCTCCCTGTTACAAAATCAATGCGTGTACCACGACCACTGATAGGGTAGCGGAAGGTATTAAACTGATAAAAATAGTACTAAACACACCACTCCTGTCTGGTGTCACATTAGCTTGACCGCGCAGTGCCCCAAATTTGCAGTAAGAGGACCGACCAAGCCTCTTCTTCCATCTCCCTGTTACAAAAATCAATGCCGTGTACACGTCCACTGATAGAGGACGCGGAAGGTATTAAACTGATCAGAACAATACTAAACACACCCACTCCTTTTTTTTTGGTGAGGCTTTACAGGGACGATTAGCTGCTCCACGGGACATGTTAGCTCACGGGCAGCTGGCTCATCAAGGAACACAGCAGCTTTCCATGTACAGGTAAGACCGTGCAGCGGTGAGGTTCAGGCTCTCTTCTTCCTGGAGGATATGCTGCAAGCCTGTTGAACAGGTGACCTTGCTCGGGTCCCAGGTGTACGGTTCCTAAAATGGCTGCCATATACGTCCACTGATAGAGCTAGCGGAAGGTATTAAACTGATCAGAAAATACTAAACACACCACTCTATCTGGTGGCACATTAGCTTGACGGCGCAGTACTTTAAATTTGAATAAGAGGACCGACCAAGCATCTTCTTCCATCTCCTATTTACGAAATCACTGCCATATCCATACAAATTTGTACGTTACTCAGGATAGTTTTTCCAGGGATAAATATTTGTAAGCCTGTTGAGCGAGTGAAGCCTTGCTCGGGTCCCCAGGTGTACGGTTCCTAAAATGGCTGCCATATACACACGTCCACTGATAGAGGCGGAAGGTATTAAACTGATCAGAACAATACTAAACACACCACAAATAAGGTTTCTCTCCTGTATGGCTCCTCAAATGATGCTTAAGATTAGAAGCGGCTGAAAAGCATTTCTCACACTCCGAACAAAAATATATTTTTTTAACATTCTCTCCACTTTGAACGAAATGACGTTTGGGAAGAGATTAACATAATTAAACACAGGCAGTAAAAATACAGTTTTTAGCCATACCCTGTAACTTTAAAACTACACATCCCATCTTCATAATTACATATTTGGAATCAGCACACTTAAAACATAAACATAACCAAAAATCAGCCAAATCCATCCAGGGGTTAAAAGTTAGCTGGAGGTCCCTTTATGACCGACCGCAAGCACATTTTCCTGCCCAAAACAGTTCCATAGATTTGGGCTGTGAGGTCGGTCTATTTCAGGCTGAAAAAACGACTAAGTCCCATCGCCGAATGGGACTTAGTCTCTACAGCTGAAATAATTTCCCATTTACTGAACCAAGTGGGAAATAGCAAGGCAGGCACAAAGGGTTTGCACCAGGTCTGGGGACACAGGGGACACCGTCTTAAAGGGGCCGTGTCCCAACAAGTCTGGGGACACAGCCTTAAAGGGGCAGTGTCCCAATCTTCCTGATGTCCCAAAAAAGGTGTTTAAAAGGCCAGCACCAGTCACATAAAGAGTCCATAAGCCCCAATATGCCCACCGACAGTCTTAAAGGGCCATACACACCAAATAAAAGTGCATACATTTTCACAATCTCCCAGGGGCCATAGTCATGCGGGAGGAGGCTGACAAGTAGGCTTCTCCACAACCCAGGGAAGCAGGGCAATTTGCCATTTAAAGGGCCCGTTACAAATAGCATTTTGTAACAAGGTGTCAATCCATATCTGCCAAATGACCCGATGTAGGGGGACCAGTCCCTATTCTGCTCTGTGTCAGTGTGTACCAGGGAACCTTAGGACAGGTGTCAATCCATATCTGCCAAGTGACCCGATGTAGGGGAACAGTCCCTATTCTGCTCTGTGTCAGTGTGTATCAGGGATCCTTAGGACAGGTGTCAATCCATATCTGCCAAGTGACCCTATGTAGGGGGACCAGTCTCTATTCTGCTCTGTGTCCGTGTGCATCAGAGGCTCTGAGGACAGGTGTCAATCCATATGTCAAGGTGTCAATATGTCATATGTCAGGTGTCAATCCATATTCATTGTGATTTAGGAATGTTAGGTGATTTCTGCCCTTTATGGATTAAAACCAGACTCTGTATCAACTGTGTAATTTTCCATGGGAGTTTTGCCATGGATCCCCTCCGGCATGCCACAGTCCAGGTGTTAGTCCCCTTGAAACAACTTTTCCATCCCTATTGTGGCCAGAAAGAGTCCCTGTGTGTTTTAAAATTCGCCTCCCCATTGAAGTCAATGGCGTTTCGGGCGGTTTGCCGGTTCGCGAACATTTGCGGAAGTTCGCGTTCGCCGTTCGCGAACCGAAAATTTCGGGTTCGCGACATCACTACTGATCACCTATCTTGCTCTAGATTGCAGCACTGTTACCTACCCCTACACCAACGTGACAGGACTCGTCAATGGACTAGACAATCTTTCGTTTCACAGTCGACACTTTTTTAAACCTGGCTCTTTCTGTTAATGCTTAGCAATTGTACGTTAGGGCCTTCCACAATTTCAACAGGTTTTGGTAGCATTTATATTGTATACTGATTTTCTAGGGGTAGCTTTCACTTCTTTTGGCCACCTGAACTCATAATTTTCCTTAAACACCATCAATTATAATTGACAAATATACAACATCATATAATCACAATTTGGGCCAAACAATCAGATTCTGGTCATCATACCAAATTCATATAACAGATCTCCACCTACTGGACTAACTATACATAGTCAACTCTTTCAATCACTATCTGACCTACTTGACAACGCACCTTTCGAACTTCACACTAACCACGTAACTAAAACTGCCATCTATCTAGCATTCTACGGGTTTCTCAATTCACTATGATTATCACTTGCAAGGACTACATAGGCAGGTAACATCTTACAAAGATACAGGACCACAATGTCCTATCCCTCAACATACTTAAACGGCCGAGGAGTCAAATAGTAATATCCTTTATTATCCTAACAAGACATTTTGTTCCCCCGTAACATTCTTCAACACCTACTTGGCCCTGCTCCAGGTACCTCTGATCAACCTCTGTCTTTACACGGCTCCCCTCTCACGTATACCTACATCTAGTTAGATCACTTTATGGCTTTTTGCCCCGAACACAAATATATATATATATGTTAGGCATGTAATCTCATGTAACTTCCACTCACATCTTATTGAGCTAACTTAGAGCTCTGCTGTTTTGCGCATGGATGGAATTATCTCCGTCTAAGGATATATAGTGATGCAGTCGCCACAGATGCTTCAAATAAGATGTAGTGTGCAGGTATAACGGATTCACCCGCACATAGAAATTTTTATGAGGGTATTTACCGTCCTGACAGGAATAGTTGTGCCCATCTGCAACCATGCACTTGGATACCTGATAAACCCAGCATGTCTAGGGACGCCGGCCGCTACGGATCCATGTCACTTTATAGCCCCATGACCGCCCATGTTGATGACGAATTCACGAGCGCGCACGTTTTAAGATTATGCATCTTCCGATCACGCTCCAGTGAGGGAATTAAGGATGGCACGTTGTCCTTGTAATGGGGATCCAGCAGGGTGGCCACCCAGTAATCCGCACAAGTTAGAATGTGGGCAACTCGGCAGTCGTTGCACACGCACTTTGGTGACTCTAGATAACCCTGGGCTGATCGCACGTCCCCTTGACGACACATTCGGATGTCTGCCCTATCAACTTTCGATGGTACTTTCTGCGCCTACCATGGTGACCACGGGTAACTGGGAATCAGGGTTCGATTCCAGAGAGGGAGCCTGAGAAACGGCTACCACGTCCAAGAAAGGCAGCAGGTGCGCAAATTACCCACTCCCGACGCGGGGAGGTAGTGATGAAAAATAACAATACAGGACTCTTTCGAGGCCCTGTAATTGGAATGAGTACACTTTAAATCTTTTAACGAGGATCTATTGGAGGGCAAGTCTGGTGCAGAGCGACTGACCCGTGCGTACTGCAGCTGAAACTCCACTATCGCCTGCTGTTGCTCACACAATCTCTCCAGCATATGAGGCGATGAGCGGGAAGGCCAAAGTTACGCTGCAGCGCAGACAGGCGAGCAGCAGCAGGGTGAGAACGCCGAAAGCGTGCACAGACGGCCCGCACTTTCTGCAGCAGCTCTGATATATCTAGGTAGTTTTTCAGGAATTTCTGCACCACCAAATTCAGCACATGCGGCAGGCAAGGGATGTGCATCAAACCGGCTAGGCCCAGAGCTGCTACGAGATTTCGCACACCACTAGGCCGGGCTTGAGGCTCAGTGGCAACAACCACTCATCGGTCTGTTGCTCCATGCCTGTCCACAGCTACTGCGTGGTGTGGGGTTTTTCTCCCAAACATATGAGTTTTAAAACAACCTGCTGTCATTTCCCCCTGGCTGTGCTGAAGTTGGTGGTGAAAGTGTTACGCTGACCGGATGAGGAGGTGGTAGAGGAGGAGGAAACGGAGTAGGAGGAGGAGGCAACAGGAGGCAAAGAGAAATGCCCTGCAATCCTCGGTGGCAGAAGGACATGCGCCAAACTGCTATCCGCCTCAGGCCCATGTAACCGCTAATAGTCAACAATTAAGTTCACTGACAGTAAGGTCACACAACAGTGTGACAGGCATATTTAATACAGTTAATTCACTGTCTCAAAAAAGTGTGATTTTTTTTTAAACCAACAATGTAAGAGTAGTATTTAAGGGTTTTATTGGACTGCAAGAAATGCACCGCAGGCCGCAAATATTCTATTTAGCACTAAAAAGTGTTTTTTTTTTAAACCAACAATATAACAGTAGTATTTAAGGGTTTTATTGGACTGCAAGAAACGCACCGCAGGCCGCAAATGTACTATTTAGCACCAAAGAAATGTGAATTTTTCAAAGTGCGATGTAACCACAGTATTTGACAGTTCTATTTGACTCTCAGATATGAAGTGCATGCCACAAATTTACTTTTTATCACCCAAAAAATTTGAATTTTTCAAAGTGCGATGTAACCACAGTATTTGACGTTTCTATTTGACTCTTTGATATGAAGTGCACGCCACAAATTTACTTTTTAGCACCCAAAAAATTTAAATTTTTCAAAGTGCAATGTAGCCACAGTATTTGACGGTTCTATTTGACTCTCAGATATGAAGTACACGCCACAAATTAACTTTTTAGCATCAAAGAAAATTTAATTTGTAAAACTGCAATGTCACAGCAGTATTTAAAAATGCCTAGATGTTGCCCACTGAGCTACCAGAACAGAATTAAGGTAATGTGCCTGGCACACATGCAGTTGCAAGTGCCCACCTAACAAACAGACTGATTGCTAATTTCTCTGTGGCACTGGGCTCAGGGCAGGGTACAAAAATGTAGTATAGCACCCACAAAAATAATGTAGTTTGCAGATTCAACACCAGAATTCTTTCCTAATCTGTCCCTCACAGCTGCCGCATCCTCTACCTACAATAATAAGAGCTCATGTGACTCCAGCTTATATAGAGGCTGGGTCACATGCTGCACTGGCCAATGGCTTCTAAGGGCACACAAGTCAAACTTTTGTTGATTGGCTGCCCTGCCAGCTTTTCAAAATGCGCCATTAAATCGCCGAACACTGAACTCGAACCCGAACTGTTACTGAAATGTCCGGGTTTGGGTTCGGGGTCCAAAATCTCTACAGTTCGGGTTCACTCATCTCTAATCGCTGCCTTTAAAAAAGGATTATCCGAGAATATACTTGAAGAAATTGCTGCCAAAGATCTACCGAAAAAAAATTAAACAAATTTATTACCTTTGTGATGCAGATTGATAATAGACTTAGGACCAGAGAAATTACTAGAAGCAGAACCAGACGTATGACCTTGTCACTAGCACCCCGATTCTCCAAACCTGTTGTCCCTGACCTCCTGATGCGATCTGAATCCGAACCTATGCAACAAGGGGTTACCAGATTGTCAGAGGCAGAGAAACAGTATAGGAAAAGAGAGGGTCTATGCTTATATTGTAGCAAAGAAGGAGAGATACTTGTCCTATACTTCCACACACCTAAGAACCTTAAGGGGACAGGTTTAGGTGTAATGGATACGTCCTCTAGTAATAACCAAAGTAGATTTCTCTTTGACATTGTCGCCCTTTGCAACAAGAAAAACTTTTCATGCAAAGCCCTGGTAGACTTACATTTCAGATAATCGCTTCCCCTTCATGTCCCATCATATTAGGGTTCCCTTGGCTCATCAAGCACAACCCTCATATTGAGATAGAGGTAAGGGCTGCGCTAAGAAAGCCTATATAAGTAGACTAAAAGTAATAGAGACCAAAACAAAAATGGTCTAAAATGATAAGTCACCAACAGATAAATCTATATATATATATATATATAGGAGACAGTGAGGGAAAATCTCACTTTAAACAACAGAATCGAAATAAAATGCAAATTAAGTGAACAGAATTAAGATAAATCAGTCCAGATAATGAAATGTGATGGAGGTAAAAGTCTCACTAATACGTAGAGTAAGGTAATGGTACAGTCCTCAGGAGTTGATCCTTCCGGATTGATAAAATTTCTGTATATGTGGAGACAAAGAAAGGGAGAGTACGACAAGCAGCCAATAGCTTAATATTGTAAAATCCAATGGTAAAATAGATAAAAGGAAAGTAATACACTCACATTTGTGAGAGCTATTAACCAGCTCTGGGATGATGGGCTTGTAGCGGTATAATCCCCGCTAGAGGATATATGGGAGAGGTACGTCTGTTGCTCCGGCTTGGTAGAATCAGTGCTCTAAAATAAAAGTAAAAGACAGCAATAGTGCTCTCCGTATATAGGAATAAGGAAATAAAATATATATAAAATATACTCATAAGAGTAGAGCAGGAAGTACTGCTCTATCAATACAGCATTGGTGGAATGATCCCCACCTAGGATTTCTTGAGTCAGGATACAAAAGGTGCCAGGAAGAGAAATTATAAAAAAGTGCATATAAAATCTAATAAAATGAAAATTGGTCCTTATAAAAGGGATAACCAAAAGACTTTTATTGTATAAAATGCACAATTAAAACCATTAACGCGTTTCACCTTTAAGGCTTTATCAAAATGGAATATGACATTAATCCTCGCACAGACGGCGGCACTGTTTATTCATGCCATCGGAAACATCATGTTACAGGGGTAAAGTGAAAAACCCACTACCCTAACTAAAAAAATTTAAAAAATCAAATCATGCATATATAAGATAACAAAATACATGTAAACATATCACTTGAGAGTATACATAAACTAATCATATATAGAAGAATAAAAATTGTACAGAACCTATATAAGAGAGAGGTAAAAAGAGTGTCCTTTATATGAGGGTAACATTACATTATATAAATTAAAAAGAGATAGATAAAGGAATTACGTAAAAACAGTATAGCAATAAAAAAATATATATATAGCAATAAAAAAGATTATAAAAAATTGTGCAGATCAAAGTCTGCATGTAAACCATGAGTTATGAGGGTCTGTAGCTTTTAGACCCATTCCATTTCTACTTTTCCTAGGACATTCTTGATATCTCCTCCCCTCCAAGATAAAATAAAAAATTTTATTCCCGTACATTTAAGCATTTTTGGATTTTTATTGTGATTAATAAAATGTTTGGATACAGAATGGTTTAGGTATCCATTTTTAATGTTTCTGCAATGTTCGCTTAATCTGGTTTTTAAGCGCCTTGTGATCATTCCAACATACTGGAAGCCATATGGGCATTCAAGCAGATATATCAAAATTTTCGTATTGCAGCTTATAAATTCTCTAATATTTAGATCCATCTTAACCACTAACTTTACTAAAACAATCCCACCCAAAAATACATATTTTTTTCCCCATGTCAAAGGTTTCCATAAATGTAAATCATGTATTGTATGTAGAACTACTGATCCCACAATACCGTCCAAGATAACACAATTTACCTCAAATAGGACTAAAATGACCTATAATATTAGAGAATGTATAAGCTGCAATACAAAAATGTTATCTATCTGCTTGAATGCCCATGTGGCTTCCAGTATGTTGGAATGACCACAAGGCGCTTAAAAGCTATATTAAGCGAACATTGCAGAAATATTAAAAATGGATACCTAAACCATTCTGTACAGGGCCGCCATGAGGGGGTGACAACCGTGACTTTTGTCACGGGCCCTGCGGCCCTGGGGGGCCCGGACTGCTCTGGCAGTCCTGGGCCCCACTTTCTTACTCTGCACACATAGATAGCGAATATCGCTATCTATGTGTGTATTCTCAAGCTCCAGTTAGCCTGTTACTATTTCTCCCTTTTTATAACTCTCAGACTCATGTGGAGCTGCCATGCAACTGTCTCGCAAGAGTTATTAGAAGAGAGAATAGAGAAGCTGTGTGCTGCCTGGACCCTCAACAGGGTCGGGGCCCCCAACCCACCCAGCCACACAACGGATGGAATCTCCCTGACACAGGTAAACAGGAGGGGGAGAAACATTTAAATAATTTAATAAAAATTTATGTGAAGTCCCTTCCCTCCCTCCCCAGTAGATCACACATTTACACACACACACTGCATACACCAACACAACACACACTGCATACACCAACGCAACACACACACACACACCGCATACACTCAAAACCGCCCCACACACTGCATTCACTAACACAACACACACTGCATTCACTAACACAACACACACACTGCATACACTAACACAGCACACACTGCATACACTAACACAACACACACTGCATACACTAACACAACACATACTGCATACACTAACACAACACACACTCTGCATACACTAACACAACACACACTGCATACACTAACACAACACACACACTGCATACACTAACACAACACACACTGCATACACTAACAAAACACACACACACACACTGCATACACTAACACAACACACACTGCATACACTAACAAAACACACACACACACACTGCATACACTAACACAACACACTGCATACACTAACACAACACACACTCTGCATCCACTACACTAACACACACTCTGCATCCGCTGCACACTAACACATTCTCTACATTCACTACACATTAACACTGCATTCACATAAATTTTTTATTAAATTATTTAAATGTTTCTCCCCCTCCCTGTTTACCTGTGTCCAGGGAGGGGGGAGATTCCATCCGTTGTGGTCGGTTGGGGGGCCCCACGGCTCCCTGTTACTGCAGAGGGGGTCCAGGCAGCACACAGCTTCTCCTCTCTTCTCTCTTCTTATAACTCTCGCGAGACCCGCGGAGCGTTGCCATGGTAACTGGGTCTCGCAAGAGTTATTAAAACATTTATGTGAATATGCCCCTTCCTCCCCCTCCCCCCCAGATCACACATTTACACACACACACTGCATACACTAACACAACACACACTGCATACACTAACGCAACACACACACACACTGCATACACTAACACAACACACACACTGCATACACTAACAAAACACACACACACACACTGCATACACTAACACAACACACACTGCATACACTAACACAACACACACTGCATACACTAACAAAACACACACACACACACTGCATACACTAACACAACACATGCTGCATACACTAACACACACACTGCATACACTAACACAAAACACACACACACACTGCATACACTAACAAAACACACACACACACTGCATACACTAACACAACACACACTGCATACACTAACAAAACACACACACACACACTGCATACACTAACACAACACACACTGCATACACTAACAAAACACACACACACACACTGCATACACTAACACAACACACTGCATACACTAACACAACACACACTCTGCATCCACTACACTAACACACACTCTGCATCCGCTGCACACTAACACATTCTCTACATTCACTACACATTAACACTGCATTCACTACACTAACACACACTCTGCATCCGCTACACACTAACACACTCTCTGCATTCACTACACATTAACACACACTATGCATTCACTACAAATTTACACACACTCTGCATTCACTGCACTAACACACACACTACATTCATTACACTGACACACTCTGCATTCACTACACACTAACACACTCTGCATTCACTACACACTAACACACTCTGCATTCACTAAACTATGCATACACTCTGGATTCACTATACTGACACACACTCTGCATTCACTACACTAACATACACTCTGCATTAACTGTACACACAGCATCCACTACACAAACATCCTGTACACACTACATCCACCACAAATTGAAACACTCTGCATTCACTATACACAGACACTGTGTCTAATACACACACTACATCCACTACAGACACTGCATCCACTAAACACATTTCATCTAGTACATACAAACACTACATCCACTACACAAACACACACTACATCACTGTACACACACTACATCCACTACTCAAATACACTCTGCGTTCACTATACACACTGGATCCGCTACACAAACACACACTCTGCATTCACTGCACAAACAGTATCTAATACACACAAACACTACATCCATTACACACATTCTAATTCACTTCCACTATACACACCACATTAAGTCCTGCATCATTGTGAGCGGACTAGGTAGGGCGTGGGTGGGCTCGGGAGGGAGGTTGTGGGGGGGGGGCCCAGACCTCGTGCTTTGTCATGGGCCCCAAAATTTCTGATGGCGGCCCTGATTCTGTATCCAAACATTTTATTAATCACAATAAAAATCCAAAAATGCTTAAAATGTATGGGAATAAAAAAATATCAAGAATGTCCTAGGAAAAGTAGAAATGTAGAAATGGAATGGGTCTACATGCTACAGACCCTCATAACTCATGGTTTACATGCAGACTTTGATCTGCACAATTTTTTATAATCTTTTTTATTGCTATATATATATTTTTTTATTGCTATACTGTTTTTACGGAATTCCTTTATCTATCTCTTTTTAATTTATATAATGTAATGTTACCCCCATATAAAGGACACTCTTTTTACCTCTCTCTTATATAGGTTCTGTACAATTTTTATTCTTCTATATATGATTAGTTTATGTATACTCTCAAGTGATATGTTTACATGTATTTTGTTATCTTATATATGCATGATTTGATTTTTTCAATTTTTTAGTTAGGGTAGTGGGTTTTTCACTTTACCCCTGTAACATGATGTTTCTGATGGCATGAATAAACGGTGCCGCCGTCGGTTTCAGAGCGGCATATTTTCACTGTCTGCTGCTTCCCTCTTAGCCCCTCCCCTTGTATTTGTAGTCTTATCGACTACTGGTGTGAGCGAGCTGCTCGTCACACTCCCCAACCCCGCCCCTCTTTTGCCGGCTTGCGTCGACTGGCGAAACTACATTACCCATGGAGCTTAGCTCCAAATAATGCCTGTCACGTGACGCAATTTCTCTTACTAATATTTCACTACACAGATCTCGTTTTTAATATATAATTACACTATCTAGCTCATATTTGTTTAATCTATTAAGCTATATGTGTTATTGTCTGTTTTATACATGTTTTTTGAAAATCTGTCTCTATTGGCTGATCCAAGTTTTGGCGCCAATTTTAAATTTACATATCCTTATATTCCACTAATGCTGTATTGATAGAGCAGTACTTCCTGCTCTACTCTTGTGAGTATATTTTATATATATTTTATTTCCTTATTCCTATATACGGAGAGCACTATTGCTGTCTTTTACTTTTATTTTAGAGCACTGATTCTACCAAGCCGGAGCGACAGACGTACCTCTCCCATATATCCTCTAGCGGGGATTATACCGCTACACGCCCATCATCCCAGAGCTGGTTAATAGCTCTCACAAATGTGAGTGTATTACTTTCCTTTTATCTATTTTACCATTGGATTTTACAATATTACGCTATCGGCTGCTTGTCGTACTCTCCCTTTTTTTGTCTCCACATATGCGGAAATTTTATCAATCCGGACAGATCAATTCCTGAGGACTGTACCATTACCTTACTCTACGTATTAGTGAGACTTTTACCTCCATCACATTTCATTATCTGGACTGATTTATCTTAATTCTGTTCACTTAATTTGCATTTTATTTCGATTCTGTTGTTTAAAGTGAGATTTTCCCTCACTGTCTCCTATATATATATATAGATTTATCTGTTGGTGTGTATCATTTTAAACCATTTTTGTTTTGGTCTCTATTAGTTTTAGTCTACTTATACAGGCCTTTTTAGTGCAGCTCTTACCTCCATCTTTCCTGTTCATTTTATTAAGGGTTTTGAGGGATTCCCTTATTTGGGTTGCTGCTTTACATTCTAGTTATTTAGTGCTGACTCTCCCCCCCCCCTTGTTTTTACAACCCTCATATTGACTGGGTCAAAGGGGAAATACTGGAATGGGGTACAGACTGTCAAAGGGTTGTATGTCACCTATTTACACCCACTACCCCCGAAATACCCATGCAGTATTGGGAGGTTAGGGAAGTGTTTAGTAAAAGTAAAACTGATGTTCTACCTCCACATAGATTAAATGATTGTTCCATTGGTCTGCTGCCCAGGCCTCTGCCTCCTAAAGGGGCGATATATGCTTTATCCCCACAAGAGAGTAAAATCATGGAGGAGTTCATCAGTGATGCCTTACGTAAGGGTCACATATGCAAATTATCCTCCCCTGGTGCAGGGTTCTTTTTCATGTCAAAAAAGATGGAAAATTACATCCTTGCATTGACTATAGGGCATTAAACAAAATCACCATAAAAAATGCCTATCCCATTCCCCTTATCTCCGAATTGTTTGACAGACTCCAGGGTGCTAAGGTCTTTACCAAACTTGACCTCAGGAGTGCATACAATTTGGTCAGGATTAAGAGTGATCCCAAGTGGAAGATGGCATTTAACACTAGAAATGGACACTATGAATATCTTGTTATGCCCTTCGGGTTATGCAATGCCCCAGCCGTATTTCAGGAATTCATTAACAATGTGCTAAGGGATTATATTTACTCTTTTGCACTTGTATACCTCAATGATATCCTTGTTTATTCTCCTGACCTCCA
>OW240921.1:103978957-104039218 GCA_933207985.1 Pelobates cultripes | reverse complement strand
AAGGCTGTTTCATATTAGTAAAGTAGAAGTTAATTACTTCTAAATTAAACACACTGTGCAATAAGGGAAGTTTACAAATGAAACCTCTTTTTAAGAAAGTTTGTAGGGAAGCTGCATGAGTCTCAGCCAGGTGTGGTATAGGGCTATAGAAACAAATTTATTTAACACCTAAATAGCAAAGAATTAAGCAGACTGCTGGGTTGTGAGCTATACATAAGAAGTGCTTTATTAAGCTAAAGTTGTTTTGGTGCTTAGAGTGCACCTTTAACCACTGTGCATTCTCTCTTCTCTTAAATCAGTCCCTTACCTTTGAAGTGAAATGCTAAGAAAATATCTGGGGAAAATGATCGCACTGTCTCTTTCCCCAGTCTCTGTTGTAAGTGCGGAAAGATATAATTGACAAATTTGATATCTCTTCCTTTAGAGCTTATTAAGCCCCCTGCAGTGTTATTCCTTAGGATGTTACTTAGAAGTTCATTGATCTAAAGTAAGGCTTTTGAAAATACTGGAGGCTTTTACAGCTCTTTTATTGGCACAAAACCTTACATGTTTTGATATTAGTATGTGAATGATGCATTAAATGATCCAAAGATTTGTACTAGATATAATCGTACAAGTAAAAGATTTTATGTTATTTACAAAATCAAGATCAATATAGTTATACTAATCATGTATACTAGTAATTCTGTCTACATCTGCATATACATGTTTTGCTCTCAGTTTCAGAATGCAAAATGTTAATTTCTAAAGAGTATTCAATACTCAACATTAATTTTAATAACATTTCAAAATTTAAAAAATAAAAAATAAATTACATTTTACTGAGATTCTAATTATTGTGGTTCAAAACCTATAAAATATTGAGCTCCATGCAGAGAGGCGATAACAACACATGTGAAAAGTGCACATTGAATTCATCCCATAATATGCACATAAACAGTTTTTAGCCTTGTAAAATTGGTATCTATAATCATCACACTGCCTTCAAATGCAACAATGTAGCAGGCTATTACAGCTATTCCGAGACATGTGTGGTTATAAAATAGTTATAAAGGGGCTTTCTTAAAACATTTAATCAACAACACCTATGTACAACAGAAACATAAATAAGAGGAATGCAACAGAATCACAGCTATAAATTGGTAGAAAGTAAACAGGAAATAATAGATGGAACCCGTCGTAAAAAGAAGATCATAACTCATTGTGAGGTTGTTGCTGACACACTATAAAGCATCGCCTTGCATTCAGGTGCTTTATGAACAGAAATGACTTAGCTCGTAGAGAAAGTCCTGGATATTTAATCACACAGTAAAGAGGCCTCTGGAACCTTTTTAGCTGTATACAAGCAAACACACAATGCAATGACTCCTTCTCAATTCTAACAGCAATACTGTGTGCGTTGTGTTTTGTTGTCTGTGATGCAGGTCAAAATTAAACATCTCCTGGATTTGAAAATAAGGGCCAAACAGGAAAAAAGGATTGGAGTCTTGCGCAACTTGAATTTGAAGTGCACCCCCTGATGCTACACCCTTAATTTCAGAAGGACATATACCTAGGCACATAACTACATATACACATACACACACAATCACAGTAAGGCCAGATTTAGAGGCCATCGGGCCTGGTGCTGACAATTATGATGGGGTTAATTACATAATCTTATCGACAGAAAACACTAAAACAGTTATACCTCCCAAGCGTCATGTATCTGGTGGAGCACATCATTAGACACATTTATGGCGAGCGCAGGGTGCTGTCTGCATAGTATGCCCTTAGCTGGCCAGCCTACATGATTGGCAGGCAGCTTGATATGCATTCATGCCAGGCTGACCATCTAATTCTTTGGGCAGACACGCCATCTTTTTGGGCACATTCGCCCCTTTGGGTGGTTCTGGCTATGTGATTCATGTCTCTAGAAGCCCACCGACATCCTGCTTCACTGTTGTTAGTGAGTATCAATTTTCTTGAAAGATGAAAGCAAGAGATTAGCATAGGGTATGTGTTTTCTGATAACTATATCCTGTGAGTTTCCCTCCAGCACCGCCTCCACCAGATAGATGACGCTTGGGAGGTATAACTGTTTTAGTGTTTTCGGTCTATAAGAATCTGTAATTAGGCCAATCGTTATTAGGCCCAACAGGCTCTTAATCGGCTCTTAACCTGATCCTGACCGGAGTGGATCATCGGTCCCTGGTGGCTAGCATCGTCCAGCTGCTTGCTCACTGCAGAGCATGTGAGGGAGCTGTGCAGGAGGAGTACAATATGTAAAGGGCTCCCTGCCTCCCTTGCCACCCAGCAGCACAGATGGCAACCAAGCCACAGGCAATGTGTTGGACTTGCCTGGTTTAAACCATTTTTCTTTTCTCCTTAACAAATTTCCCCAGACCCTGGTATTCTATATTTTGCCTAAGATCCACAAAGATAATGTACACCCCCCAGGATTCCATATTGTGGCAGGTACAGACTACATCTTCCAGCTCCTGGCCATCGTTGTGGACCAATTCTTGCAGCCCTTAGTCGCCTCAGGGAAATGCTATATTTAGGATAGTAAAGACTTTATAATAAACATTAGAAATCTACAGGTAGGGCCCTTAGACTTACTGGTGAAATTAGACTATCTAATTTGTACACATCTATCCCTTATCATGATGGTTTGGCAATAGTGCAGAAGAGACTATCTAGTGTGCTCATGGATGAAAAAATATGCTCGTTTGTTAATACCCTTCTAGAGATTGTTTTAAGAAAGAACTACTTTAGGTATATGTCCATCTTCTATGAGCAAACCAAGGTTACTGTTATGGGTGCGAATATGGCATCTTCATACGCTAACCTGTTCATGACAGACTTTGAAGAGAATTTTGTGTACACACACACGTATTGTTTCAGAGGCATGCTATCAAATGGATGCGCTTCATAGATGACGGTTTCATGATCTGGTAGGGCACTAGGACTGACTTGGAAGTATTTCTCACTTACCTTAATCAGTGCCATAGTGACATTAGATTCACTACAGTTATAAGTACTGACACTGTGAATTTTTTGGATGTACAGATCGGTAAAAAGGATGGATTTCTCTGAACTGATCTGTAAACCAAACTCACAGATTCAAACAGCTTATTACATGTAAACAGTTTTCATTCACCAAAACAAATCTGTTCAATCCCATACAACCAATTCTTACGTGTCTGCAACATAGTCAGTGATGACAACATGATTGACACACGCCTAACAGACCATTCAAAAAGATTCCTGGACAAGGGATATAGTCCACGTCTGTTACACAAAGCTAAATGGAAGGCCAAAAATATGAATCGGGAAGAATTACTCTCTATGACACACAAAATCAAACAAGACCGAATACCTTTTGTAAGTACCTATTCATCACTTACACCACAAATACAGAAGGTCATACATAATAACTGGTACATATTGCAAACAGACAAACACATGGGACACCTATTTAAGAATCCACCTTTATTCACAAACAAACAGAGGCGATCCATTAGAGACATGGTGGTCAGGGCTGACAGTCAGACCAACAAGAAACAAACATTTCTCTCAAAACCTGTTCATGGGACCTACCCCTGCCTGAGTTGCAATCACTATAGTGGGATTATTAAGGGAGAGTTCTGTACACATCCCAGGACTGACCAACAAATTAGGTTAAAGGAATTCTTTACGTGCCAAAGTGATTATGTGGTGTACCTTTTGAAGTATCCGTGCATCCTTGGCTATGTAGGAAAAAGTATACATGCTCTGAAAGACAGAGTGTCCCAACATAAAACAACGATCCGAAGCACTAACTCACATGCACCAGTCGCACAGCACCTCAAAGAACAAATACATAATGCTTCCCAATTACGATACCAAATACTAGAAAGGGTACCACCTCTAACTAGAGGTTGTAATAGGGAAAAAATATTGCTACAGAAGGAAGCACACTGGATGCACCAATTGGACACAGTGTCCCCTCATGGTCTCAATGAGGAGCTTGAGTGGCACTGGTTCCTTTAGGTGCTCCAGCGGGTACCCGCCATGGGATCAGTCCTGGAGCTGGGTATGTACTATTACTGTTTGTTACTATATGTTCTAGCCCTTTAAGTATTTACTCTCTCTAGCCTTAGAGTCACTCTCTTTATATATATCACTCTAGTTGCAAGAAAAAGTATGTGAACCCTTTGGAATGATATGGATTTCTGCACAAATTGGTCATACAATGTGATCTGATCATCATCTAAGTCACAACAATAGACCATCACAGTCTGCTTAAACTAATAACACACAAAGAATTAAATGTTGCCATGTTTTTATTGAACACACCATGTAAACATTCACAGTGCAGGTGGAAAAAGTACGTGAACCCCTAGACTAATGACATCTCCAAGAGCTAATTGGAGTGAGATGTCAGCCAACTGGAGTCCAATCAATGAGATGAGATTGGAGGTGTTGGTTACAGCTGTCCTGCCCTATAAAAAACACACAGTAGTTCTGGGTTTGCTTTTCACAAGAAGCATTGCCTGATGTGAATGATGCCTCACACAAAAGAGCTCTCAGAAGACCTACGATTAAGAATTGTTGACTTGCATAAAGCTGGAAATGGTTATAAAAGTATCTCCAAAAGCCTTGCTGTTCATCAGTCCACGGTAAGACAAATTTTCTATAAATAGAGAAAGTTCAGCACTGCTGCTACTCTCCCTAGGAGTGGCCGTCCTGTAAAGATGACTGCAAGAGCACAGCACAGACTGCTCAATGAGGTGAAGAAGAATCCTAGAGTGTCAGCTAAAGACTTACAAAAGTCACTGGCAAATGCTAACATCCCTGTTAGCGAATCTACAATACGTAAAACACTAAACAAGAATGGATTTCATGGGAGGATACCACAGAGGAAGCCACTGCTGTCCAAACAAAACATTGCTGCACGTTTACAGTTTGCACAAGAGCACTTGGATGTTCCACAGCAGTACTGGCAAAATATTCTGTGGACAGATGAAACCAAAGTTGAGTTGTTTGGAAGAAACACACAACACTATGTGTGGCGAAAAAAAGGCACAGCACACCAACATCAAAACCTCATCCTAACTGTGAAGTATGGTGGTGGGGGCATTATGGTTTGGGGCTGCTTTGCTGTGTCAGGGCCTGGACGGATTGCTATCATCGAAGGAAAAATGAATTCCCAAGTTTATCAAGACATTTTGCAGGAGAACTTAAGGCCATCTGTCTACCAGCTGAAGCTCAACAGAAGATGGGTGTTGCAACAGGACAATGACCCAAAGCATAGAAGTAAATCAACAACAGAATGGCTTAAACAGAAGAAAATACGCCTTCTGAAGTGGCCCAGTCAGAGTCCTGACCTCAACCCGATTGAGATGCTGTGGCATGACCTCAAGAAAGCGATTCACATCAGACATCCCAAGAATATTGCTGAACTGAAACAGTTCTGTAAAGAGGAATGGTCAAGAATTACTCCTGACCGTTGTGCACGTCTGATCTGCAACTACAGGAAACGTTTGGTTGAAGTTATTGCTGCCAAAGGAGGTTCAACCAGTTATTAAATCCAAGGGTTCACATACTTTTTCCACCTGCACTGTGAATGTTTACATGGTGTGTTCAATAAAAACAACTTTGTGTGTTATTAGTTTAAGCAGACTGTGATTATCTATTGTTGTGACTTAGATGATGATCAGATCACATTTTATGACCAATTTGTGCAGAAATCCATATCATTCCAAAGGGTTCACATACTTTTTCTTGCAACTGTGTCTATACATATTTGTTTATATATATATATTATTCCATCTATATCGGCATGCTGCAAACCCTCCGTTTAGATGAGGGTGTCCTTTTTCTATTTACATTTGTTTATTTGTGAATGTCACTGTATATATAGGTGTTGGTATTTGTTTTTATAGATATTTGTATCAGTTGCAGTAGGTTTACACTATTTAATTGCTGCATCCTTTCTCTCCCCTTGTGTGGTAATAGACGGACTATGGAAAATCATAGAAACTACTAGTTATTTTATTGTTATTTGCAAATGTACCACTCTGCTTCTATTAGAGCTGTCTATATTGCCAGATTGCCTGAAAACAAATGTATGTTTACTTATTGCCTAGCAACCATGTGTGATGACATCCCACGCAACGGACGTGACGTCTGGAGTCACCACTCCCATTCCCACAAACCAGGAAGTGAATGGAGACACAGGGATGCCGGCTAGACGCAGGAAGACTCTGCACAGTTCTCACTTAAGGACATTATCATTGATAAGGGGCTATTGCCCTTTAGGACTGTTGCCCGAAACGTTTGTTGTCCTTCTAAATTAGGGCTATTGTCCGAAACGTTTGTTGTCCTTCTAAATTAGGGCTATTGCCCGAAACGTTTGTTGTCCTTCTAAATTAGGGCTATTGCCCAAAACGTTTCTTGTCCTTCTAAATTAGGGCTATTGTCCGAAACGTTTGTTGTCCTTCTGAAATTAAAGGTGTAGCACCGCAGGGTGCACTTCAAATTCAAGTTGCGCAAGACTCCAATCCTTTTTTCCTATTTGGTAATTATACATTGTTGGAACTACAGTGTGGGGACTGTGGAGACTTTTTTTGTCTATATTGAAATTTGTGTAGGTAGATTATTTGCCTCTAGCTCAGTTTATTTATAATTAGACAATAAGTATGGAGTTCAAAATGTAGTATTAACTAAATGTAGTCTTAACTACTATTTTTCAATCAACTATTTTGGCTATATTTTATAGTTCATTTCTAAATTAAATATAATTTAGTGTTTAATAATTTATGTCTACCTGTATATGTTTTCATTGTTCCGTCAACATTTTATTATTACCATTATTATTATTATTACTACTACTCTTTAATTTCAATCTAATTAATCCCTGGTAACTAGTTAACTTGGAGTAACTAGACAAGTTGATGAGGTCAATATTACATGGTTAAACATTAGATTCTACTTTGTCGGCTTTATAGAGATTGACTTCCGTTATTCACCTTGGCTTGGATTGTCAGTTATCCCAACCAGTGCTCTCTATTTTGCAACCACCTGTTGCTTTTCAAAATTGCCATACAGAAGAGGCAACACAAAACAAGTAATTCTCAAGAGTAATTATTGGTTGCAAAATAGAGAGGTAGGCTAACAGCGAGTCTGACTCAAGGTGCATAAAGATGGTTGTGTGAAAAGGGGAGTAGGAATGGTAGGCATACCATTGAAAGATTCTAAAATGTTAGCATACATGTATTAATGTATATGTAAAATATGCTATATTTTAACATTAAGATGCACATGGCTATTCCCTAAAGTAAGAATCCAAAGTAAATTCAAAACGAATTTCAAATTAAAGGTCAAAAAAGGCAAACTGGAAAAACTCTCTAAGTCAGCTATTGTTTCAGTTGTGCTACTCTGGTTTTATAGTTGAAATTCACTTTCAATTTACTTTGAAGTCTCATTTTACTAAATAATCTTGTATATTAAGATATTGAAAATTTTAATAACAGTTTGTCTTTAACGGAGAGAAACATAAATTAGCATCCAGTCAGCCAATCCTATACCTGCAATGATCAATCCATTTCATGCCACTGTCAAGATGCAACCCAATATGCAAAGATAAAGGATAACTTTTCAAAGCTTATCTGATAATCACGCTGTGGAAGCACAACTTTCATTAGCATTTGTTTCTGCCCTCTACTCTTCCCAAGGACTCTGTTTCACTGTATATTAAGAATAGCTGATGAGATATAATGCCAAGTCTGTAAGACAGAAAGAAAATAACAGCAAAATCATGTCTTGCATCTTCTTGGAAAAAAAAAAAAAACACAAGCAGACCAAGGTGAGAATGAATCATAGCAAATGTTTTTAACCACATACTGTTCTTTATTTTAGTGACTTTATCAAAATTATCAAGAAAAAAACAGAAAAAACTGTACATGAAAAGGTTGGCAGGAATTCAAATAACTCATTAGTGTAAAGTGACTTTTAAAAGCCTCATATTTCATTTTTTTTTTAATTAAAATAAAGGAGAGAAATTAAAATATACTTTGAAAATGGTTTAAACCAGGCAAGTCCAACACATGGCCTGTGGCTCGGTTGCCATCTGTGCTGCTGGGTGGTGAGGGAGGCAGGGAGCCTTTTACATATTGTACTCTTCCTGCACAGCTCCCTCACATGCTCTGCAGTGAGCTAGTAGCTGGGCGATGCTAGCCACCAGGGACCGATGATCCACTCCAGTCAGGGCCAGATTAAGAGCCTATCGGGCCTGGTGCTGACAATAATGAATGGCCTAATTACAGAATCTTATAGACCGAAAACACTAAAACAGTTATACCTCCCAAGCATCATGTATCTGATGGAGGTGGTGCTGGAGGGAAACTCACAAGATATAGTTATCGGAAAACACATACCATATGCTAATCTCTCGCATTTATCTATCAATTAAATCAATACTCACTAACAACAGGGTCCAGTGAAGCAGGATGTCGGTGGGCTTCTAGAGACACGAATCACGTAACCAGAACCACCCAAAGGGGTGAACATGCCCAAAAAGGGTGTGTGTCTGCCCAAAGAATTAGATGGTCAGCCTGGCATGAATGCATGTCAAGCTGCCTGCAAATGATGTAGGCTGGCCAGCTAAGGGCATACTATGCAGACAGCACCCTGCGCTTGCCATAAATGTGTCTAATGATGTGCTCCACCAGATACATGACACTTGGGAGGTATAACTGTTTTAGTGTTTTCTGTCGATAAAATTCTGTAATTAACTCCATCATAATTGTCAGCACCAGACCCAATGGGCTCTAAATCTGGCCCTACTGTGATTGTGTGTATGTGTATCTGTAGTTATGTGCATATGTATATGTGCATGTGTTTAGTAGATAGCTCCCTAATTTGGTGTCCTTAAATATGGCAATCTCACACAAGGATAAGAAATAAGGGAGTTATCCACTAAAATATCTAAATTTCAAAATTAAGAAAAGGGTTTTTAAAGTTGTATTACTTATATAAATTAACTATATTATATATTTGATGTGTGGCCCAAGAAAATTCCTCTTTGCTTAATGTGGCCCAGAGAAGCCAAAAAGTTGGACGCCCATTGTTTAAACCCCTTAAGGTAAAATGATAAAATGATGGACACTCCTGCCTCCAAACCAACTTTAATGAGCTGATGTTATTAGGGTTGCTATGTTCCTTTTTGAGAAAAACAGTAGTAAGATATAAAGAAGTGCATAAATCTTTCTGGAAAAGATAAAACAGATAAATAAATTTTTAATAGATTTGAGCACCTTACCTTGAAAATACTCTTCCATTCTCAATATGTTATACCGATTACTTTAGATGCAATGTGATTTTCTTTTTAGCACTTCTTGATTGTATTCACCTGAAATGAACCCACAAAAAAGAATAACCACTACAGCATGCTGTGGTGGTCATGGTGCCAGCTGTGCCCTGTTGCTGTTTGAGGATAGTTTTATATCTTACCTGGGGTCTGATGGGCACCCACTACCACCTCTTCTGCAGCCTGAGGAAGTGGACTCCAGATAAATTGTCTTTTTACCCTTGGAGGATGCCAGGTGCTTGGAGTGTTCCTTTACTTAATAAAGAAAATGTATAATTATCCTTTGGGTTGTTCCAAAATAGATTAGTGATATTGCCTCTTTAGATGTCTTGAAAATTATTGTACAGCACATATCTCCTGATGCACTTGTCTTTTTTAAAAATATATTACATCTTATTAGCTGGTCTGAGCCTGTCATGTTCAATCTTAATGTGTAAAGTATTAAAGATAACTTTGCCTTTACATTTAGTTAGTTCAAATTCTTTCTTTTTTTTTGCCCAGCTCCTCTGAGATATTATGAACATAAGAAAAAATACTATATTTTGGAGAATATTTCCACTTTTAATAATAAAGCAATAATAGCAAGAAACATATTTTAATTTCAGTTCTTGCAGATTAATTTCATGATTTGATTATTGCCATCTCCAATACAGTTGTAATAAAAATGATTCAACCCCCATTAAAAAACAGGTTTATTGTCAAAATCTACTGACTTTCAGCTGTTTGCAATGAACAAATAAAACAAAAGCAATTGAAATAACACAACAAATGTTTTTTATTTAGTTTCCCCCAAATCCTTTACTAAAGCACAAATAGGCAAAACAGGTGTTATCTCAAGCACATCTGATGCAACTAATCAAGGGCTTAATTTGTTGCACCAGGTGTGCTTGAGCTGGAACACTTGAAATATCTGAACTTGCTAGCGATTTCTTGAGTGTCATGTTTGACTGCATGTTAGAAATATGCCAACAGAGTGGTCCACAAAGTTAAGCGAAGAGATCATCACCCTTCACAAACAACATGAACAAAATACAAAACAATAGCAAAGGCACAGAATGTTCGTAGAGGCACAGCTGGAAGTATAATTCACAAGTTCAAAGTTGAAGGAAGAGTGGTTACACTACTTGGACAGGGCAGAAAAGGGAAGCTATCAATGGCTGCAACTAGATTTCTGAGAAGGCAGGTGGTGACTGCAAAAGAACGGCAACAAGACTTTGTTGCAACAGACACCGAGGATTCAGTGAGCACACTAAGGCGCTTTCTAAATGCAGAAGATTTCCATATCAAAATTCCAAGACGCACACCACTACTGACCCAAAAACACCAGAATATGCTCAAAATCCTATATTAAGTCACAGACATTTTGGTACTCTGTTCTGTTAAGCGAAGAAACAAACTGTAACTTTTGCCACCCAATGGAACAGAGGTAAGAGGAATGAAGCATATGCTGAAAAGAACATTTTGCATACAGTCAAGCATTACTCAGAGATGCTCTGGGGCTGCTTTGCATTCTCTTGCACTTGAAACCTGCAGCATGTGGGAGACGAAATTGATTCATTGAAGTATCAAGAAATCCTAGGAGAAAATGTATTGGCCATCTGTGAGGACGGTGAAGCTTGGTTTGTACAGTATAAAGTTTAGTAGGTCCACAAATTGCACTGCAGCAAAATTCTATAATCATTTATTTGATTCAACAAACCAAGATGAGTAGATAAGTATAATTTGATTTCCGTATAACACATTAATTTTTTTTTCTCATAAATTCACTAGTGTGTCATTCTAATTAAATCAAATCTCTATGTCTAGAAATATTCATGGAATGAACTATGGTTTGATATTTAGCAGCTGTAGATGATAGGATTACCTCTAAATTACTTTTTTCTGGAGACCTGAATCCTAACATACCCTGACTATAATAAGGTATAATCTAATCTAATAGCTAGGTCAATTTAAAGTAAAGTCCCATCATCATAAACAATCTTATTTTATGTATTTTATCAAAGGTATATATGTTTGTTTGTTTTTTCCAAATTACAATTGAGAATGAGCAAGAACTAAATTATTTCTTAAAATATAATTGTATGAATTCTTATTGAGATTTAATCCCAAGCAATAAACAAATATATGCCTAAGCAGCACCACTTATTTATTTACAAGTTATTTTTGTATAAAATTATAGCAAAACCTTTACTTGAAACATAAGATGAGTATTTAACAAAGAAAACAGGTAAAAAAATGTAATATCATTTATATATTGCTGTTAATTATTTAAATTTACAGCTTTTTGTATTTCTTCATCTGTTATAGAGCAAGGAAGGACAATAAAATATTTTAGAGTAATGTATCCCTTTATCTTTAAATTTTTTTATACAAGGTCTGCAATATACTTGCAAATATAGAAGCAAAAAATATTTTTGTCACATACAATACGGAGACTAATTTTAATTAAATTGATGGTATTTATGGGAATGCAGCTTCCTAAAATACTGTAAGTGAAACAAATGTTAATTAAACAATTACATTGTATTTCAGGGAATACAACTTTCCAAAATATATCCTGAGTTCAAAGGAATGTCTTATGTATGCACAATGCTCATTTACAGTAAGCACAGTTTTATTGTGTGTTTGTAATACTGTGTTTCCCTAAAAATAAGACATCCCCCAAAAATAAGCCCCAGCATATTTTTGGGGGATTCTCCTAATATAATACCCTAACCCGAAAATAAGCCCTAGTCATTCGCTAATCTATGTTCGGGGATTTTTCACCGAACATAGATTCACTGGATTCCATTCAGGGGTAAGCTTATCTATGTTCGGGGAAACTACCCTGAACATAGATATGCAAGATTTCATTTGCGAGTGAACTAATCTATGTTCGGGGAAGTTTTCCTGAACATAGATTTGTGGTGTTCTATTAGCGAGTAAGCTAATCTATGTTTGGGAAAGTTTCCCCAAACATAGATTTGCAGGATTCCATGCCCTAGCGAACTGGTCTGTGTTCGGTGGAATTCCCAAGAACATAGATTTGTTTTGTAGCTCACATTTTTCCCCGAAATAAGACCTTGCCGAAAAATAAGCCCCAGTGCATTTTTTGTGGGGAAGACTGTATGTAGGCCAGGGGTAAGCAACCTTTGGCACAAGATATTGATCTTGAGTGCCGAAGAATGCCTACCCTGATGTAGGCCATTGTGGTTTGCAAATGAAGCGTTCAGGAACCTTTTTAGCATTCCATTATGCCTCCTGTACTCTCCCTCTGCAGAAATACAGCAATTAAATTTGGCCTACAATGATTGCTGCCATTTGTAATGCCCCTGGAGAAATGCAGATAGATGGAATATAGCTCTGCCAGAACAAAATGTGTTCCTCTGAAAGATAAACAGTAGTGATGTGGAAAAAGAGGAAGGTAAATGGTGCCTTTAAAAGTAAATGTAATGTGTATTGATTGTTCATTATTTTTATTTATTTATATAACAAATTAAGAAATAAGGAGTAACTACTTTATCTCTGTAAATCAAATCTGATATTTAACTATTTGCTGTAAATAGTCAAGAAATTACTGATTTTTTTTCACTTCTAATTAAAAAAAAGTTAAGGAAATCATGCATAATTAACATTGAGTTATGGAAGAAGAAAACATATTTTACAGTTCTCTGCCTAAAATTTATATACTTTGTTTCATACACAAAAAAACCCCCACCAAATCGAAATCTTGAAAATATAATTATCTTGTGTAAATAACTTGACACCTTTTATCTTTGCACTTAAAAAAGAACAGTCAATGAAACTTAAAAAAAAACAAAAATACAGTGCAAACCATTTAATGCTGAAAATATTTGCATGATAAGGAAGAGGAAAATAAACTTATGGCGAATTAATGAATTCAAGAACAAGTTATATTCAACAAATTAGAAAATATATTATTATACTGTGGGAATAGTGTTGAATAGAGCATGTTGTTCCTAGTTGATCTTACAAAGATAAAAAACAAACATTTAAAGGGCCAATCTAGATTACATAGATAGATAGAGACAGAAAGATAGACAGACAGAGACAGATAGATAAATAGACAGACAGACAGACTTACAGAAGGATAGATAAATAGTGAATATATTCCTTAGCACTTTACATTTTAATATAGGAATATAAAATCAAATAAGATGTTCTATCCCTTAATCTAAAAAATTGGAAGATAACAGTGTGGAGTTAAAGTGTAAAAGTTTTGTCCAGTTTTTGATTATACATATGGGATCCTGCATAAAAAATAAAAATAAAAAATAGAATCATTCATCACTAGATGAATTACCCCATATTTTTCTGGAGTTTCTCTATAATCTTTCCTGATCATTAAAAAGTTGTGCAGGAACTAGGGGAGCCTTGTAACTCCCCTTATAAATAAGTTTCATTAAATGAGGCATTTAAGGAATATGACTAAAATAAGTATGAAATCAGTATGAAAGCACTTGGAAGGCTATAAAATATTTGGTATGGATAAATATAAAATACTTTATATAGGAAAAAATATTGTATTACTGGTATCATACATTTTTTAACTTTAATAGCTGTCATTATCATAAGCAGATATGGAAATAAAAAAGGTAACACATTTATATGAGCTAATGAAAACCAGCCGTACACTCACAAATTATATCTCTCTGAAAAAAAACTGCAATAAACACATGGTTTTCTATCCAGTATTATGTCTGTTTTCCATCAGGAATCCAAGAAAATCTCCTTCGGCTGGTTCTTATGTATGGGTCTCCTTAAATGTCTATTTTTATCCAACTGGCCTACTGTCAACTGCTGCTCTTACTAAGACTTTATGCTCATTACTGCATAGAAAGCCATATAACCATTACCGTATGTTTTGTTGTTAATTCTTGCTTGGTTTTCATTTTTGGATTGCCCCAAATAATCGTTTACAGGGTCAGTGGTCATGAATCCCATTTGTAGGATCTCCTGATGGTCAAAATAAAAAAAGTCCCCTGGTCATGTATGACTTCTCTACTCCTTGTAGAATCAGGTTTGGTCATGTCATTAATGCTTATACCTATGTGTGCATATAGCCCATTAGTCATTAACCCATCTAAGTAATTATTCCATATCTAGAACATTACAGCTCAAATTGGCTATAATAAGCATCAATTATGAGGTTTTTTTCTCAAAGGTCATTTGACTAAAAGTTTCAAGCATGTTTTGTTCTTTGAGGAGTGGTAGGTTGATGTTTTTATACTTTGGCTTTAGAGGTGAATTCACAGCCTCAGGTAGAATGTTACTTCTGATCCTTTAGTGAAAATTACCACCATACATAACTTGATGCTTACAATTATGAATTTGAAAGGGCTCCTGTTTTAGAAATCCTCTCTGATTAATTGATTAATTGATTGTTTCTAAATATCTTCATAATTTTAACTCTTATATTTTTCTCTCTTTTGAAAACTTAAAATGGTGTATAATGATTTGTTGATTGTTTTATTTTCACTTTTAAAAGACTCCTATTTCCTCTAATTCCCTCCTACCCCAACCCCTACCCATTCTTTCTTACCTTTTCTATCTTATGGCATATTTGTTTTCTTCCTTTCTCAGGTGAATCCTTCCTTGTTCTACATCGCTTAAGATTTTGACACACATAATTATAAACACTAAATCCACTATGTTGGTATCATTGAATGTACCAGATAATCAGAGTTTACGGCATCACTCTAATATGTGACTATATAACACCAATATCACTTTGTCATGTTTCACTAATGAGACTATATGACAATAGCATTTATATTTGTCGTTGAGATTGTAAACCTTGATTTTTAAATAAAAGTTGCTTTGGTTGAGACAAAAATAAAATACATGCAATATAATGTTTTTTGTATTTTGTAATAAGTTATTTGACTTTCTTCGGCTAAGTTATTTCACTTATAATGACAAAGGCTGGAACCATCTCAGAACATATTTTTGAAATGTCTCCCTCTTGAAAATTGCATCTGAATTCTTAAATGTGTACCAGTGAGTATTATTGCTGTTACCTACATGGACATTGGTCAGTACAGTTTCCTTTGAAACTGTCTCAATGATCTCTAATGCAAATTGTAGAACTTTAAATTGCAGAAAGGCTCTTAGTAAACAGTAATTTCACAGAATAGATTAATCTACAAAAAAAACAAAAAAAAACAAACATTTATTAGGATAGAAACTTCCACAAATAGGATAGATAGGAGCAATAGCTAATGTCTACAGTCCATCAATCCATCTCACTAAATTGAATCTTTTTAGAATTAAAATAACTATGTATGTTTCCTTATTCACATTGCTTTAAATACCAGTCTGTGGAAGTGTTCAAAGAACCAGGTAAATCCCATTATGAGAAGCTTTTCTTGTTTAATTTACTGTTTATTGATAATCATCATAATCATCCATTACCAGCCTTTATTGTCAAATGTTTCCTTTGATAGCCTTAGTACTTGTGTCCTTCTAGAAATAATTACTTAATAAACCAAGGTGCATGTAATTTAATGAACCTGAGTCTATTTTCTTGATGTTCTTTAAATACTATTCCCGAAGAACAATCCTATTTTGATGTATCTCAGAATGAACAATACTGGATACTTTTTCCATTTACTAAAGGGCACTGCAGTTGCTACATGGCTTAAATAATAGTCACTGGGATTGATAACAGCGAAATAAATTTTGTACAGAGTAATATATTCCAACAGACATTGAAACACATGATAAGCAAAGACTAAACTATACACAGCTTGTTAACAAAAAAAAAAAAAAACCAACAACTATTTTGTGCGACTAGTGAAGAAAATGTATTTGGAAATGTAGTCATTAACAGTTCTGATTTAGCGTAACAAAACTCTTAACCAGAGTCAGGTAGAGTTGTTTATATGTATTTTTTCAGATTTTTTAAAAATAAAATAAAATGTTTATTGATGTATATCATATTTATTATTAAAATAATGTTGAGATTTAATATAATTTAAAAAAAATGATAATAATCATTCTTTAAGCTCTTTATCACCAAGAATATTTTGTACTGACACTTTTTTATTTTGCGAAATTTGATATATTTTTTGAAATATTAGTCATCTCTCTCTAAATCAACTTCAAAGATTCATACAGGGGATTGTTCATTAAAAAACAAGATCTGGTGCAACATTATACATAGTTTAATTAATGTTAATTCCACAGTCAAGTAGGTGGACATGAGTTTTGACTTTAGATCATCGACAATTCATTTCACTCATTTTAATTGATGAGATTGTACTTCAAAGGGTTACTACAAGAACCATACCCAGTACAGTGTGATATAGTGATTATAGTGATAGGAGTAGCCTGTCACCCCCTCCCCAAATGTAAGTAGTCAATTTGTTTTCCTTTTAACCTGGAGTCTGTCAGTTGCAGTACAGTGGTTATGGTACTTGGAGTGTTTTTTAACCACTAAATAATGTTAGGACATTCAGGGACATCTTACATAGCGTGTGATTTAAGTCCATTAAAATGGTATGGTACTTCCTGTAGTTTAGTTGAGTAGGGTTTAATCCCTGCTCACACCAGGGAGACCCAGGCATCAGACCATATGTATGGTCCCCAGACTGATGGATTAGATGTATGCAGCACCCACAGTGAGGTTTAAAGGCTCCATACTGCCCTTCAAATGTGGATTTAAATTTTATTGGCTGCAATATGGTATGAGCAGAATTCAATTCTTGAAAACACCAGGAAGACCTTATGTTTCAATAGATACCTTGGTCTTCCATCTGTCAGCTGGGGCTATATTTAGTGGCTGCAGTCCAACAGTGGAGCTGTACGCAGCACTCAAACTGAGCATTTTATACAGCACTTCAAATGATGAATTAAATCTCCTTGGCTGCAAAATGGTGTGAGGGTAGAGTAGGATTAAGGTTAGGAGTAAGTTTATGGTGAATGTTAACTACCACAAAATTTATTTAAACCAAAGATATATGAGCTATTTAATAATTAGGACTGATGCATGAATCTAATCCTAATAAAGGAATTGATAGTCTCCAACAGGTGTTCCTGTACAACCATCACATCATTGAAATTGTTTTTTTGTTTTTTTTTTGCTACCATAGCACATAATTGCTCTTCCAGTTTCTTATATAAATAGATGTAACAGCATAGTCATGTGTTACCTAGGTTGCACAAAGACATGGCAATGTTTTATTAAGTTGTAAATAAATAGATTCATACACCTTAGTCAATGTTAGATCAACATGAATATATCTTATATGCTTTAAATTATTATAGTGAAAATAAAGACTTGCATAAGTCGTATTATCAATTAAATTTACACCTAACACTCATTTACAGCAGGGATTAAAAACCAGGAATATAAAAGTCAGCTAAACTGACATAAATATAGAATAGCAGATGTGTCACTTTTACAAGTACTTTCATGGTTAAACTTAAATATAACTCATGATTAAAATTTTATCTGCAAAATAAGACATGGTGTATCAGGTAGCTTGTATCCCCTACTTTATTTTTTGCACAGATCGCATTGTTACATAGTTATATGAACAGAATATTTCATACATCAGGTTTAAGACTTCACACATTGATTCTCACTGTTGATCCAAAAGACAAAAAAAAAACAAAAAACTAAATTTGAAGCAATGTATAAATGATGCCACAAAAATTGGAAAAATCCTTCTTGATTTTAAAGTGGCAATCACATTTTCTCCCTGAACTAATAAGCTGTCATTGCAATGGTAGCTTTAAAAGTTTTCTTTTTTTTTTTTTTATTGATTTTAGATTTTTTCTATATAGATACCTTCATAAAGAGCTGATCTGAGAAGGCAGCCATAACATTTTGATATCAGCCGATAATTCAATGTGATAACAGGATGTGAGGAGCCTGCTTCCCTGCTTCATATCCCTAATGAATACTGAAAATGTTAGTATTAAAACTGGTGTCTTTTTAGCATTACTGCTTCCTTGATACCTATTTTTTACAGAAGGCAGTTTATATAATAGAAAAAATACTATAATGTTTCTTAGTTCAATATAGTTCTGATTATGGTGGTGTTGGTAAACAAATGTACACATTTTAAAAATATTAGAGTGTATGTTCTAATTAACAACCAGTGCTAGTATGGAGGCACTTAAGGGCTATTGAGGGCAATAAGGTTTCCATTGCAGGCACTTCACAAGATGTACCCAAATTAAAAAACAAAAACTAGGATTTGTGATGCGCTTGAAAGGTGAGTAAACACTAAAGTGCAATAGTTTAACACAACCTACTGTTAAGGTGCATATGTAACAGAAAACTGAATATTTATATAATAAAGTGTTTTTATGCTCAATAAATTGCAACCTCATATTTTGAAAAGTCCCAATAATCATAAAACAATATTATACATCACACAAGGTAGGCATAATGCATACGGTTTGAAAAAAACAAAAATGTTTTAACGTTTAACTTTTTAAAATGTTTTCCCCCCTTTCCTAAATGGTGCACTCACATTGACCAGAGCCTACATAGCCAAGCTCTGGTTTACACATCTTCCAGAGAGAGGGGTAAAATCCTCATACCGTCCTTAATATGGATCCTTATGTGTTATCTGATCCTTAAGAGTGGTGTAAAGAGTCTCCTCCCCACGTGAAAGGATCAGAGTCACTAAGCCTTACTCTGAATGGCAATTGTTTGCCAGGACATGTACACAAAGCTCTCTTTGTGTTTGTTTTCCATACTGAACCCACAACAATTTTATTTCCAACATAAAGATAAATATTAAACGCCAAGTAGGACTTTTATCCCACTCTCTGGAAGTTGTTTAAACCCAAAGTCAGGATATATAGGCTCTGGTAAATGTGAGTTCACAAACTAGAGGAGGGGATACAAACAAAAACATTTTTCAAACAGTATGCACTGTGTTTGCCTCTTTTGTCTATTTTATAGGACAGAGAAATGAGTGAACATTTTAATGTTTATGTATTGTTTTATGATTTTTGGCACTTTTTTAAAATACGAGGTGGCACTTTATTGAGCATAAAAACATTTTATTATTTAAATATTCAGTTTGGTGTAACTTATGCATCATAATAATAGGTTATATTATACTATTGCACTTAAGTGTTTACAGACATTTATAAAGTGTTTTTGGTGTGTTCTAATTGTTTATTAGAAATTATTATGTTGGATCATAACCAGCAAAAGATATCATGAATTAAAAAAATAAATAAATTAAAAACAATACTAATACTACTATTTTACATGTATATTACTAAGAGTGATGATTGTTTTATTTTGCAACTTTAAGAAAATGTATGTCTGGCAGTTCACAATGTGTTGAGAACTGTGGTTTAAAGAGGAACTGTCACCATCTGGGGACTTAACAGAATTAAAAAAAAACAACAATAAGGACATCGCCGCTGTTGGTCCGGTGGTTGGGAGGGCAGTTAAAGGTGTAATTTACTTACCTTAACCTGTCCATCACGGGTCCTGCCATCTTCCTCCAGGAAGTCCTCTTTGAAGTACTAAGACCAAGAGTACACCACAGTGTGGAGGATCCCGCGAGACTGTGGAAAACTCCAGAGACAGAGCCAATTCCCTGCAGCCATCACTGGATTGACACTGTAGCCCTGTCCAGTGTCTAAGAAAGTCACGTTGCGAAAATATACAGAGACAAAGTAGTTCATACTTTGTCTCTCTATATCTCCTGACTGGATTGGAATTTCAATTAAATTACAACACAGTCAAAATTTGTTTTTCAGAAAGATTCTATCATTGTGAAATACAAATGTTTTCAGGGGGAATGGGGGTAACAAAGCCCCTTTAAATTGTATATGGGCTGAGAGTTAAAAACAATACTTAAAATACAAGTAGAAAGCATTTTAATACCACCATTTCCCAGTGAAGGACTTGAAAAAAAATATTGGGTAGTATTTTAGTAACTCTGAATTAAAAATAAATATTGTTATTGCTATTATTGCTGAAATAAACAGAATAGGTTTTCACAAGGCTTAACCAATTGTAGTAAAAAACTCCAAGGTGCAACACAAAAGAAGCTAATTTTTATAGTACAAAACTAATCGCACTAATATTCCATATTGTTACCTTGTTGACATTTAATCTAAAAGAAATGGAAACAGAAAAACCAATAAACGTATACTAGATAGCAGACACAAAGGCATTAAGCACATTATATCTAGTGTGTCTTCGGAGATACAAGCTAAAATTGTATAGTTCATTGAATTGTTGTGATGTTCCAAGACCAATATATCCTCAATTACTACAGGGTCTTGTTCTAAATGGATTTCACATTGTCTGAGATGAACATGATGATGTGTTCTGCAAGTACCACAACCAAAAGATTTATTCTCAGAAATGTAGCAAAGAGATCTCTGCTGATATAATAGATCCAATTTACATGAATAGTAAAATGTGTTAACTTCAAAAGGCATTTTGTGAGTAAGGTAATAAAAATATATATTTTGTTTTTTTCACAAGTGTAAAATAATAGAGTATGGATTTCTATCATTGGTTGAAGAGCAATCCTAATGTTGAACACATTCTAGCTCTTAAAATAATACGTTACAAGTTACAAGAAGTAGACGTAAGTTCTCCTTGCATGTTCTTCCTTCACTAATTTAATAACCTTAGAGATGTGGTCATTGCAGTGCTGGAGCCGAGGTGAGTAAGCTCTATATATTAAATTACCCAGTTAAATATATTGTTTATGACTATGGCGTTCAGTTAAACCAGGGGTAGTCAACCTTTTAATACCTACTGCTCACATTTGTACTTTTGTTGATGGTAACATTTCCTTACCACCCGCCAGTGCCACAGTAACTAATTTTATAGCGCAAGTGCATTTTTCTTTTCTTTTCTTTTTTAAAAGGAGGAATTTATTTAAAAAAATATGTATTTAAAATTATTTTTTATTTTTTTCTATTTTCTATAGAAAATATAGAAAGATATATATCTATATATTTTTTTTTTCCATGTGGTTGTGTGAAAGGTGCTGTGTGTGTGTGTGTGAATGGTGCTGTGTATGTGTGGGAAGGGGCAGTGTGTGTGAAGGGTGCAGTCTGTGTGTGAAGGGTGTGGTGTGTGTGAAGGGTGCAGTGTGTGTGTTAAGGGTGCTGTGTGTATGAGGGGTGCTGTATGTATGTGAAGGGTGCATTGTGTGTGTGAAGGGACAGTGTGTGTGTCAAGGGTGCAGAGTGTGTATGAAGGGTGCAGTGTGTGTGTTAAGGGAGCTGTGTGTGTGAAGAGTGCTGTATGTATGTGACGGGTGCAGTGTGTGTGTGAGGGGGCAGTGTGTGATGGTGTGTATGTGAGGATGGCAGTGTGTGTGTGTGAGGGGGAAGTGTGTGCAAGGGGTGCAGTGTGTGTGTGTGAAGGGTGTGGTGCGTGTGAATGTTACTGTGTGTGTGTGAGCATGGCAGTGTGTGTGAGGGGGCAGTGTGTGTAAGGGGTGCAGTGTGTGTGTGTGTGAAAAGAGGGCAGTGTGTGTGTCTGAGGCAGGGCTCGAGTCCTGCAGGAACGCATGGGAACGGCGTTCCCGCACTTTTTCCATAGCAGGAACGCCGTTCCCGCTAGTGATCCTGCAGGACCGGCCCTGCCTACCTGCACTGAGGGGCCAGCACACGCTGTGTTCTCCCTCCAGCTCTAACTCTCGCGAGACCCGCGGCTGTTACCATGGCAACGCTCCGCACAGGCGAGTCTCGCGAGAGTTAGAGCTGGAGAGGGAACACAGCGTGTGATGGCCCCTCTGTGCAGCGGCTGGTTCCCTCCAGCATACCACCGGACCACCAGGCGATCTCCCCCCTCCCTGACAAGGTAAGAAGCAGGGAGGGGGGGATAAAATAAAAAAATATACATACACATTAAGTAAAAAAAAAAATGCTTCCCCTCCCCATCATCCAGCACTCACACACCCATCATCCAGCACACATACACTCACACACCCATCATCCAGCACTCACACACACCCATCATCCAGCACTCACACACACATCATCCAGCACTCACACACACATCATCAGCACTCACACACCCATCATCCAGCACACACACACACCCATCATCCAGCACACACACACACCCATCATCCAGCACACACATCACCCACACATCATCCAGCACACACACACCCATCATCCAGCACCACACACCCATCATCCAGCACTCACACACCCATCATCCAGCACTCACACACACACATCATCCAGCACTCACACACACATCATCCAGCACTCACACACCCATCATCCAGCACACACACATCATCCAGCACTCACACACACATCATCCAGCACTCACACACCCATCATCCAGCACTCACACACCCATCATCCAGCACTCACACACATCCAGCACTCACTCACACATCATCCAGCACTCACACACACATCATCCAGCACACACACACCCATCATCCAGCACACACACACACACACACACCCATCATCCAGCACACACACACACACACACACCTCATCCACACATCATCCAGCACACACACACACACACACACCCATCATCCAGCACCCACACACACCCATCCAGCACTCCACAGCACACACACACACCATCATCCAGCACACGCACCCATCATCCAGCACTCACACCCATCATCCAGCACTCACAGCACACGCACTCACACATCATCCAGCACACACACACACATCATCCATCATCCAGCACTCACACACCCATCATCCAGCACTCACACACACATCATCCAGCACTCACACACCCATCATCCAGCACACACACACCCATCATCCAGCACACACACATCATCCAGCACTCACACACACGTCATCCAGCGCGCACACACACATCATCCAGCACACGCACACACTGCATTCATTATACACACTCTTCACTCACTACAAACACACTACATTCACTATACACCCTCTGCATTCACTATACACCCTCTGCATTCACTATACACACTCTGCATTCATTATGCACATTCTGCACTAACTACACACTACATTCACTATACACACTCTACATTCACTACAAACACACTACATACACTGCATTCATTGTACACACTCTGCACTCACTACAAACACACTAAATTCATTATACACACTCTGCATTCAATATATACACTCTGCACTCACTACAAAAACACTACATTCACTATACACACTGCATTCACTATACACACTACACTCACTAAAAACACACTACATTTATTAAACACACTGCACTCACTGCAAATACACTACACTTATTATACACACTGCACTCACTACAAATACACTACATTTATTATACACACTGCACTCACTACAAATACACTACATTCATTATACACACTCTGCACTCACTAAAAACACACTGCATTCATTATACACACTCTGCACTCACTACAAATACACTACAATTATTATTCACACTGCATTCGCTACAAACACACTACATTCATTATACACGCACTGCACTATATGCATAGGAGTGTAATTTTTAAAAAAAAATTTTTTTTTAAGGGGGGGGGAGGCGGGTATCTTGGGTGAGTTCCCACACTTTTTTCCCCAGGACTTGACCCCTGGTCTGAGGTGCAGTGTGTCTGAGGGGGCAGTGTGTGTGAGGGGTGCACTGTGTATGTTGGGGTGCAGTGTGTGTGACGGGTGGAGTGTGTGTAAGGGGAGGTGTGTGTGAGGAGGTGTTGTGTGTGTAGTGGAAGTGTGTGTGATCAGTGCAGTGTGGAGTAGTGTGTGCGTGTGAGTGGTACAGTGTGAGTGGTGGGTGCAGTGTGTGTCAGGGGGTAGTGTGTGTGTGAGGGGGCAGTGTGTGTGAGGGGGCAGTCTGTGTGTGTATGTGTGTGTGTGTAAGAGGTTAATGTGTGTGTGTGAAGGGTGCATAGGGTCAATGCTGTGTGTAGGTGTGAAGGCTTCCCCCTGCCTTCTTCTAACCTTTTACCAGGGAGGGGGGACATAATGCTACAAGCCCTGGTTGTCCAGTGGTGTCATGTTCACTTTAGCATGCAGCTCCTCCAGCTTCAGGCTGACTTTCCTGTCCTACAAGCACAGCACTGTATCAGAGTGTTGCCATGGTTAACGCAGTGAAATGCTCCGACCATAAGAGACCCTTCTCTCCCTCTGCTGGAACTAAGTGCCAGCGGGCCAGTGAGGGAGATCTTTGATCTCCTCAACAGCTCGAGAGTGATTACAGTAAGGCTGGCTCTGTAAGGCTAGCATTGGCAGGCAGGGGAGATTCCTGCCTTGGTCTATGGCCATGGAGGCCCAAGTATTTCTGCAGAACCCACCACCACACACCTTAAATCCCAAAATGCCCACTAGTGGGCGGTAGGGACCAGGTTGACTACCCTTGAGTTAAACAAACCGGTGTTAAAATACTGTGCATTTTTGAAAAGGAAACAGAGGGCTTTAGTAGTACAGTAAACCAAATCCAACTGTCATGAAATAATAAAATAATAATAAAAAAAATTCAACCTTGGAAATGTGATTTTGAAAACTACATAAAATACTGAGTCTAGAAATTGATTTTTTTTCTACAAAGAAATTGAAATTACACAGCATGTCTTGGACCAATATGACAAGTTTGATGGTAGGAAAAAAAAAAAAAAATATATATATATATATATATATATATTTTTACATTCTCACATGTAATTTCCCAAATGTAAACTGAACTATTTGTGAAAGCAATACCGAAAGATGGAGTAGGGTTGCGCCAATACAAATAAAATAGTTCCAAAATAGAAAGTCTCACTAGATATTTGATAAAAAGTAGACTGGTCAGTGGAAATAGATGTGTCAGAATGTCTCAGGGTGTTTTTTCATTATATGAAAAAAGAGAAACAGAGGCAACCAAAAGTGCAATAAGTCTAAAATCCAAAGTGCAATAAAATAGCAAAAGGTAGAAAACTCACATTTTAAAAGAGCTATGGCCAGCTCTGGTGTGAAGGGTGTATAGCAGTATAATCCCTGCTTATGGGATATGTGGAGAAAGTGTATCTGTCAGCACTGTCTGGTCATCCAAGGCTCCAGAGAGAAATAGAAAAGGAAACAATAGTGTTCTCAATTATGATAAAAATAGATTTTTAAAAATGGATAAAATAATACTCACAGGCATAAAGCAGAAACACTGCTCTATTGGTAAAGCGTTGGTGGTATGATCCCCACCTCGGATTTCTTTGAGTACCGGAACAGTAAAATGCCAGGAAGAGGTAAAAAAAATTATAAAAGTGCATAGAAAATACAATAAAAAGAGGCTTGGCACAATAAAGTAACCAAAATACTTTTATTGATCTAAAATACACAAATTAAAATAACCATAACGTGTTTCACCATATGTGGCTTCTTCAAATGGGATAAAAGTAGTAACTTGGCAAAGGGTGTTTCAATAGGAGTCAGATAATTGCAAATTGGCACCAAAATTATGAATGGCCAATCAGGACCTTGTTTATAGTGAACACATAAAATTATACACAGGATACATAAAAATAGAAAATAAATGTATGACAGATGCTAAGAGTACAAGTACATTTTAAAATGATGGTCTATTGAGTATAAATTATAAATTGAAAAGTGTCACATGACACAGCAGTAGTAGGCATCAGGGGAGTAGGTGAAAGGCGTGACGAAAGAAGGCCGGGTTCAACAAGGAGCGTGTGTGTAATTAAACATGTGTGTCCACCCAGAGGTGTTAGCTGATCGCGCGTCAGACATGAGCCATCGGCTCAGAGGTAAGGTTTGACGAGTGGCGGCAGCCATATTGCGGCTGGTGGAACTTGCCAATCAACAAAAGGAGAGAGAGGGTGTACATGTGCGTCCAGAATGTATGACAAGCAACAGCTAGCCTTGTACAGAGCATGTGTGGCTGAGCAGGGTTGGCGAGTGCCAGATGCCATCTTGTGGTTGGTGGAACTTGAGTAAAGCGAAAGAAAAAAGAATATATTATGCAAAGCAAATGTGGCAATAAAGTCAGAAGGGGGACTAGTAATAATAGACCAAATACGTAGTTATATATGGGAGTATGAAGGTTATGTAAGGAAAGATATATGTATAATACATAATCAAAAATAATAAACATTGAACAAATACATAGATATGCATGGGTGTATAAATGTTACATAGGGGAGGATATCTATATTAACGTAGTATGCTTAATTAAATAAAATTAAACAAGTCAAAATCTATGTTCAGACCATAAGGAGTTAATGTTTTTAAATTAAATACCCATTCGATTTCAACCTTGCCAAGAATGCTTTTAATATTCCCACCTCTCCAAAGAATCACACATTTCTTGATACCTATGCATTTAAGTAATTTTGTGTCATTATTATGCATACAAAAGTGTTTAGAGACTGAGTGATTTAAATATACCTGTTTAATGTTTCTACAGTGTTCACTCCCTCTAATTTTGAGGTTTCTTGTGGTCATACCTACATACTGTAGGCCACATGGGCACTACAGGAGGTAGATTACATTTTTTGTATCACAGCTGATAAAATCCATAATTTTATAAGTTTTGTTGGTTATGTTTGATTTAAATAGAGTAGTTTTAGGTGGAACAGAGGGGTCAGTGTTTTTACAAACAATATATTGCTTACATTTATAAAATCCACTGGCATTGGAAATAAAAGAGGTAGTATTTTATATGATCTCTTTAGTTAAATTAGTGGTTGAAATTGACTTAAAATTAGGGGTACCTCTAAAGACAAAATTAGGTTTACCTGGTATAATGTTTTTACGTATTTCATCTTCTTTTAGTAAATGCCATTTGGGAAATTGGTCCAAGACATGCTGTGTAATTTCAATTTCTTTGTAGAAAAAAAATCAATTCCTATACTCAGTTTTTTATCTAGTTTTCAAAATTACATTTCATTACCTTTTCACATGATCCACAAAAATATGTATCTACTATAATGGTATCTTATAAAAAGGTAAATTTCATTTTCACAAAGCATAAGCAAAGTGCAAATTCTAGGTTGTGTTTAGGTTCAAAACCTTTACAATTTTTTTGCCCCTTTTAAAAGGCTGAGAAGAAAGGCGGTTCTCCCGGGCCCACACGATAACCCTATATTCAGGTGGCTGTGGTTCCCCAAGCTGCTAGCAGTCCCCAAGGTATGCCTCGGTCAACCTCTCTCCTTACACTTATTAGTGAGGTATGTGCCAAAAAAACTAAAAGAATAAAAAAGATATTTCTATTTACCATTTCAAGTTTACTTTTTTTTTTACATAATCTTTCTTTGGCCCCAAAAAAGGCTTAACAAAAAATAATACTTATAACTCTATATAAATTAAAAAAAAAAGCTTCAATTGCAAAAACAAAAAAAGCCCCCCCACCCCGCAAAAAAATTAAAACCCAATGCAAAAAAAGAATCCATGTGAGCATGACACACTTGTTGACATAATACAGGGAGGAGTATGCAGGTACAGTAATTACAGGGGGGAAATTGTCAGAATCAGCTCTTGCAAAAGCATGGGTCTCATTGACCATCTCACTTTAATCTTACAATAGGTAGGACGTGACACTGTTGACTAATTCCCCCCTTCCACTGTGCTGGCTAAACATCTGGTTAACCATCTGTCAGGATTATATTGATCCAGCACGCAGAATAGTATCACACCCTAGAACTAAGGGTATCGTCTTATCGGGCCTTAGAATGGCCATACTTTATGTACCCGAGAATAGTCAGGAAACTAGCCAAAGTCAGGGACACAGAATGTGACACAGCAATAAGGAAAAGCCAAAAGTCAAGGGTACCAGAAATAAGGGAAGGCAAAACAAAGCCAAAGTAAAAAAAAACCTGAAAAACATGATCAGGAACACACTCTTGGATAACCATCTAAGGGAAACCACGACAGTGCAATGAGCTAAGGAATAAATGAGTTTAACTAACCCTCTTGCAGATCTGATTGGCTGTACCTAGCATTTGCGTCTTTTGCGTGACATTACCCACACGTCAACGCCATCTGTACTGTGGAGTGATGTGGGGCTATATAATTATGTGGGTCCGCAGTGGTCGGCGTGCACCGACATGCCCCAAAAGCCAGTCATCATGGCAGAAGACCGCCGAGCAGCACTCCCCTTGATCTTTGGAAGGTAATTATCTCAGTTTTTGCCACATGGAGACAAAGGATACATGACACCATCTTACAATGGCTTGCTTGGTACATTTCCTAATCCCATGGATGTACAATGTAAGACTGTCCTGAAATCATAATATGTCTGTCCTACTTATGCGATCCGGAGCTAGTGCATTATGAACTACATATACTCTAGTTCTTCGTCTACACGCATTTCATCACTAGCAATGGTTTTAAAATAGCACTGTGAGTTCACGAATGGAGAAAGGGAAATAGGGCAAATAGGAAATAGGGCAAATAGGCTATTCATCACAATTACTAATCTGCATTCTCACGACATGTTATTTCTTGAAAGTGATATTTTTATTTTATTAACTATTTTTGATGTATTGTGACTAAGTTTGCGGAAAAGTGTTAAACGTGAAAAATTTACCCCAAAACAACTTGAATATTTCTGATAACTAATCCATCTGTACCAAGGTTTTGTCAGTGAGAGTAACTCTCAATTAGTGAGCCATTCAATTTTGCAAAAAGGAAATTGGTTACCTTACTACAGGACAGGAAGCAATTAAAAATATAGAACGTCATTACAAGTGAGAATATGAAATGTTTGTAGTAAACAAGGCTCAGGAGGGTTAACGTGCAAAACAATAATGGCCATATAACAGTGGTGAATTGCTGAATTACCATTCAAGAAATAAAATTCAATTTAATGAGTGCAATAATACATATATTACAGAAAAAAATGTTTTGTAACAATGTCATCTCGGAAAGGCAAATTTGATTTTTCTCATTAAAAAAACCTTTGAATAAACAGCACGTTAGCGCTTTTAATCATGTCTAAGATGGAGCAACATGATGGAAAGCAATAATGTGCAGTTTATTCAAAAAGTATTTCTGATGAGAAGCAAAATTGTGAGCATGTTAACAGTAAATGTATTCTTCTGTATTATTAGCAATCTTCATATTTCAGTGCAGGATTTAGAATTATTAAATGACATTTGCCTTTTGAATCCCGAGCAGATTTGTACCCAATAACTACCATTACCAACACTAGAACAGTTAGAGGGGCTTAAGTAAATAATGCGCCTTACAAGTATGGATTTAGGGATGGAATACAATCTAATATATTCATAATAATGTGTGAATGACTCGCAACTTTTTATATGGTTCAGGTTCACAAAACATTTCTGCAAGCAATTGCTGTTTATTTTACACCACCACTGTTTAATTATTGACTGTGTTGTGGTAACCCAGCGAATTTGTGTTTTTACTAATATATTATCTTTACTAATATAATATTTTTTTTTAAATAAAATACAGTTACATTTTATACACTCCATTGTCAATTTCTTGCATTGTATGTCTGCTGACGATGATAGCCCTATGAGGGGGACACTTATATACAGAGCCTGGCCGTGACTCTATATTATGTGAGTAGGCCAATTGTGAATGTCCTCTGTTTTTGTAATTTATTGTGTTACACTATGATTTCTGTATGTTTCCTTATTTTTTCTGTGTAGTTTTTTTCTCTCAATTCTGACATAATATATAATACCACAAAGAGTTTCATGCAATCATTACTGGAATGTTTTATTTATTATATGTATGGTTATTATTTTCTTGACTGCTTATTGCTTTTTTTATTATTATTTGATGTACTTTGCACACTCTTTTTTTTATTTTGGTTGTTGTGAGTTTTAGATGATAATGTGGGAACAACTTCTATGAGTTGCAACATGTGCACAGTTTATTGATTTGGTGTTTTAATTTGGTTATTTCAAATGTAACATGTGCTGACCAGGAATTAGGATGGGTATAACCATAGAGAACAACCACAACAATAGTCTAAAAAGTGATGATTTGGAAAAATTAAAAAAGACACAATTCCTACATATTTCTTATTCTTATATTTATGAAAAGCAAAACACATATCTGTCTGATTAACTATTTTCAACTTGGGTACAGACATCTCATGGGATTTTCCAAAATGTATACATTTATTTCTTTACAGGAGCCAAATTCCTTTGTTAATAATTTTTGGCAAGTCATTACTATCCAATTATTTCCCCTTTCTATTCAATCAGGGAAACTTTATAGAGTGGTTAAGGCAATTGCCATAAACACCCATAAACAATATTCTGGCCTTATGTTGGGATATAAAATAATTTACATCCAAATGTTGCAAAAATAATACCATGTAAATCATAAGCATCCAATCAGCATTTGGAATTATACCAAATAATTTTTTTTTTCTGTAACATGATTCCTTAATGTTTTCTACTACACATTCTTCTTTGACAGATTTCTGTAAATATAAGCGGTTCTGCCACATTGGTCAACATCATTTTCATGTTTGGGGAATATGAAACAACTAACAGCTCCAGTGTGTCTGCCATCATGACCTTGAAACATTATTATGGTCTGTAATGGACTAAAACCTTGCTGTCATGCAATGAAAAATAAAGGCAAAATGCCTCACAATTTCTGTTTGCCGATTTTTTTTCATACTATGACAATATATTGTGACAGTAAAAAAATTAAAAACGTGACCAGCTTAAACTTTTATTCCCTTTATAATTAGCCAGTTCCAATGTTATTGATGTTATTTTGACATATTCAAGATAACATTTTAAATGCAAGATATATTTTTAACGTGATATGCCACTGTATATTGTTCTTTTTCTGTTAATAGACTACCTCTTTATTTATCACCCTTTAAGGGAATTTAAAAGGTATTTCTGCTGGAAATCTTTACAGAAAAAATGCCAAATGCAATAAAAGTAATTTGAATCTCAAGCGAATGTTTTCGTTTCTACCAATTCCATGAAATATTATTGTTTGTTTTTTGGCTTTTGGTCTAGTGAATTAAAAGAAAAGATATGGCCTTTCTGAACATACTCACTGCAGTAGCTCTGTAATATGCTTTAAATTAGTGTGTTTGTTTTTTGTCTCTGGAATTTCTCATTTTCCTAAGACCACCAAGTTGATGAAAAATAAAGCAAGAATCCCTATCTAAACAATTTGAATCAGACAAAGTGTGTTTATTCTCTGACCATGATTGTGATGTCTAAGTCATCAAAAGGTTATGTTTATATGAAGTAGACTTGCAAGTGGAAAATGGCTAGTTGGTTAAAATACTATCCAAACTATGTTCAAGGTCTTTACACGCATGAAAGACTGTCCAAAACTAACAAAAGTATTGTACATTTCCATCCAGTTCAAAGAGGTCCTTTTGTTATGTCTGAACAGAACACATCAAAATTTTTATTAAAATAACTCTATCTCGTTTGACCAGCGATGCTGCAGTAATCTCTCGTGAGATATAATTCAAAGGGTTGCTTGTTAAAATGTGTGCAGTCTATTCATTAAAAGAATATTAAAACGTATCTTTCATATGAAAAACTAAAATCTATAGACAAAACAAACAATACGTGTTGAAACAGAAAGTTACAATACTTTATGACTATATTTTAACTTACACCAATGTGACACGAATTATGCAAACACATTGTGAGTCAGTGCACTCTTCTACTAAGCTGCTTCTTGACAACCAATACACAAACTCTATGTGTATACAGAGCAAGGTGGGGATAAACTGAGCATTTATGAATGTTCTGGGATTTTCCTGTAATATGAAATGGAACAGTAAAAATTGAGTTTACAGCTGGAATAGAACTGCCACATCCAGTACAACTGGAAGACATGCCTAACAAAGATTTAAGTGAAAGAAAAATTAGCAACTTAAAAAAAAGAAAAAAGGAAGAGTTAGGGAAACACTTAAATACACTTCCATAAAAAATATGGCAGTTTTCACAATTCCTCGAAGGGGCGAAAGTGTCTGCAAATGACTCTATATTCCTTTCTTCACATGAATACTCTTTAATGGGGCTCATAATCTGTCATTCTTTTCTTCATATGCATACTGTTTACAGTGGCTGATAATTTATGTTGATGTCCCTAGGACATTATAATAATTTTGAATGACCAGGGGGCGGCGCGAAATGACATAGCGCGTGTTATCGAGGGAGCCTACCAGGAGAAAAGGAGTTGGCCTATCTTACCTGCAGAGCTACCTGGGGTGCCTCTTATAACGTTGTGAGGGGATGACCTGGTGACCAGGGTGATGCAGGACGCGCCAGACAGAGTCGCAGACGGTCACCATGGCGGACAAACCTAAGGGATCCTGACATGGGAGAAATCATCCAGTGTGAATACAAACACTGATAACAGACGAAAATTGCAAGCTGGTGCATACCCCCACAAGCTAAGTGCCAATTGTCATTAACCTGTTTGTATACACTTTTAATTTACATTGCAGGGGTTATCATAACCAAAATCTGTTTGTATTTACTCAATCTATCAATCTACATTTTAGGGGCTACTACAAAACTAACATACCCCTAAGAGAAAGGTGAAAGTGGAGGGCAAAATAGAGAGCAGCACACAGAGGTCAATATTTGATTTAAAGACTACCTAATCTAAGTTAATCCTTGCCCACAGCGAGGAGCAGGTCATCGCTGGTCTGTAGTGTGCTAAGTTAACAATCCATTTTCCTGGCACTGCAGGTCCCCTCTCCCTCCCACCAACCAATCCCTGGTTGCTGAAGGGGTGAAAAGGCAGCGGCGATGTCCTGCGTCACTGTTTCGTCCTCCACCGCCGCTCCTCTTCTGCATTGCGTCGGCCGGTGGGCTAGACTGATCCCGCCCACCGGCCGGGGAGACCTAACGCATTAGCGCTCCCTATAGGAAAGCATTGAAAATGCATTTCAATGCTTTCCTATGGGGAAATGAGTGACGCTGGAGGTCCTCACACAGCGTGAGGACGTCCAGCAACGGTCTAGCACAGATAATCTGTGCTATGATCCAGGAGGTGCCCTCTAGTGGCTTTCTAGTGGACAGCCACTAGAGGTGGAGTTAACCCAGCAAGGTAATTATTGCAGTTTATAAAAAAACTGCAATAATTACACTTGCGGGGTTAAGAGTAGTGGGAATTGGCACCCAGACCACTCCAATGGGCAGAAGTGGTCTGGGTGCCTGGAGTGTCCATTTAAGCAGTATTCCACCATCCCAAAAAAAGCAAGTTCAAGGGTACGACAAACAGAATAAAAAACAATAAAATATAAAGCTGTACCAGGATAGAGAGTTGAGGGTGTGGAAGAGAATGACATAGGTAGAAATAAAATAAGACACAAAAGACTACTACATTAAAAAGTAAATATTGCAATAGGCCAAATAGCATATGACCACCAGGAAAAGAATAAACAAACTAGAATATAAATACAAACTAAAATAAAATGGCAAGCACCTATAAAAAAGAAAAAAAGCCGGAACACAAAACTGAAAAACCCCCTTCCTTCTTTTCACCAAATTCATTAATTAATAAAACAAACCTGGAGGAATCGCTTCACTACAATATCCCATTAGAAGAAGGCATTAACAAAGGTCAAATGGAGGCAAACCAAGAATCAAGTCAAAGAGAAGGAAGAAATAAATATGACTACCTACTTAGATACCAAGACACACTATTTGGGAAATTGAGAGAAGAAATTCAAGCTAATACTATAGACATCAAGAAAGAACTGCTGACTCTTAAACAATGATTTCAAGGAATAGAAGAAAAACTAACTAGGCTGGAACACAAGGAAAATGTCCACAAAGAAGAACATCTGGCGCTAGTGAAAAAGATGGCTGTCATGGAGGACAAATTGATAGACCTAGAAGACCGGTCAAGATGGAATAATTTAAGAATTAGAGAAGTATCAGAACAAATAAATCTAAAAAATCTGAAACCATACATAGAAGGATTTTTAAAACATCTAAAGGTAGAATGGGACCCCAGAATCCCTATGATGGAAAGATGCCACAGAGTGAACAAACCTAAAGGCATCCCAGAACATCTCCCAAGGGATGTACTGATATGCTGTGCCTCCTCTAAAATCAAGACACAAATTTTGAGAGCCATAAGAAGTAATGAATGCGCAGAAGAGTATGAAATATTAAAAATATATCAAAATTTGTCATGGCCGACCAGACAAAAGAGGAAGACCTTTTCTGAAAGGAACACTAATTCTGAGACAGAATAATATTAATTATCACTGGGGGTTCCCCACCGAAATTATTAAATCACATGAAGGTAAACTCTGTTAATGGTGCAGAAGACCTGAAAAACTGGTTAAGCAAAAATAAAATCGGAAACAGCCCCAACCATTAGTCAACAAAACAAGATGTCCCAAATATTTAAAGAAATGGAGAAGGAGAAGGAAAGGGAAGGAAAAAAGAGAAAATAAATTTAGGAAAGACACATTTTTAAAAATTGTTTTTGTTGTTTAACAGCACTAGGGAATAATGGGATTAATGGGGTAATATAAATAATAGTACATTTAGGAACTTAGGGGCAACAAACAAACAAAAATTAAAGAATTGTAGACCATATTAAAAATTTGATCAAGCAGATACTTAACAAGATAACTAATGCACAAACTGAAGGAAAATGACCCTTATTAGGATCACAATAATAAGAAGGAAGCGAATTAAGAGACATGAAAAAAGTTATATTAAAGTTAAAGGAAGTTATAAAGACACAGAAAGGCACATACCTGGATAGCATTTATAGAGATCAAACAAATTATATAAACTAATGAAAGATCAACTAAAATTGGAACTCATCAATATTTTTAACTATATAATGGAAACAGGAGACTGTCCTGGAGAGCTGTTGAGAGCGAACATTGTTCCCATTCCAAAAGTAGATAAAGACCTAGAACATATTGGTAATTACAGACCTCTATCATTAATCAACACAGATATTAAAATACTATCTTCCATTCAGAGGCGGCTCTAGACTTTATGAGGCCTTAGGCGAAATTCAAACATGAGGCCCCACTAACAGAAAAGTGTCACATTGATGCACAGTTTACCTGTGTATGTGCCTGAGAGTGTGTCTGACAGAGAGTATCCTTGTGTGTGTGAATGTATGTCTCTGTGAGCATTTTTGCGTTTTTATCTGAGAACCTATGTGTATGGGGTAGCTGCTTGAAGTGTGTATGGGGGGGTGATGGTGAGAGGGAGAGGCGGGTGATGGTGAGTAGGGGGATATGGTGTGAGGGGTGATGGTGAGAGGGAGAGGGAGGTGATGGTGAGAGGGGGTGATGGTAATGTGAGAGTGAGGATAATGTGAGGGCGGGGGAATAACGTGAGAGGTAGGGGGTGACGGAGAGGGAGGGGATAACGGGAGGGGGTGACGGAGAGGCTGGGGGGTGACGGGAGGAGGGAGGGTGATGTGAGGGGGTTTTGATGGTGAGGGGGTTGATGGTGAGGGGGGGCTGACGGTGAGGGGAGGTGATGCTGAGGGTGGTGGAGGGGTGATGCGGATGTGATAGCTGAGGGGGTGAAGGCTGAGGCTGGGGGAAGGTGGATGCTGAGGGTGGTGGGGAGGTGAGGCTGAGGGGGTGAAGGGGTGGAGGCTGAGGGTGGTGGATGGTGAGGCTGAGGGTGGTGGGATGGTGAGGTGAAGGGGGTGGTGAGGCTGAGGTGAAGGGGGGTGGGGAGACTGAGGTGGTAGGATGGTGAGGCTGAGGGTGGTAGGGATGGTGAGGCTGAGGTGAAGGGGGGTGGTGGATGGGTGGTGGGTGGTGGAGGCTGAGGGTGAAGGGGGGTGGTGTGAGGCTGAGGGTGTGGGGGTGGTGGAGGCTGAGGGTGGTGGGGTGAGGCTGAGGGTGGTGTGGGTGGTGAGGCTGGAAGGGGGTGGGGTGGTGAGGCTGAGGGTGGTGGGGGTGGTGAGGCTAAAGGGGGTAGTGAGGCTGGGGGTGGTGAGGCTGAGGGTGGTGGGGGTGGTGAGGCTGAAGGGGGTAGTGAGGCTGAGGGTGATGTGGGTGGTGAGGCTGAGGGTGAAGGGGGTGGTGAGGCTGAGGGGGGTGGTGTTACGGTACCTCCAGTAATAAAATGCACAAACCGCCGTTTAGTGAATGCTCCCCGTTCGCAATAATGTGGTCTGGTAGCGTGTATAGTAAAACCATGCGAACCGCCAGCTAGCGAACACTCCAAACTCCCGAACGGTACCTGTACGGCTCTTTCCCTTCACAAACTCCAAATCCACAAACTGACAATATTAGCCGAACGCCAATATCTTCCAAGCGGCAAATAATTCCAATAAGCAGTCTCTAGGCGCCGGCAATAAAATCCCCCCAATAACGAGACCAAGCTCCGCTTTGAGGGTAAAACACGAAATGATTTACTGTGGGCTACCTGCCCGGTATTTATGCAGGTCTCCCACTTGGTGGACACTCTCCTAGGGGACCAAATGGGAGACTGGAATAACAGAAAGACATAGGGACATTTTTGACATACATCCCCACAATATTCCCAACATGCATCACAGTTCCCTCCCCTCTGCTCGGGAGATAATTGGGAAGTAATTCAATTATCTCCCAGAGCAGAGGCAAATCGCCATTTTAAGTACAAGTCATAAAACACATAAAAATCTATAACTTTATAACTGCCGAACATATTACATTCGTGTAACACATCCCCAGATAGCCTGGATCTGAGTGCATTTTATTGGCGAATAGTGCTCAGATCCCATTCGCATAGTTCAATCGCCATGGAGTCAAATTTTATTACAGTTCTTCGGTATGCGATTGACTCCGTGGGAAGGCTATCTGGATTAAGTCCATTCGTGTTGTTGAATCTCCAAAATGGCCGGCATTCGTATGCTTTTGTCGATTGAGAAGGGGAGGTCGACGGCTTCAGCGGTGTTCGGTTGAAAAAGTGTCCGTTTTCAGTTCCATGAAATAACCGTCGAACACCGCTGGTCTTTCGCATGGTTAAAATGGCCACCGCCTCGTGGTCGACATACGAACGACGACCACCCGGTATTCGGTTTTAATTGAGAAGTGTCTGTGGTTAACAGCAACGTTCTAATTGGGATCAATAGGTTAACCAGCAGCACACTTTTCTTCTGGGTGGCCGTCCGTTCGGTAGTTCCGTTCGACAAAAAACAGGCATTCCCTTAAACAAAGCATACGAATGGGGGAATTCATGCAAACGGCAAAACAGACGAACACAGTACTTTTAGTCCAGACAGATGGGTCTGTCACAGGTGGTGAGGGTGAAGGGGGGTGGTGAGGCTGAAGGGGGTAGTGAGGCTGAGGGTTGTGGGGGTGGTGAGGCTGAGGGGTGGTGGGGGTGGTGAGGCTGAAGGGGTGTAGGAGGCTGAGGGGTGGTGGGGGTGGTGAGGCCAGGGTGGTGGGAGTGGTGAGGCTGCTGGCAGTGAGGCTGAGGGTGCAGTGGGGCAGGAGGCAGAAGGTCAAGGGTGAGGCTGAGGGGGGGTGGGGATGGTGAGGCTGAGGAAGGGGGGTGGTGAGGGCTGAGGGGGGTGGCTGTGGTGAGGCTGAGGGTGTTGTGGTGGTGAGGCTGAGGGTGAAGGGGGTGGTGAGGGTGAAGGGGGAGTGAGGCAGAGGGTGAAGGGGGGATGAGGCAGAGGGTGAAGGGGGGATGAGGCTGAGGATGAAGGGTGGTGAGGCTGAAGGGCGTAGTAAGGCTGAGGGTGGTGGGGTGTTTAGGCTGAAGGGGGTAGTGAGGCTGAGGGTGAAAGGGGGTGGTGATGCTGAGGGTGGTGGGGGTGGTTGCAGACCATGTAATCTTGCGAGATGTCAGAGCGTTGCCGTGGTAACCCACGGCAATGCTCTGATTGGCCAATTCTCTCGAGACACATGGTCTGCAGCTCTGCTCATTGCGAGCCGCCGGGCCCCCTCCTGGTCACTGACCGAGGACCTGACACAGTCTGCCATAAGGTGGTTTAGGTGGCCGCGAGGCCCCAGCCAGCGCGAGTCCTTAGATGGCCGCCTAAACCGCCTAATTAGAGAGCCGCCTCTGCTTCCATTCTTGCTGACAGATTAAAAATAGTAATACCACAATTAATCAATAATGATCAAGTCGGATTTATACAAAGGTGGTCCCCAATTAACAATCTCAGAAAATTAATAAACATATTAGAAGAAACAGAGAACAGTGGAATCCCTCTAATGTCTCTGTCTATAGATACAGAAAAAGAGTTTGACAGGGTTTTCATGTTCTCCACCTTAAAATAGTTCGGAATCACTGGATCAATATCACAGGCCATGTCCACTCTCTACAGCTCTCCATCAGCTAAGGTAACCACATTCACATCACAAAACTTCAATATTAAAAATGGGACTAGAAAAGGGTGCCCTCTTTCCCCTTTACTGTATATAATGGTGTTAGAACCTCTAGCGATTTTAATAAGAGTAAACAAAAAAAATCTAAGGATTCACAAATCTGCTAGGACAAACCAAATTAAATATTTATACTGATGACATCTTACTAACACTAGAAGAACAAAAAACTTTGGTCCTAGAACTATTGAAGGACATAAACAACTATTCTAAAGTTTCAGGATACAAAATAAACCTGGAGAAATTTATAGCTAAAATATAAATAAAAGGTTAATTACATTTCTTGTACAAAACATTGGGCTCCACCAAAAAAATAGGACAGGCTAAAATATTTGGGTATCACGAACACCTAAAAGACTTAATAGAAGCCAATTTCCTACCTCTACTACAACAAACAAATAACAACTTAAGGAACTGGAAAAGCATGGGCTTTTCTTGGTCAGGTAGGATCAACATCCAAAAGCATACATTTTGCCAAAATGACTGTACTTGTGGAGAAGAATTCCTCTTAAATTCCCAGAAAACTGACTGTTTTTACTACACTCACTTTTTTAAAATTCATATGGGGCGCCAGGAAACCAAGAGTTAAAATGAAAGTTTTGGCCAGATCAAGGCAGGACGGAGGTTTGGGGTGCCCATAAATTTTAGAATGCTCTCAGGCTAGCAGACTTTTTCATACAATGCTCACACAAAGCAATGTGGCAACTCAAGAAATATGGTACAAAATGGAAAAAGCTAAAACTGGGGTTGGAAATTTATCCTCACTGTTTTGGGTTCTAGATGTAAATAAAGAGGCACAAACCAAATCCCAGATACTCAAAGAGTTAACGAGATGGTAGGATAAATTTACAAACAACAAAGGATTCAGAAATAGAATAATAGATAAGCTCCCATTCTCTAGTATTTCAGATATGTTAGAAAATATAAAAATAGACACTTGGAAGTCTGGGGTGATAAGGGAATTTAAAAATATAGCAGTGGAATATAATCTCAAACCCTTCAAGCAAATTATGAAGGAATTTAATATTCCCCCCCCCCCCAGTGAAACATTCAATTATATGTGAATTAAGAGTTTCTGAGCAGAACACCTCTATAAAAACAAGCAGGAGAATACCATAAACCTTATATATCTATTTGAACTAAAGAATTGTAAAAATCTACTGGTAAAATGTGCCATATGAGATGGAAAAGATACACTTTTAAGGTATGGCATGGGGAATTCTGAAAAGAGCAGACTTATCTAGGCCTCCTTACAAGCAAGAGACATTTAAGGCTAATTTACAACTCAACTGTAAAATGAGGTATGCTAAGCAACGAGCAAAGGGATTCCCAGTCCATTGATTCATAACATATCTCCTAAAAACAAATGGTGGTTTTGAAGTACCAACAAGTGGTTGTCTAGAATGTGCATTGTAGTATTTTCATAAACCTATGTTTATTGTTTTTGAGCATTTATACAGCATTTTACACAGAGGGTAGAGGTATTTATGAAATCGATAGAGGGTAACACTGGGGATTCACTTTTGATGATCCCTGAGCTTAGGAAATGTTATGTAATGTATTGACTGTCATGTAAGGTTACTCTCAAATTCTTCTTCTCAAGTGTGCAGTGCATTCCCTAGTCCTATGCACAGCCTAAAAGTCTTTGAGCCTCAAGGAATACATTACAATACAATATAGTCACACTAGCCACTGATCCTCAAAAGATTACAACAATTCCCTCCCCATTTTATTACAAAACATTCCACGATGCTATCTGTGTTACCATTAAATGATTCTACAATAAAACGCTCCTCGTCTTCTATAAAAAAAATAATGTGTGATTATGCTGTGTGTGTATTGTTTTTAGACACGTTATTGACTGAACTGAGAATGTGTATTTTGTGATAAAAAGACATGATATCTAATCTGTCGTATGTTTGAATACTAATTTTCTGGGATGAAAACATTGATTTTCATGCTAACACTATTCCTAGAAATTAAATTAAAAAGCCATTTAATTTGATTTGCTCAAATCTAAAGTCTACATCCTGCATTCCCATAGTATAAAAAAAAATTTAGACATTAAAAATAGGTCTCAAAAGCACATGTAAAATATTGTCATCATTATAGTGTAATGAAAACTAATTTCTTTTACACATTTAACCCAGTCATAAAATGGAAATTTGCCAAGCAAGTAAGTGAGCCATGACAAACTTCATTGTTAGCCTAACAGCAATTCTACATATACTGTGCTAGAAATTATACATCGGAGCAAAGTAGCATAGGTATGTATCAAATACCTAGAAATGCCTTTGCTACTAGACCCTTACAGGTAATATCTTGTGTAGTATATTTACAAAACTAGCAATTATTGCTATTTTTATTCTAAAATAGGCACACCTTAATGGAAATTGATTCTGCGTGCCCTATATTCTATTGTTTAATTTACATGGCTGTAAGATTTACAATCCAATGAGCAATGGCATTATAGTGAAAATTTGAATATATATCTTTTTATAATTAGGTTTATGATGTTTGTGAAGTTTATTTTATTCATAAATCCAGTTGGTTATTATTTAGATTGGACACTTACATTTAAATACAATATTTGAGAATGTGTAAGCAAAATATTGCTGAACAGCTCTGTGCATTTATTCTTTGTAATTAAATGATTAATGTTTCCTGAAGGTATTGTTTGCATCTGGGATGCAAGTACTTACATATATATATGCATATATAGCTCTTGCACTCTAATTCTTAAAGTAAATATACCTGGTGCTCTGGTTGCATAAATATAAAAATGGAACAAAATACCGGCACTCCAAGGCTTTTAAATGCATTCAAATTTTCTTTATTCTAACTCCAGTCAACGTTTCAGCTTCTCTACGAAGCTTTCATCAGGACATACGTATTATATATATATATATATATATATATATATATACATATATATATATATATATTTATATACCTGTTTGGTAATATACCTTGATTGATCTTTCGGTGGCTGGGAGTATCCAGCATGCCTACCGAGGCTGTGAGTAGACAACAACATGGTCTTTGCTAGAAACATATATATGTCTGTGGTCAGGAACAATAAGCTGAGTTATAGTACTGGTGGTGTAAGTCAGTTGTTGTGTGGTGAAACCAACGTTCCAGTAGACCTGCAAAAAAAAAGGCCCACCAAGTAAATGTCTTGATAAAGGGAGCGGTGGGTGGACGGAACTAGGAAGTATCGGCCCAGAGGAAGGGGAGGCCTGAGAATTTATAGGATGGCTAACAACTGCAGGCGGAGCCTACTGCTCAGCCTTCTCATATATATATATACATACAATATCTAAAGATTGCAGTGAAAATGTGTTTCCGTGAAATAAGTATTTTAAAAAACACATCTCCTGATGCACGATGTTTTCTCCAGAATTACTATTGTCTTCCCTTGGGGGAAATTTCCCCAAACATAGACGAACACACCAGAGCAGGGAATCCCTCTAATCTATGCTTGGGGAAATTTCCCCGAATATAGATTAGAGGGATTCCCTGCTCTCGTGCATTCGTCTATGTTCAGAGAAGTTTCCCCGAACAAAGACATGCACACCAGAGCAGGGAATCCCCACGACGGCTCGCACTTACATCTGGTTGTAAGTGTGAGCCTTTTGTAAAACAGGTAGGTCGCTAAATGAGGACCACCTGTAGTGCACTTTTGGAATTTTTTTGTTAATGATTCCAGTTAAAATGGTAGTCAGATAGTCATCTTCATGTTTCTAACTTAGCATTGCATTGCGCTTCATGTTTCTTGTCATTATACAGATTAAGTAACAGCACACACAAACATACATTTTTAAATTTTATAAGGCTACTTAAAATCACCAGTCTCAGCAAACAAACATGGAGATTTAGTTCCACCATATGGCCCACCACTACTTCACAGTACGCCAATATCAGTGGGTCCTACACTAATTCAAACGTGGGAGACAAATTAAATAGTGCTAAATAAGATGAATTGTGTTTAAATATTCTGTTGTAAGAGCATTGGGAGTATATATAATTCAAAATGAATGTGACAAATGCAGTTAAAAAAATTCAGTGTCAAAACTAAACAATTAAAGTGAAAGTGCTTTGATGTATAGACTCAAAATGCAATTTCTATATCGACTATATGAAAATTATAATTAAAGAGACATTACTAACCAAAACCTCCTCAAATATATATCTGTAATAACCTCCAAAGGGGCCTCTGAAGCTGTTTAACTATTGGATGAAGCTAAGTTATCATATTTAGTTATTTGTCCCCAGACTGTAAAATCTATCTGCTATAATAAATATAATATTCAATTTTAGTTCTGACAGCAGAAAGCGTGCAAGTCATTACTGAAAGATCAGCATATTATCTTGTCTTGAGAAGAAATTTGTTAGTGCTAGAATTTTGTAAGTTATAGCTTGTGTCTGACTTATTACACAGATGCTGAATGTTTTCTAGACACCTACAAACATATTTTAGCAAATAGAGTTATAATGCATAGTCAATAAACATCACAAGGAGCTAATTAACCCCTTAAGGACACAGCTTCAAAAGCTTGCTTTACCCTTAAGAACACAAGCCATTTTTTGATGTTTGTGTTCAACGCAATTTGCATCTCTGTCATTTATTGCACCAACACATATAAAATATTGTTTATTAGAGGGCAAAAAGGGCTTCAATTTGATGCCACATATACATAGATACATTCTCAAATTATTATTAAAAAAAATTCCAAAAAAATGGGGGGGGGAAAAATTAAAAAAATTAAAAACTTTTTTCATAGTATTGGCAATAATATCATGTGCAGAATATGTCCAGCTTACAAAAAGTAATTCAAATAAATTCATTTATGTGTCTTGATTTATAGACTATATAATATGTGTAGGATTTCAGCTTATTTTGAAAGTTACAGGACACAAAATACAAGGACTAAAATAGAATTTCAATGTTAAACAATTTTAGAAGTTGGTATGTTTGTCATGTAGGTTTAGTAGCCATCACAAAAAAAAAAAATTCTCACAGAAAAGTATATATTTATATAAAGTATATATCACAGGCTATTTACCTAAGGTTATTCTGACACTTTTAATGTAGCCAATTCACCGCGATCTCTGCTAAATATTGGAGTAAAATTGTGTTTTTTCTCTATTTCGGCATATACACATAAAACAAGGTTTTTGTAATGTGTATTTCGTAAAGCTGGTATGTGTTATTCCTGCACAGAACCCCATATTGTGTTTAGCTACATCTGCTGAGTATAATTATACCCCATTGTATGCCTTTGGCACTATTCTGTGAATCTACAATGCCATATAAGAGACAAGGCTATTTCAGTTTCAATAGTTAGAATTTTCATAGATGGATTTGACGGGCCTGTCTCATTTGGGGGTATAATAGCAGTTTGATTGTTCAAATAACCACACAAAGGGCTTTCATCTGATAAAGCAGACATCCCAGGGTATCTTATATGGCATATATTGTGCCTAAACTTGTCACCATTTTTTCACCAATTTATGCCAATGTTTGTGGTGAGGGGAAAAAATTGCATTTTTACATACATGTTGCATTTTTGCTGAGTATTTCTTACACTTGAAATGTGCCACTGCTTATTTCAAAAGGCATATTTTGAACCTTAGCGTGAGATAATTTTTTAGCTATTTTGTACCAAGTGTAGTGACAAAAAGCATTTTTTCTGCATTTAGACCCACACAGCAGGGGCGTACCTAGAGCATTTGGCACCCGGGGCGGATCCTGTGCTTGGCACCCCCTTGCCTCCCAAAGCCCCGCCCCCTCCGATTTTGCTTAGCTCCGCCCCACTTTTCCTCTGTGCGGCCGGTTTATCAGCTGTTTGCTTGTGTGAGCTGTACTGGCCGCACGGCACCCTAACTACCATGGGGCACTGTGCAGCCACAGCTCACACAGCCCCCTCCAGCCAGGGCCGGTGCAAGGATTTTTGCCGCCCTAGGCAAAAGTAAAGTTTGCAGCCCCCCCATGTGACATCACAATGCCCCACCCATATGATTTGCCATGTTATCTAACGCCAGTGCTGCAGTGCCGCCGTGTTTACATTAAAAGACCTGCAGGGACAGGCTATAGACACCAGAACCATTATGTTAAGACACCCCTGGTGTCTTTAAGAGAAACCGCCATTTAGTTCACCTTCCCCTTTCGCAATATCAGTAATCCATTCGCATAAACTGTAATCCACGAACCATAACCAGGGGAAGCGGTAATCTCCCGACCGGGATCTGTGAAAGGCTCCAAACTCCCGAACGGAAATCCACAAACCCTCTTGTCACTGTCTTTCTCCCCCCCTTGTCACTCTCTTTATCTCCCCCCTTGTCACTCTCTCTTTCTCCCCCCCACTCCCAATCACTTTCTTTCTCCCCCAACTCCTAATTTCTTTCTCCCCTCCCCCCTACCTCTGTTGTAGCGTGGCCGAGCCCTGTATCATGGTCCGCGGGTACAGGGAGCTTTTGTTTCCTGTACCCGGCCGGACTAACAGGAAGTGCACACTGAGTCCGGCCGGGTACAGGAGACAGTTGCTTCCTGTACCCGCGGACCATGATACAGGGCTCGGCCACGCTACAGGGAGGGAGCAGGGCCGGACTGGCCCACCGGGATACCGGGAAATTTCCCGGTGGGCCGCGGCTCCTGGGGGCCGGCCGCGTTCCTGGGCCGGCCCTTTAAAATACTGCAGCCGCCCGAGCGCTCTGTTAAGAGCGGTTAGGCGGCTGCAGCTTCTCCCCTCCCCTGTAGCGTGGCCGAGCTGCACTCCAGTCCGCGGTAGCCGGCCAGCGAGTGATAGGAAGGTGCACTGAGTGTGCACTTCCTGTAGTCGGCGGTTACAGGAAACAGAAACTCCTGCCGGAACAGGAGTTTCTGTTTCCTGTCGGCCGGACTGACAGGAAGTGCACACTCAGTGTGCACCTTCCTATCACTCCGGCCGGCCACCGCGGACCGGAGTGCAGCTCGGCCACGCTACAGGGGAGGGAGGTAAGAAGAGAGGGAGGAGGGGGGGTAAGAAGAGAGGGAGAGGGGGTAAGAAGAGAGGGGAGGAGGGGGGGCAAGAAGAGAGGGAGGAGGGGTAAGAAGAGAGGAGGAGGGGGGGGAAGAAGAGGGAGGAGGGGGGCAAGAAGAGAGGGAGAGGGGGAATAAGAGGGGGGGGAGAGGAGGGGAAATAAGAAGAGGGAGGGGGGGAATAAGAAGAGGGAGGGAATAAGAAGAGGGAGGGAGGGGAACAAGAAGAGGGGGAGGGAGGGAATAAGAAGAGGGAGGGGGAATAAGATGAGGGGAGAGGGGAATAAGAAGAGGAGGGGGGAATAAGAAGAGGGAGGGGGAATAGATGAGAAGAGGGAGAATAAGATGAGGGAGGGTGGGGAATAAGAAGAGGGGAGGGGGGAATAAGATGGGGAATAAAAAGAGGGGGGAATAAGAAGGGGGGGAGGGGAATAAGAAGAGGGGAGGGAGGGGAATAAGAAGAGGGGAGGGGGGGGAATAAGAAGAAGGGGCAGCTCTATAGGACAGGGGCCAAGACAGGGAGCTCTTTCACACTACGCGCGCACACACACACAATGCATCCCTATACATACACAGAAACACAACATGCTTCCCTTACACACAGAGAAACACACAATGCATCCATTACACACATACACACAATGCAACCCTTACACACAAAGACAATGCATCCTTTGCACACATACACAGAAACAGACAATGCAAACCCGTACACACGCATGCAAACACACACACACTTCTTTTCTTACATACACACAGAAACACAATGCATCTCATGCACACACATACAGACACACACCTTGCATCCCTTATGCATACAAACACAGATTCACACAATGCATCCCTCACACACAACCAGAAACACATAATACATCCCTTATACACAAATACACACTGCTTCCACTACACACAAACACACTGCATCACCTGCACAAACTGGTAACCCTAAACACTACATACCATAAGCACACATATTAGATCCTCTACAATAACACATAACACATCCCTACACACTCCACTCCCTGTGAGCGAACTCATGGGTGGGTGGAACTTATGAGTGGGCCTTATGGGCATACTCACCGTCAGGCCCTGGGGCCCAGACCTTGAGCTGTGTAAGGGGCCCCAAAAAATTGAGCTGCTTCCAATTCTCCCAGAACATTGAATTTTGTGACCACAGTTGCAAACAGCCTCCAGAGATCCTGTTCTACACCAGACCAGTGGAGCCAAACTGCAGCCCATCATCATCCTCATCTGCTTGTAAGTAGGCAATCTAGTATATTATTAGTGACACTAATCTATAATTTACCTCACATTAAAGGGACACTATAGCTTAATGAAGTGGTTCTGGTGTCTATAGCTGGTCCCTGCAGGTTTTTTAATGTAAACACACACTGTGTGCAGCACTGGCGTTAGTTCATATGGCAGATCATATGGGTGGGGCATTGTGATGTGACATGTGGGGGCAGCAAATTTTTATTTTGTCTAGGGTGGCAAAAATCCTTGCACCGGCTCTGATCCTGGGCAGGTGCACCAGTCTACTTGACTGGTTTTGCCCCCAGGCCTAAGGCTGCCAGCCCTCCCCTGGCCGCTGGGGAGGTCTTTTGGCGGCCGCTGGCGGACTTGTCCTGGCGGCCGCTGAGGGAGCTGCGCGAGCTGCGCTGGCTCTGCTCCCCAGCACGCAGCTGAATGAGACCGGCGCCGGAATATGACGTCATATTCCGGCGCCAGTCTCATTCAGCAGCGCGCGAGGGCGGGAGGGCACTAACACAGGAAGCACCTCTAGTGACCGTCTGAGTGACTGTCACTAGCAATGTCACTTTGAAGCAATGTAAACACTGCCTTTTCTCTGAAAAGTCAGTGTTTACGTTGAAAAGCCTGTAGCGACATGCTATAGACACCAGTACCACCACATTAAGCTGTGTGTGCGTCTGCTAGTGAGTGAGCTTGCTTGCATGCGTGTGCCTGCTAGTGAGTGAGCTTGTGTTTTATGTCAATGAGCTGATGTATATCAGTAAGATTGTTTGTCTATGAGGCTGTGTATCAATGAGCTTGTGTGTGTCACTGAAATGTCAGTGAAATTGCCTGTGTCTGCATGTGCGTATGCTTACTGTATAATTAAACGTTTTACCCTGAAAGGACCAATATTTTATATTAGAAAAAGCAATATATATATATATATATATATATATATATATATATATATTACTCAATTATCTGTCCTGGCAAGACATAGCCTTACATATTACACGCGACAATATATGGCGCAGTGACTTATGGGGCTGGCACAAATTTTTTTTCCAGGGCTGCTTTGTATCCCCAGTCCGGCCCTGGGAGGGAGTGACAGGAGGGAGTACTGAGCGACACTCTCCTGTCAGCCCCTCTCCTCAGGCTGTGCCCAGGCGGGCAAAGCTGCAGCCGCCTGAGGCTCTCTACAGAGCGCTCGGGCGGCTGCAGCATGAGGGGGGCCGGCGCTCCTGGCGGCGCCCCTCCCAAGGCACCCCCCACCCTGCAGGCACCCGGGGCGGACCGCCCCCTCCGCACACCCCTTAGTACGCCACTGCCACACAGTGAGCTACTACTGTGCATTTTGCAAACCTTATGTGTGTTATGGCTGTATAGCTGTATATGGGCAGATTTGAGACACAGCCATTCCAGTTTTTTTCAAACTTTGAATTTTACGCTGTGTCCATGTCCCATTTTGGAGTATTTTAACAGGCTATATATTCCAACTACACCATAAAGGCATACCATTTCTTAAAGAAGACATCCCAGGGTATTTTAAAAGGCATATTTTGAACCTTAGTGTGGGATAATTTTTCCACTAGCATGTATCACATGTAATAAACATTTTTTCTGCCTTTTTGATACACAAAGTGAGTTTGCACAGTATATTTTTCAAACCTTATGTGTGCTACATCTGTATAATACTTCATATGTTGCTCAACTATGTCGTCTGAGTACAGCAATACCCCCGTATGCACCTTTGCCAGGTATCTGTGGACATTGAAGGGGCACATTTGAGACACCGCCATTCCAGTTTTTTTTAAACTTTGCATTTTTATGCTGTGCCCATGTCCCATTTTGGTGTATTTTAGCAGGCTATATATTCCAACTACATCATAAAGGCATACCATTTCTTAAAGAAGACATCTCAGGGTATTCAAAAGGCATATTTTGAACCTTGGGATGGGATAATTTTTCCGTTATCTTGTACCATGTGTAGTGGTAAAAAGCATTTTTTCTACCTTTTTGACACAAAGTGAGTTTGCACAATATATTTTGCAAATCTTGTTCCATTTTGGAGTAGTTTAGCTGGTTTGTTATTCATACCACTCCACAAACGCATACAATTTTTTAAAGAATATACCCTGGGGTATTTCAAAAGGCATATTTTGAACCTTAGTATGGGATTGTTTCCCCGCTAGTTTGTTCCAGGTGAAGTGGTAATGACCATTTTTTAAATTTATTTTTTTACTCTTTTAATCTTTTTGTACTTTTTTAAACTTTTGTTTTACTTCTTAAATTTTTTAAATGTTTTCAGATTCAAAGCTGTTTATTGAGCAAGTCATATTATGCAACATGTAGAAAAGAGAGATATTAAAAGTGGACACACAGATCCTAGCAGTGTATGCAATACTCTAAGTATACAAAGTAATCAACTGTATAAACATCCACAATGCAGGGGGAGTATTAATGGAACAGGCATTGTAATAATTTCTAGCAAAGACTGTGTTTTTGTCTACTCGAGGCCTCAGTAGGCCTGCTGGATAATCCCAGGCACCAAAAGATCAATCAAGGTATATTACCAAAACTGGTATACATTGTGCAGTGTAAGTATCTGACTACCTATGGTGTGCAGAGTAGCTCTTAATCATCTTGTCTGTGAATTGAAAAATAACTGCCCCTCTATCTAGGTAGGAGGCAAGTATATGAGCGTAGGAAGATAAGGACAGAGAAGAAAGTCAAAGATATGTAGGAGAAGAAGAGAGAAAAGAGAGAGGGTGGGACAGGAACTAGCCTAGCTGAATAGAGTATATGAATCTCCCCATCACTGGGTTTGTTCCCAATTGCAGTTAGGTATCAAGGTTGTCCCACAAAGGTGGGCGGCTCTCTAGCTGGGTAGAGTTTTTTCGGACCTCTCTCCTATGGCTGCAGCCCCCCTCCCACCCCTGTGCCCCACACTGACACGCCACGTACACCAGCCACGGCTGCCCCTTCTTCACATGTTTCTCCTCAGTCCTCTGCAAAGATGCCTACACTGACTCTGCCATGTATATCTCCTCCACCCTTTCCATCTATTGTCACCCCATGGGAATCGTGGTTTGCTTCCAGTGTAGTGGGATCCAGGCCTTGGTAGCATTCAGCAGATTTTGGAGGATAGATTTTTTGTAAGCCCTGATGGTAGTTGGTGTGGAGTGCAGGAGAGCTGTTTCCATGTCAAAACATCCCTAGGATCTCCCCTATTTTCTGTTTCACCATTTCCCAGAATGGCACAATGCATGGGCAGTCCCACCATATATGTGTTATCATCCCTGGCCCTACTCCACATCTCCAGCAAACATTAGGGGCATCTGGAAAGATTCTATGGAGGCTGTCAGGTTTTCTATACCAGAATCAAAGGAACTTAAAGTTAGTTCCCTGGTAGTTTGAACTTGAAGAGCATTTGTGGTGGAGGGTCAGGATCTTTTCCCACTGAGCCGCAGTGAACAACTTATCTAATATATGTTCCCAGCGATGGCGGAAAGTGTCTTTATTCTCAAGATGTCCCTCAATAAGATGTTGGTACAAGATGGTACTGGCTTATGCAGAGTGGTTTTGTTGTCGCATAGGTCTTTGAACCATGTCAGTTCGCAATATAAGGCATCCCTGTTTTGGAGTGTCTGGTAAAAATATTTCATTTGTGTGTAGCGGAATATTTGTAGACTTGATGGTGGGCAGCCTTCCATCAATTCCCATAATGGTTTCATGCCCGAGTTGTATAATACCTTACGAATAGGGATAGAGGCGCCGCCACCGAGGAAGTCCCATGATAGTGATGGTAGTCTACCTCCTATCTGGGAATTGTGTTGTATCAGTGGGCTCGGCTTTGGAGATAGATGAGGAGCCCCCCTGATGCTTCCCAAGTCTTCAATATGTGAGCTACTGTAGAGGTATGATCCAGAGTCACTTGTGGTGGCCTCTTCCAGTTCCACAATGCCAGGGTGAGGGATGTACTCAAGTGGCCTTCGTCAAGCTCAACCCACTGTTTGTGTGGTGGGTATGCAATTCCAGTATTCTCTGTAGAACTGTCACATGGTGATATTTGCATAGGTCAGGAACGCCAATCCACCCCAGGCACATGGCAGGCATAGTAGCTCATGTTGAAGGCATGCATGGCCACCATTCCAGACGAATCATAGCAGAGCATAATGAGGTGAAAAAGGCCATTGGCAGGGCCAGAAGAACTGTTTGGAAGAGGTAGAGTATCCGAGGTAGTATGTTCATCTATTGCAATCCTACCAAACCATGAGATATAAGGGTAGGACCACTTCATCAAGTTGTGTTGTATGCGTTGGAAGAGAGGTGGAAAATTAATCTGGGATAGTGCTCCCTGATCCTTGTTGAGAGCTGTTCCTAACTACTGCATATGGGACGCGCGCCATCAGAAGGAAAAAAATGTTGTTTAAAGGCATCAGTTTATAAATGATCTTGAAAAGGGCATTGAAAGTCCTGTTTCAGTGTTTGCAGATGACACAAAACTCTGTAGAGTAATACAATGTGAGATATTACCTTGCTGCAGAAGGATTTAGATAGACTGTGGGACCGGGCACTCAAATGGCAGATGAAATCTAATGTTGAAAAATGCAAAGTTATGCACTTCGGCATAAAGAATGCACACGCAATGTAGACCCTTAATGGAAGCAAATTAGGGATAACAGCACACAAAAAGGACTTGGTAATTGTTATAGGCAACAAACTATGCAACAATGTGCAATGTCATTCAGCAGTGGCTAAGGCCAGTAAGGTATTGTCGTGGAGGTGCCCAGTCGGGGTGCCAGGTGATCCCAACTGGGATACATTCACCAATTCAGTCCCATTACCAAACTTTTCTTAATATGTTAAGGTAGTTGGACTGAAACGTTGTTTAAAACAAATTCGCTCTTTTGTTTATTTTGAAGCCTCACAAGCCCGAGGACATCCAGTGTCATGCAACTTTTTTATACTGTACTTTTCTAAATAAACCTACGTTTCTATGGAAACTGAAGTTTTTGCTTTTTTGCGGCCCACATAAAGGCAAACCTTGTTTATTTGGCCCGTCTTAGCCTTTGATTTTGATATGCTTGGAGTAGAGAGAATGGCAATACCGATCCTTAGAATGGTCGGGTTATGCAAATAGGGGTAGTGAAAATACGAGCTGAGGTCAAGGGAAACGGAATAACTAGAGCCAAAGCCAAATATCAGTAACCAGGAAATACAAATAAGTGCAATGCTCAGTGGTAAACCAAAGACCACAACAGGGCACTGAGGCAAGGGTGGGGTTAGCTTATAGACACACAGGGTGTGTCTGATTGGCTAACCTCCAATTAGTGTTAACCACAACATGTGAGAGAAGTTTCTTCCATCCCTTGTGGTCTCTGAGGTCATCACTGTGTGCTGGGTCACATGACCATTTGCAGCACACATATAAGGATGCTGCTCTGGTGCGTGCAGCATCAGACACACTGCCAGCCTGGAGACAGGGACCAGATGACACCACTCACGGTGATGAGGTAAGCAAGGTCACCGCAAGCGGCAAGGGGACTGGGGACATGACACTACCATGCATTTCATGCAAAGGCAAGAAATTACTTTGTCCATTAAGAATAAACTGTTGGTTTTAGCACTTGGAATATATGAAAAAATATTATTATGGAAAAGGTGTGTGCTATCCTGAAAAAGGTGAGTACTATGTGAGTGTTATTCTGTAATATGAGATAATATTGGGACTTTTCTATAAAGAACAATGACTAGAGGAAAATGTGTAACGTGTTATAGGTAATCAATATATATTAATGAAATCCAAACCCATATGGGTGCAAACAAGTCTTGACCGAGCATTTACTGGCCCTTGGCTCAACCTTGTATATTGTCCTAGTATTTAATTTTTGTTTGCCACAGTGTTCTTGGTTTTTAGTCAAAGAGTTTTCTTTTACTATATAAAGGAAGGAAGACTTAATAATGTTATTCTAGTGGATGATCGTGTCATTATCATATTCAAGTTAAAAAATGAAGTGGTTAAAAGATGAAGCCTGGATTTTTAATAGACCTGCTTTCTCTATCTTTTTCTTGAATGATGTTGAAAATGCTGATATAACTTTAGTTTCTGATCTTCTAGAACTGACACACTGCATAGTATCAAAGATAAAAGCCTTAAGGCTTTAGGATGTTTTACCATCAAAATTATAGCTATGTCAGATCTTCTAGATTTAGTCTGCCCACCTGCTTTGGATTTGTTTCATTGATCTTGGCCAACAGAAGATGTCATAGAAGCTTTCTGAATATAAAAAAACTGTCATGCAGAGTTTGGTTATTTAAAGATGGATTTTGTTATATAGGCTTATAATACATTTGAACTTGTGTCTATATATATATAGAAAAAGAGAGGAAGAAAAAGTGGGCAGAGTCAAGAAATAGAAAAGACGATTCAACTGAGAAAAATGTGATGAGTCAGAATACATATTCTTTCTACTGGCAAAATCATTCTTCAAATGTCTATAGCTAGAGAAACATTTCTCTTGTAGAGTATTGTGCTTTAGCCAGTTCTCATGACTAAACCATGAGCCAGCTGATTTATGCATCTAATTTGGCTTTTCTTGTGATCCCAATGTTTTGTATGCAAATATGAACATCTCTGCAATAGCTTTACCTTGCTCTTACAATAAAGTGTCAACGTGAGCTGATTCCTTTTCCTTGTCTGTGAATATCAGAGAGAGAACATCTGCCTGGTATTGTTTTACAGTTGTGCTGGTTTTGGATGCCAAGTGAAGGGATTATTATCTGCAGTGCGTTTCTTATTAATAGTCTTGATGCTCAAAGCCGAATTACACATGAAGTGTACAGTTTCTTCCGGCACAGATGAAAACTTAAATTAAAGTCAAATTAATAAAAATATGTTTGCCAGCAAATTTAGCAATGGAAAAATCATCTTATTTTAGTAAAATAATTATAAAGCTTTTGAGAGATTTGTCAACAGGAAAATTAATCATTGAGTGTTATTTTGGGGGTTCTGAATGGGAAAACCTAATTTTTCCTTCTCTGGATCTCAGCTTGTAAGAAAAGCACACCCCCCTCCTAAAAGGTATAGATACATGGCACAAGAAGCCAATATCGTGGGTGGGGAGAATACACAGCGTTAAGATAAACCTCCTCCCAAGCCTCCTATTCCTTTTCCAAGCATTACCAATAAAAATAACCAAGGGGGACATAAAAACACTACAAACAGCAATAGACAACTTCATTTGGGCCAGAAAAAGACACAGAATAGCAAGACAGACTTTATACACCCCCAAAAGTAGAGGAGGGCTGGGCCTGCCCAATCTCCATCTCCACTACTTATCAGCACAACTAGCACAAATAATAGAATGGCACTCACATTCAGACACCCACAGATGGGTAGACCTAGAAACCCTACTCATGGTTACAGACCTCCCACAATTCTGGATATGGGTGCCCCGAGCCGACAGACCAGAGCTCCGCACAAGCTGTCCTGCCATCCTGAATTCGATCAGGATTTGAGACTCTACAACACACAAATATGCCCTGTCCCACCCAATCTCACCCCTAACTATATACCTCTGCAACAAAGCATTCACACTAGGACTGACTGCAAGAGACTTCCGAAACGTAGAAAACACGGCGTACTGCACTACCATCAACTCAATCAGGCAGGCACACTCAGAACCTTTGACAACTTACAAACACTAGCCCCGCTAACCACTAAAGATTACTTTAGATATATCCAACTAAGAGATTTCGCCAGAAAACCGCATGTACGCACAGCAGCCATGACCAAACCAACCTTCTACGAAACACTATGCACCTTGGAGGGACCACATACCGGCCTCATCACACTCCTATATACACAGTTAAGCACACCGACAAATGAAACACAAACACCCACATACGTGGCACAATGGGAAACAGAACTACAACAACCACTAGAGAGCGGGGAATGGCAAGGCATATGGGAGGCAGCAGCAAAGGCTTCCATCTGCATACTACACCAGGAACAATGCTACAAAACACTCATGAGATGGTACACCACACCAGTCAAACAATGCAGAATGGGTAAAACAACTACGGACACCTGCAGGAGGGGTTGTGGGGACAAAGGAACATATCTCCACATGTGGTGGACGTGCCCAAAAGCGAAACACTTCTGGGAGAATAAAGCCAAACTTTTGACAGAAGTACTAAACAAACCTATCCAACCAGACCCATGGGCATTCCTTATCGCAAAACCATTAGATGACCTGACAAACAAAGAACAAAACCTATTTAACAAAATAAACTTAGCTGCCAGACAAGCCATGGCACAGACATTGTTACACATTGACATGCCACAAATGAATAAGGTAACCCACAACATAAAAGAGGCTCACCTTATGGACAAACTCACTGCACTACTCAGAGACACTTATCCACTATTCCTTAAACGTTGGAACTCTTGGAAGACTACACTAACCACTGAAAGACACAAACCCACACAGACACAAACCAACTAGCCTTGACTGTCAGGGACGGAACATAGCGTTGGCCCCTTCTGCCCCCGGGAGCCCTCCTCCTCCCTTATAATACCCCCTCCCCTCCCTCCCTCCCTCTCCTCTTTTCTTTTTTCTTTTTCTCGTTTCCTGATCTCTTTCGATTTTCTTCTTTTTCAAAAAATTGAAAAATTCATGCCTAGCTCAAGTACCCAAAGACTAAGCAGAGGGTACAGAGATGCAGTAGACATTCGCAGAGCAACTCTACACAGGGGACAAAGGGGATATGGTTATGACATAGAAATGCAGCTATCATAGCGATCTCACATACAAGAACTTGCAGTAATATCTACATCCATTAACGTTGTACAGTATGTTATTTGACGAGACCCATGTCCGTACATTCCACTGTGCTTCACTGTATAAACAAATGTTTCTGTACGATGCTCCTCTTTCTGTTCAACTGATATGCATGACTTGATAAATAAAGAATAAAAAAGAAAAGAAAAGCACACCAGACTGCAAAACATATGTACATCCATTTATAAAAAAAACTATACCTATATACCTCCTAGCATATAACTTTCTGTATCCAATGCAAACTAGGATTAATGGAATTTTACAGATATAGTGGAAAACATAGATAAGATAGAGTGGCAATGCTTTAAAAATAACATCAGGACATGTTACTTTATTGACAGGGTAGTGGATGCATGGGATAGCCTTCCAACTGAAATGGTAGAGGTTAACACAATAAGGGAGTTTAAGCATTTGTGGAATAGGTATAATGCTTTACTAGAATAAGATAAGGCCATGGACTAATGCAATATTTAGAAAATTAGGCAGACTATATGGGCTGAATGGTGCTTAGCTGCCATCACATTATATGTATATGTTCTATAAAGGGATGAATGTAGCATTGTGAATGCACCTCATAAAAAAACAAAAAACATTCTATGGTGGCTGGATGTGCTTCTGTTATTGTATACAAAATATTTAGCAAATAGCTATTTGTTAGTATCCTGGCTACGAGATGGGGCTGGCCTGGGCACCCCATGACCTCTCTTTTTGGGGCTGTGGAGTCTGGCTAGTTGTAATGTGATACAGAGGAACCAGAAACCACTGGGCCAAATTACTTAGCTGCCTCCTTTTTAAGACACTGCTCTCTCTCTAATCTAGCTTTGTCTATTTTTCCTGTGTTATACAAGTAGAATAAGATTCACTGGAACTTGATTTCTGTATGTATTCTTTTGTAAATATACCTTTTTACTGCTTCAGTAAAATGTATCTTTATGAAGATTTGGGTAGTATCCAACAGCTACAGTAAACATAATCAATGCAGAATTGAAAACTAATTTAATTATAGTGCCTCTTTTTTTACTTAAAAAGTGTCTCATTTTATTAAATTAACGTGTATTGCCTTTATTGTTAAACTTTTTATAGTCTTAAATAGATACATCAATGCTGAAAACGTGGCTGCTGTTTTAAAGACAATTTCAGTATTAAAGGAACACTATAGTCACCTAAATTACTTTAGATAAATAAAGCAGTTTTAGTGTATAGATCATTCCCCTGCAATTTCACTGCTCAATTCACTGTCATTTAGGAGTTAAATCACTTTGTTTCTGTTTATGCAGCCCTAGCCACACCTCCCCTGGCTATGATTGACAGAGCCTGCATGAAAAAAAAACTGGTTTCACTTTCAAACAGATGTAATTTACCTTAAATAATTGTATCTCAATCTCTAAATTGAACTTTAATCACATACAGGAGGCTCTTGCAGGGTCTAGCAAGCTATTAACATAGCAGGGGATAAGAAAATCTTAATTAAACAGAACTTGCAATAAAGAAAGCCTAAATAGGGCTCTCTTTACAGGAAGTGTTTATGAAAGGCTGTGCAAGTCACATGCAGGGAGGTGTGACTAGGGTTCATAAACAAAGGGATTTAACTCCTAAATGGCAGAGGATTGAGCAGTGAGGCTGCAAGGGCATGTTCTATACACCAAAACTGCTTCATTAAGCTAAAGTTGTTCAGGTGACTATAGTGTCCCTTTTACACAAGAAGTTAAATTCTTCATATATTTTGAAACCAATAAATGTAGATTCATATTTGAGCATGCTCACAGAAATACATAACAATTAGACTAAATGATGAGCTAAGCACTATAAAATATTAAATACAAATCCCCATTGTATGAGAACGAAGCCAAGTATAATGAATAAGTAATTTATTCGTATTTAGTGACTTAAGGTTTGGTTGTTTGGATGGAATCCAGTTAATTCAGCTGAAATTTAAGAAGGATGTTTTAATACTGCAATCCCTGTGAACCTGTTTATTTAAGAAATGTTTTAAAGAATGTTTTCATGTAAATCAAACACTGCTATGGACAGGCATGCTCAAAGAATAAGCACTCATTACAATAAAATGTAGTAAACAATGTCAGTAGCCTCGAGATCAATTTTATAAGTTAAAAAAAATAGTCTAAAACCATATTTTTTATTTAGTATATATATATAAAATGCATGTAATTACTATCCTCACAAAATGAGGAGTGTTAGCCACACTTTAATAAACATAGTTGTTATTGCCATGCAACTATTAATGTCCTCTCAATAAGAAATAAACCTAGACTCCCATAAATTTTGTTCCAAACATATGATGCTGATATAATAGTATTGCAAGTCTGGATGCACTTTTTTGAATGTATTGGTTCTTCTAATATTTATGTTTTATAACAAGACATAAGTGCTATTTAATTATTTTAAGGTTACACCATTGAATTAATTTTACCCAAATTTAGACTAATAGTGTGTATTAATGATGTAATGATGAATATGGAGGTAAAACACTCAGTCACAAAGAAAATATTACTAAAAGATGAATAGATACAGTGGCGTACTAAGGGGGGGGCGGAGGGGCCGGTCCGCCCTGGGTGCCACCAGGGTGGGGGGTGCCATGACCAGGAGCGCCGCCCCCCCATGCTGCAGCCGCCCGAGCGTTCTGTAGAGAGCCTCAGGCGGCTGCAGCTTTCCTGGGCTGGTGCGTCCATGAGTGCGGACCGCACCGCCCGGGCGCAGCCTGAGGAGAGGGGTTGACAAGAAGGAAATGCTCAGCACTCCCTCCTGTCACTCCCTCACTTTAGCGTGGCCGAGCCCAGTATAGTCCGCGGCTACAGGGAGCATCTGTCTCCTGTACCCGGCCGGACTAACAGGAAGTACACACTCAGTGTGCACTTCCTTTTAGTCCGGCCGGGTACAGGAAACAAAAGCTCCCTGTACCCGCAGACTATACTGGGCTCGGCCACGCTACAACAGTGGTGGGGGGGAGGGGAGAAAGAAATTAGGAGGAGGAGGGGGGAGAAAGAGAAAATTGGGAGGAGGGGAGAAAGAGAAAATTGGGAGGAGGGGGGAGGAAGAGAAAATTGGGAGGGGGGAGGAAGAAAGAGAAAATTGGGAGGAGGGGGGGGAATTGACATTCATCACATACACATACACACAATGCACCCCTTGCACACAGAAAAACACACAATGCATTACACACACAGACACACATACACAAGCAATGCAACTGTTACACACACATGCATGCCCTTACACACACAGAAACACACCTTGCAACCCTTACACATACAAACACAATTTCACACAATGCATTCATTACACACATATCAGGACATCCCTACACACTCCACCACCTGTGAACAAACTCATTGGTGGAACATGAAGGTGAACCCTAGGACCCAGACCTTGAGCTGTGTAAAGGGCCCCCAAAAAATGGAGCTGATTCACGTTCTCCCAGAAGATTGATTTTTGTGACCACAGTTACAAACCGCCTCCAGAGAGCCTGTTCTACACCAGACCAGTGGAGCCAGACTGCAGCTAGAGCCCATCATCATCCTCATCTGGTTGTAAGTAGGCAATCTAGTATATTATTCGTGGCACTAAGCTCTAATTTACCTCACATTAAAGAAACACTATAGTCCCCAGAACCACTTCAGCTTAATATAGTGGTTCTGGTGTCTATAGCCTGTCCCTGCAGGCCTTTTAATGTAAACACGGCGGCACTGCAGCACTGGCGTTAGTTAACATGGCAAATCATATGGTTGGGGCATTGTCATGTCACATGGGGGGCGGCAAACTTTACTTTTGCCTAGGGCGGCAAAAATCCTTGTACCGGCCCTGGCTGGAGGGGGCTGTGTGAGCTGTGGCCGCACAGTGTCCCATGGTAGTTAGGGTGCCGGCGGCCAGTACAGCTCACTCAAGCAAACAGCTGATTAACTGGCCGCACGGGAGGAAATGTGTATGTGTGACTGTCTGTCTGTAACTGAGTGTGTGACTGTCTGTCTGTAACTGAGTGTGTGACTGTCTGCCTGTAAATGTGTGTGTGGGCTGCAGGGATTTTGTAGAAGGGGGTGGGGGTTTTGTATTGGGACAGGAGTCTTTATAAGGGGGGATAAGCAGGGGATTTGTGGAAGGGGGTTGCGGGGGTTTTGTAGATGGGGCAGTACAGGATTTGTAGAAGGGGCAGGACAGAGGTTTTGTAGGAGGGGCAGGGCAGGACAAGGGTTTTGTAGGAGGGGCTGACAGCGGTTTTGCAAAGTTTACAAATTGTAAAAATAAAAGAAATAAAACCTTTAACATTTTTTACAGGTTTTTGGGGGGGGGGGGGGGTGCCAAGCACAGGATCCGCCCCGGGTGCCAAATGCTCTAGGTACGCCCCTGGTCCAGATTATTACAAGCATATTGATTTTAACAGTCCACCAAGCAACCTCAAGTATGGATAGTTTTATAAAGTGGAATGTATCAAATTGATTTAATCTGTTTTCTGTGTACAAATGTAGTGTACTTGGACATGAATAAGACATTCAACATTATGGAAAAAAACATATACAAGCATTGAAAACCTAGAAATGTAGAAATTGAACCTGTGCAGGGCAAAACACAT
>OW240921.1:103959291-103972711 GCA_933207985.1 Pelobates cultripes | reverse complement strand
AATTAAATCTATAATTATAAATAGCGCTCTAGATCTCTCTCGTTCATAAAGTTTTTCAGGGAATTGACAGGGTCGGTTAGGGTCTGCATAGACGTTTAATTTAAGATCTTTATATTTTATTGCAAGGCCTTTAATATCATCATTATGTCTTATATTGGTGGCTAAAAGTTCCATTGTAATAATGTATAGGATTGGAGACAGGGGGCAACCCTGTCTGGTCCCGTTGTGTAAGGTGAACCATTTAGAACAAATATTTGGTCCAATCGTTCTTAATAAAGGGCAAGAATAGAGTGACAGGATTGCCCAATGCATCCATCACTAAATACCAAACTTTAAAAGCACCCTACATAAAAACTCCCAACCGACCCTGTCAAAAGCCTTCTCTGCATCCACTGCCATCAACACCAAAGGATTTTTTTTCCTATTTGCGCAATCTAGAATATCTAAAATTTGTCTGGTATTATCTGTGGAGTTACGACCTGGCACAAAGCCAATCTGATCTGTTTAACCCCTTAAGGACCAAACTTCTGGAATAAAAGGGAATCATGACATGTCTCACATGTCATGTGTCCTTAAGGGGTTAAAGTTTCCTTAAATCTGTTAAATAGAATTGCTGGTAGTATTTTGACATCCCCATTTATCAATGATATTGGTCTATAACTCTCTATTTTAGTTGGGTCTTTTCCCATTTTTAAAATGGGCAAAATATTTGCTCTCAGCATTTCCTGGGGACAAAAACCTTGTAAAAACTTTTATTAAATGTATCTGCTAGATGTACACTTAGTAGCTCCTTAAAGGTCTTATAAAATAGGTTTGAATACCCATCTGGGCTGGGAGTTTTTTTATTCTTTAAGTTGGAAATAGCTTCCTCCCCTTCTTGTTTTTGTTATAGGTTGATTTAAAATATGTTTTTGATTCTCTGAAATTGATGGAGTGGATATCTTATCTAACGAGATGTCAATATTATGATTAAGCAAAGGCAAATCATATAGCTTCTCATAGTATGAATTAAAACATTGACTATTGCTTTAGGGATCAAGTGTATTACATTATCAATCACTAGTCTGGCGATTTAATTTGATGCAGTCCTGTCTCAGTTTCTGCATCATCAATTTGTCATCTCGATTGCCCTTACTGTATGACTTCACTCTTAAGCTCTCCATATTTTAACATTTCGTTCTAAAATTTGTAGGTTAATTTGCTTGAATGTTTTTTATGGATTCTAAATTTATTTTTGATGAAGAGTCCTTATTTCTTATAGAAGCTTTTTCTAGATCAGAGTATAAGGTCGACAGTTCAACTTTGTTATATTTTCTAAGGTTACAATTTAGACTAATCAAGTTGCCTTTTAGAGTCTTTTTGAAACCACACCAGTTGATAGCATACAAGTATCTCTTGGCTTGTTTTCTTCAAAAAAAAAATTCTATTTGTTTTAAATATTCTAAATTCTTTGGATTAGATAAGAGGAAGTCATTATTGCTCCAGGTATGTCTATTATTTATACTCCATTGTTCTTTCATGGACCAGACAATAATATTGTGGTCTGACCATGTATTCTTTAATTTTCTAATAGATTATATATTTTCAAGAGAGAGAGGATTGCCCCAAACCATGTCAATATGAGAGTAAGAGTAATAAACTCTAGAAAAATGGGTGTATTCCCTTTCATCTGGATATAAAGTTCTCCACAAGGGAAGTTAGTCAAATGTATTCATAATGTTAGTTAGAGGTTTAGCCGTCTTGATACATTTCTTATCCAGAATTTGATACTTAGGTAGTTTCATATATCTACTAGGATCTTGTACACAATTAAAATCTCCTGCTATTAGTAATAATCTGGTCTTTAATAAATCTATCTGTTCCTTTTATTTTATTAAGTGTTGTAACCGGGGAATAATTTGGAAGGTATATGTTGACCAGTGTGTACATGATCTTATTCAGTTTGCATGTAACAATCAAATATCTTCCCTCTGGATCTGTGTATGGATATAAAATTTCCAATTTTACAGAATGAGCAAAAACAATAATGACCCCCCGTTTCTTTTTATCCTTTAGGGAACCAGTTGCCTTCCCATTTAATATTATCGGCTTCTCTCCAGTGGGTTTCTTGAAGAAAGCCCCCTTCCGCTTTTTCTTTAGACAAAAAGTTGTATACCAATGATCTTTTATTCTGAGAATTCAGACCCTGGGAATTAACTGATATCATTTTAACCATCTTTTAAACTAAAGAATAAGACATCCCTTCAGCAGTGTGTTTACAGTGAGACAGCAAAACATAATGACGATCAGAATTAAACTTACAAACATACATACTAGACCTAAATAATAAGTCATCCCTATCATACTAGAATAGTTAGGCCTCTCGTCCAAATTGGCAAGAGCACAACTTGCGAGTATAAGATAAAATTAATCCCAACCTGGTATTTGTGTCCCAAATTGGGGCTACCTAACTTCACACCACCGGGTTCAAGACACAGCAACACTTAGCAGGTGAGTTCACCACAGCACTTTCCAATAGCTGGGAGAAGGTGTCGAGATTTTCCTGCTGTTTGCAAACCGCTCTCGCCTTGCGGCAACTCCTAGCTCCGCCTCCCGACATCAACGTCAATTACGTCATACGTCCACTCCAAGAGACAAGATTTTACAACTACAATCCCAAATACGTGAGACACACATAAATTCTTAAAGGACAGACTATAGCCTAAAGCATTTCAGCTTGCTAAAAAGCTTTATGTGTAAAGAGTATTTCCTAATTTTTATTTTTTTATTTTATTTTACCAAAAGAGGGGACTTCAATAGAAATTGGCACTTTTATAATTATCCTTGTTATACTCCCGGCTGTAAATCAGACAGCCGCTCTTGTTTCTTCCTGGTTTGTTGAGCAAAAAATGGGTCGCAAGAGTATTCTGAGAACGGACAGCAGCTAAAATAGCCTGCCCTTCGGTGGATCCCCGCTCAGAACTCAAGCTGGTTTTAGCTCATCTTGTGCCATTACAGAGAGAACATATCTATAGCATATCAGACTGGTCCCACCCATACGGGCAGTCCAGATCCGAAATGCCAGCAAGTTCTCTCTGCACGAGAGATACAGCAACCCCAGACGATCGTTTCAGCCTTGTTAGGCATCGTCAGTGAGGCATAGCTGATATCTCTCTAGGCACCGTGAGCAAGGGGTCCACGTCTGGATTACCCTTTAAACTAATGGAGAGCAAAAAATGGGTCGCAAGAGTATTCTGAGAATGGACAGCAGCTAAAATAGCCTGCCCTTTGGTGGATCCCCGCTCAAAACTCAAGCTGGTTTTAGCTCATCTTGTGCTATTACAGAGAGAACATATCTGAAGCATATCAGACTGGTCCCACCCATACGGGCAGTCCAGATCCGAAATGCCAGCAAGTTCTCTCTGCACGAGAGATACAACAACCCCAGACGATCGTTTCAGCCTTGTTAGGCATCGTCAGTGAGGCATAGCTGATATCTCTCTAGGCACCGTGAGCAAGGGGTCCTGGTTTGTTGAGTTCAGTGGATCTAAACTTAAGAGCACCTGCTTTGCAAAGACTTTTTATTGAGCAGCATTAAGAAGCTTATGAATGGAAAGCCATAGAAAGTGGGGTTAGAAGGGGAGGGCTTTCAAAAGCTTCAGTCAGGAGGTCTAAAGCTTTTGAAAGTTTTTAGTTATACCTTTCAATAAAAATAAACATAAACATTATTGTTTTTATTGGGAGCATATCTACTTAAAAGGGATTTTTATTTTTTATATTTTTCATTTGGACAGTAAGTGTCCCTATGAGATAAGCAAAGAATTGATAACACAATAATATATCTATTCAGGGGCGTACCTAGAGCATTTGGCACCCGGGGCGGATCCTGTGCTTGGCACCCCCCCCCAAAAAAAAAAAACCTGTAAAAAATGTTAAAGGTTTTCTTTCTTTTTTTTATACAATTTGTAAATTTTGCAAAACTGCTGTCAGCCCCTCCTACAAAACCCTTGTCCTGCCCCGGCCCTCCTACAAAATCTCTGTCCTGCCCCTTCTACAAATCCTGTACTGCCCCGTCTACAAACCCCCTCCCCTTCCACAAATCCCCTGCTTATCCCCGCTTATAAAGACTCCTGTCCCAATACAAAACCCCCGCCCCCTTCTACAAAATCCCTGCAGCCCCACACACACATTTACAGGCAGACAGTCACACACTCAGTTACAGACAGACAGTCACACACTCAGTTACAGGCAGACAGTCACATGCACACACACAGTTACAGGCATACAGTTACACACAGACACACACACAGTTACAGGCAGACAGTTACACACAGACAGTCTCACACACACAGACACACACTCTTACTTACAGACAGTGGGATGGAGGAGGACTGGATTCCCTGAAGTCCTTCTCTGAAGCCTGTGGAGAAGCAGAGATTCCATCTTGCTGCACCTCCTAACAGCAGTGGGTAAGGGCCATATTAAGCCCCACCCACAACGCCAGTTTGGCTCCGCCCCCGTTTTGCTTAGCTCTGCCCCACTTTTCCTCCATGTGGCCAGTTTATCAGCTGTTTGCTTGTGTGAGCTGTACTGGCGGCATGGCACCCTAACTACCATGGTGCACTGTGCGACCACAGCTCACACAGCCAGGGCCGGTGTAAGGATTTTTGCTGCCCTAGGTGCTGCAGTGCTGCAGTGTTTACATTAAAAGGCCTGCAGGGACAGGCTATAGACACCAGAACCCCTACCTTAAGCTGAAGTGGTTCTGTGGACTATAGTGTTTCTTTAATGTGAGGTAAATTAGAGCTTAGTGCCACAAATAATATACTAGATTGCCTAAAAACGAAATTTCACCCAGAGGGAAGGAATAAGTGTAGGTGGATTGGCGCTAAAGAACAAAGCAGCAACTACCCCCAGTGTCTATAAATCACTCAAAAGACACTTCCAAACAGTGATAAAACAAGATAACAGAGTGGGGGGTGCAATGTACAGATAAAAAGCAAAACACGTATATACTTTATAGTAAAACGTTCCTTTAGCTTAATCTGAAAAACATAAAAGTCCATACATAGTGTAACACTGTAATGTATAGGACATGTAGAGGTAGCGGTATTGGGTCACTCACAATAGATAGAGCCTAGAAAGCAGGCTCAGACTTGATGGCATATGGAAAATAAGCTTTCCCAAGCTTTACAGACTGGCTCCACACTCCTCCTATAGGTACTGGTATTCTGCTCCAGACGTAGGAAGGATAGATGGTAGACCAAGGTATAGTAGTATTAAAAAGACTTTACTTCAAATAAAAACAATAAAATAAAATGTAATATAAAATAATATTACATGCAGTAACACAACGCGTTTCGACTAAATGTCTTTGTCAAGTGTATAATGCAAATCCTCCTCCGGCGTTCTTTTTATATCCTCATTACCGGAAATGTAGTCCTCCCGCCGAAAAACTCTTCCGGTATGGCGTCATGACGCACGTTCCGTCGTTACGTCATGACGCACGTGACGTCCATACATCACTTCCTGTGGATTCACTCGGCGAAACGGAGGCAGCCAGAGACACCATTTTATAAAAGGGCAATACTGTAACATGTATATGTATACACACAAACCTTCAAATCAGACTGAATAAGAACATATAGATATTCCCCATGAATTCGAAAAAATCTTATACAAAAAATAATAATAAAAAAGGCATTACATATGTATAAAATGCAAACATGGTATACCTACATATTATAACCATATAAAACTATAAAAACATATATAAAAAATATATAAAAAATATATATAAAAACATATGAGGTTCAAAGAGACATATATATCTAAAATGGAGAGAAAGAGAAGTAATATTAACCATAATGAATATCAATATATTAAACAATCATATAAGAGCTTTCATTTCAAAGTCAACATTGAGACCATTAGGAGATAAGGTGTCCAGATTAAAAATCCACCTCATTTTACTACGGCTCAAGGCTGATTCTCCATGGCCTCCCCTCCAATGGGGTCTAATTTGTTGTATACCATAAAACATAATTCCTGTGGGGTCTCCTCCATGATTTTTTAAAAAATTTAAAGAAACATTATGTTTCAGAAAACCCTTTCTGATATTATATATATGTTCTCGTATTCTTGTTTTAAATGTCCTTGAGGTCCTTCCAACATACTGGAACCCACAAGGACATACGAGAACATATATAATATTCTTAGAGTGGCATGAAATAAAAGAATCTATTTTATAATTGTATGATCCTACTCGTGATCTGAAACTTTCTAATTTTTTTGGTTTATTTGTATATATTTTACACCCCATACAATCATTACAATAGTGGAAACCTTTATTGTTTTCCCTATGGACACCTATAAAGTTATTATTATTCTTAGGTTTATCTAGATAACTAGAAGTTAAAATTTGCCTCAAATTTTTTGCTCCTCTAAAAACAATCTTCGGTTTGTTTTCAATATAAGGCAAAATTTCAGTATCTTGTTGTAGGATATGCCAATTTTTGTTAAGAACTTTTTTAAGTGCTTTATGCTCTTTGCTATAATTAAAAATCATTGGAATCTTCTCATCCTTTTCCTTATCTCTAATTTTATAAGTTAGAAGAGAATCTCTATTTATTTCCTTCACCATCCTAATTTCATCTTCTAGTTTTTCAGAATTATAACCCCTGTGAATAAACTGTTCCTTCAGGGTATTAGCTTGGTATTCGAAAGAATTCAAATCCGTACAATTACGCCTTATCCGAATAAATTGTCCCTTAGCCATTGTCAAGCCATGGTAAAAAGTGACAACTATCCTTATGGATATAACTATTGACATCCACAGGTTTAAAAAAAGTACGAGTATTAATAATCTGATCCTGTATAAAAATTTCCAAATCTAAAAAATTTATACTCTCTTTGGCAATCTCCTGAGTTAGATGAATATTCCACTGATTAGAATTTAAAAACTTAATAAAATCCAAAGCTGAAGCTTCATCCCCCTTCCAAATTAAAAAGATGTCATCGATATATCTTTTATATAGGACCAGGTTCGCACTCCAGTTATGCTGGGAATACACATATCTATCTTCCCAATAGGACATAAATAGATTAGCATAACTGGGCGCGAACCTGGTCCCCATAGCTGTCCCCCTACATTGTAAAAAAAAGTTATCCTCAAACCAGAAGAAATTGTTATGGAGGATAAAAGATATTCCCTCCATAATAAAATCAACCTGTTCAGCAGGATACAATGTAGAGGATTCTAAAAAGAAACGTGAAGCTAAACATCCTACATCGTGATCAATGCATGTGTACAAACTAGTGACATCACATGTAATGAATAAAAAATCTTCTTCCCATTTAAAATTGTTTAAAATTCGTAATAGACTCATAGAGTCCTTCAAATATGACAGACTCTTTTTAACTAAAGGTTGGAGGTGTGTGTCTACATATTTAGATAAATTAGACAAAAGGGATCCAACCCCTGAGACAATCGGTCTCCCTGGGGGGTTGGATGCATCCTTATGTAGTTTAGGTAAGATGTATATAATTATTTGGTAATTTTATGTCTAAGAAAGTATACTCTTTTTGATTTATAATTCCTTTAGCAAAACCTTTTTCTAAATATTCTTTAAATTTTTTATTTATCTCCATCTGTGGATTTCCATCTAATTTCCTATACGTATTACGGTCTTCTAATTGTCGTTCGATCTCTGAGATATACTTATCTCTATCCATTACGACCACACCTCCTCCCTTATCAGCTGGCTTTATTACTATTTGGGAATCTTTCCCTAAATTCTGCATAGCCTGTCTCTCTTTTTTCGTTAAATTATCTTTCTTATTCATTTTAATTTGTTTAATGTCTTTAACACATGCCCTTTCAAAAACTTTCATAGAGTTGGATTTTAAATGTATAGGATAAAAGGATGACTGAGGTTTTAAATCCGTATGATGAAAAAGGGTTACATTCTCAATAATATTGTCTTCCGTTTTAGGTTTTTGATCAAAAAAATTTTTAAGACATAATCTCCTCATGAACCTATTAATATCAGTATATGCCTCAAATTTATCCATAATACAACTTGGTGCGAATTTAAAACCTTTATTTAAAACATTTTTCTCATTTAAATTAAGAACCTTTTTAGACAAATTAAAAATCCTTATTTCTTCATGATTTTTTCTTTTAGGCCTCTCCAGTCTCTTTCCTCCTCTATTTCCCCTTCTTCTATATCCCTGTAACGTCTCTTTTGGGGGATGGGAGTTCGAGTAGGAGGTTCCCTCCATCTTTTCTCTAAAAAAGGAGTCATTCTCTGATTCTCCAAATCCCTAATTGGTTCAAATCGATTAAATGTTTCGATTTCTCTCTTTGATCTTAGTGGCGGGCTATTTTCTCTCCTATATTCTAAAGAAAAATTGTCCTTCCTTACTGGAACATATTTTTGTTTATAGTCAGGCCTATTTACTTTCTGATTATATTTCCTTTGCGGTCTGCTATGATCTATTTCTATCCTTTCTTTATTATCCCTACGTTTGTGCTGATTCCTTTTAACTTCGGTCCACTCCTGGGCTGGACTATCATACTCAACTCTTCTTTTTACTATTGGGTCTTGTCTGACCTCTCTATTCCCATATTTATAATTAACTATAATCGATCTAGACTTATTTTGATTGAAATTAGTTCTAGGTTTTTTTCGGATATTATTGGTGGCATAATCGTTCGTATCTCTCTGATACTTCTTTTTCTTTGAGGTGATTTCATGCCACTCTAAGAATATTATATATGTTCTCGTATGTCCTTGTGGGTTCCAGTATGTTGGAAGGACCTCAAGGACATTTAAAAAAAGAATACGAGAACATATATATAATATCAGAAAGGGTTTTCTGAAACATAATGTTTCTTTACATTTTTTTAAAAATCATGGAGGAGACCCCACAGGAATTATGTTTTATGGTATACAACAAATTAGACCCCATTGGAGGGGAGGCCATGGAGAATCAGCCTTGAGCCGTAGTGAGATGAGGTGGATTTTTAATCTGGACACCTTATCTCCTAATGGTCTCAATGTTGACTTTGAAATGAAAGCTCTTATATGATTGTTTAATATATTGATATTCATTATGGTTAATATTACTTCTCTTTCTCTCCATTTTAGATATATATGTCTCTTTGAACCTCATATGTTTTTATATATATTTTTTATATATTTTTTATATATGTTTTTATAGTTTTATATGGTTATAATATGTAGGTATACCATGTTTGCATTTTATACATATGTAATGCCTTTTTTATTATTATTTTTTGTATAAGATTTTTTCGAATTCATGGGGAATATCTATATGTTCTTATTCAGTCTGATTTGAAGGTTTGTGTGTATACATATACATGTTACAGTATTGCCCTTTTATAAAATGGTGTCTCTGGCTGCCTCCGTTTCGCCGAGTGAATCCACAGGAAGTGATGTATGGACGTCACGTGCGTCATGACGTAACGACGGAACGTGCGTCATGACGCCATACCGGAAGAGTTTTTCGGCGGGAGGACTACATTTCCGGTAATGAGGATATAAAAAGAACGCCGGAGGAGGATTTGCATTATACACTTGACAAAGACATTTAGTCGAAACGCGTTGTGTTACTGCATGTAATATTATTTTATATTACATTTTATTTTATTGTTTTTATTTGAAGTAAAGTCTTTTTAATACTACTATACCTTGGTCTACCATCTATCCTTCCTACGTCTGGAGCAGAATACCAGTACCTATAGGAGGAGTGTGGAGCCAGTCTGTAAAGCTTGGGAAAGCTTATTTTCCATATGCCATCAAGTCTGAGCCTGCTTTCTAGGCTCTATCTATTGTGAGTGACCCAATACCTCTACTTCTACATGTCCTATACTTTACAGTGTTACACTATATATGGACTTTTATGTTTTTCAGATTAAGCTAAAGGAACGTTTTACTATAAGTATATACGTGTTTTGCTTTTTATCTGTACATTGCACCCCCCACTCTGTTATCTTGGTTTATACTAGATTGCCTACTTACAACCAGATGAGGATTATGATGGGCTCTAGCTGCAGTCTGGCTCCACTGGTCTGGTGTAGAACAGGCTCTCTGGAGGCGGTTTGTAACTGTGGTCACAAAAATCAATCTTCTGGGAGAACGTGAATCAGCTCCATTTTTTGGGGGCCCTTTACACAGCTCAAGGTCTGGGTCCTAGGGTTCACCTTCATGTTCCACCAATGAGTTTGTTCACAGGTGGTGGAGTGTGTAGGGATGTCCTGATATGTGTGTAATGAATGCATTGTGTGAAATTGTGTTTGTATGTGTAAGGGCTGCAAGGTGTGTTTCTGTGTGTGTAAGGGATGCATTGTGTGTAACGGTTGCATTGCTTGTGTATGTGTGTCTGTGTGTGTAATGCATTGTGTGTTTTTATGTGTGCAAGGGGTGCATTGTGTGTATGTGTATGTGATGAATGTCAATTCCCCCCCCTCCTCCCAATTTTCTCTTTCTTCCTCCCCCCTCCCAATTTTCTCTTCCTCCCCCCTCCTCCCAATTTTCTCTTTCTCCCCTCTCCAATTTTTTCTTTTCTCCCCCTCCTCCCACCTCCTCCTAATTTCTTTCTCCCCTCCCCCCACCACTGTTGTAGCGTGGCCCAGCGCTCTACGGTCCGCGGGTACAGGGAGCTTTTGTTTCCTGTACCCGGCCGGACTAAAAGGAAGTGCACACTGAGTGTGTACTTCCTGTTAGTCCGGCCGGGTACAGGAGACAGATGCTCCCTGTACCCGCGGACTATACTGGGCTCAGCCACTCTACAGTGAGGGAGTGACAGGAGGGAGTGCTGAGCATTTCCTTCTTGTCAACCCCTCTCCTCAGGCTGCGCCCAGGCGGTGCGGTCCGCACTCATGGACGCACCAGCCCGGGAAAGCTGCAGCCGCCTGAGGCTCTCTACAGAACGCTCGGGCGGCTGCAGCATGGGGGGGCGGCGCTCCTGGTCATGGCACCCCCCACCCTGGTGGCACCCAGGGCCGACCGGCCCCTCCGCCCCCCCTTAGTACGCCACTGTATCTATTCATCTTTTAGTAATATTTTCTTTGTGACTGAGTGTTTTACCTCCATATTCATCATTACATCATTAATACACACTATTAGTCTAAATTTGGGTAAAATTAATTCAATGGTGTAACCTTAAAATAATTAAATAGCACTTATGTCTTGTTATAAAACATAAATATTAGAAGAACCAATACATTCAAAAAAGTGCATCCAGACTTGCAATACTATTATATCAGCATCATATGTTTGGAACAAAATTTATGGGAGTCTAGGTTTATTTCTTATTGAGAGGACATTAATAGTTGCATGGCAATAACAACTATGTTTATTAAAGTGTGGCTAACACTCCTCATTTTGTGAGGATAGTAATTACATGCATTTTATATATATATACTAAATAAAAAATATGGTTTTAGACTATTTTTTTTAACTTATAAAATTGATCTCGAGGCTACTGACATTGTTTACTACATTTTATTGTAATGAGTGCTTATTCTTTGAGCATGCCTGTCCATAGCAGTGTTTGATTTACATGAAAACATTCTTTAAAACATTTCTTAAATAAACAGGTTCACAGGGATTGCAGTATTAAAACATCCTTCTTAAATTTCAGCTGAATTAACTGGATTCCATCCAAACAACCAAACCTTAAGTCACTAAATACGAATAAATTACTTATTCATTATACTTGGCTTCGTTCTCATACAATGGGGATTTGTATTTAATATTTTATAGTGCTTAGCTCATCATTTAGTCTAATTGTTATGTATTTCTGTGAGCATGCTCAAATATGAATCTACATTTATTGGTTTCAAAATATATGAAGAATTTAACTTCTTGTGTAAAAGGGACACTATAGTCACCTGAACAACTTTAGCTTAATGAAGCAGTTTTGGTGTATAGAACATGCCCTTGCAGCCTCACTGCTCAATCCTCTGCCATTTAGGAGTTAAATCCCTTTGTTTATGAACCCTAGTCACACCTCCCTGCATGTGACTTGCACAGCCTTTCATAAACACTTCCTGTAAAGAGAGCCCTATTTAGGCTTTCTTTATAGCAAGTTCTGTTTAATTAAGATTTTCTTATCCCCTGCTATGTTAATAGCTTGCTAGACCCTGTAAGAGCCTCCTGTATGTGATTAAAGTTCAATTTAGAGATTGAGATACAATTATTTAAGGTAAATTACATCTGTTTAAAAGTGAAACCAGTTTTTTTTTCATGCAGGCTCTGTCAATCATAGCCAGGGGAGGTGTGGCTAGGGCTGCATAAACAGAAACAAAGTGATTTAACTCCTAAATGACAGTGAATTGAGCAGTGAAATTGCAGGGGAATGATCTATACACTAAAACTGCTTTATTTATCTAAAGTAATTTAGGTGACTATAGTGTTCCTTTAATACTGAAATTGTCTTTAAAACAGCAGCCACGTTTTCAGCATTGATGTATCTATTTAAGACTATAAAAAGTTTAACAATAAAGGCAATACACGTTAATTTAATAAAATGAGACACTTTTTAAGTAAAAAAAGAGGCACTATAATTAAATTAGTTTTCAATTCTGCATTGATTATGTTTACTGTAGCTGTTGGATACTACCCAAATCTTCATAAAGATACATTTTACTGAAGCAGTAAAAAGGTATATTTACAAAAGAATACATACAGAAATCAAGTTCCAGTGAATCTTATTCTACTTGTATAACACAGGAAAAATAGACAAAGCTAGATTAGAGAGAGAGCAGTGTCTTAAAAAGGAGGCAGCTAAGTAATTTGGCCCAGTGGTTTCTGGTTCCTCTGTATCACATTACAACTAGCCAGACTCCACAGCCCCAAAAAGAGAGGTCATGGGGTGCCCAGGCCAGCCCCATCTCGTAGCCAGGATACTAACAAATAGCTATTTGCTAAATATTTTGTATACAATAACAGAAGCACATCCAGCCACCATAGAATGTTTTTTGTTTTTTTATGAGGTGCATTCACAATGCTACATTCATCCCTTTATAGAACATATACATATAATGTGATGGCAGCTAAGCACCATTCAGCCCATATAGTCTGCCTAATTTTCTAAATATTGCATTAGTCCATGGCCTTATCTTATTCTAGTAAAGCATTATACCTATTCCACAAATGCTTAAACTCCCTTATTGTGTTAACCTCTACCATTTCAGTTGGAAGGCTATCCCATGCATCCACTACCCTGTCAATAAAGTAACATGTCCTGATGTTATTTTTAAAGCATTGCCACTCTATCTTATCTATGTTTTCCACTATATCTGTAAAATTCCATTAATCCTAGTTTGCATTGGATACAGAAAGTTATATGCTAGGAGGTATATAGGTATAGTTTTTTTTATAAATGGATGTACATATGTTTTGCAGTCTGG
>OW240921.1:103902205-103959191 GCA_933207985.1 Pelobates cultripes | reverse complement strand
GCTCCTCATAGAGGAACATTTTGACCTTGTGCAGATGCCCTCAAGCTATTCTTAGGGGCTTCCACATCCCGTGACTGAGATTTACTCGGTCAGTGCAGTGGAAGTGCCTCTAATGGCTTTCATACTGACAGACACTAGAGGAGGACTTAACCATGCAATGTTAACATTGCATTTTCTCAAAAATTGCAGTGTTTTATAGTGCATAGTGACATGGACACTGTATTTAAACTTCTTAATGAAGTGGTCTGGGTGACTATAGGGTGCAAAGTAGGTAAACGCAACTAGAATCAGAGCATTACTAAATTTCTGGACAATGGTCTAGGATTCCATTAATGGATATTCACATAAAAGTATCATAGTAGAGAAGTAAAAACATTTTCTAGGTAGATAGTAAATAACTGGATTTACAGAAAATGTATTTAAAATTAAATTGAAAATGAATCATTGGACACAAACTGTATTTTATTTCTATGCTTGTGTGTTTTTTTTTGTTTTTTTTGTTTTAACAATTGCAATGTAGCAAATTGACCCTATTTTGAGAGTATTAGAATATATCAATGCCGTGACCCCCTAGTTTGCTGATGATATTACATGACTAACTGTTAATAGCTACAGAGCTGTGCACTCCCAGTTCTCCAGTCTCCACATGGAAAATACACTGGTCTAGAGCATGGCCTGCAGTAACTCTCGGATAAACTGGTAGTCAAACTATGAATTACCAAGTTCCACTTGCTATGTATGAATGTATTTTATTATTTTTTTATTTTTTTGCAGTGCATATCCATATAACAGATGAGCGTGAGGTACTCCGATGGCAATCCTCAGGCATAAATACAAAATTTATAACAATGGGGTATACTATAGTACATGCACAATTTAGTAAGTGAGTAAATATTAAGCATGATCAGATGTTAGATGAGGGATAGTGCATGGCATGAACATAGCTGATCTTATGATGCTCCAGCAGTATTTGTGGTTACCCGAGTATATATATAGCGCTTGGGGCATAACTGCTAAGCAGCAGTTTAATGACATTGCACAAAACTAAACATACTAAAAGTACAATAGTTGCTTAAATCCTAGCTAATCTTAGCATGTGAACTCATATTATACAATCGATGAACTCCGAGTTTTACCCCCCCTTGTGCTCCCCTGTGTGAGCAGACCAGAAAACAGAATAGAAAGAAAAAAGAAATAAATGATATATGCCAGCATACATTCGTGAGTGTTCAATTGGGACATAGAGAGCTGTGTGTCAGAAGGTACTATGCCTGGCCAGAGTCCCTTTGGGGTCAGCCGATGCCTTGTTGGGGCTGGGTATGTGCCCCCTGTGATAGACAGCGCAGCTGATGCGATCTACCCGGTGCGAGGAAGCTGATAGTCCCTGGGCTATGCAGAGTTGCTTTGGGCGCACAGGGTCTGTTGGTTTTAGGCTTCACGGAGCCGATACTGGTCCATTGCTTTGCCAGGGCATTGGTTGGGGGTAGACCGGGATAACCCCCCCTGGTCCAGAGGGGGGGGGGGGAACGAGGGCTCGCAGTCAGATTCCCGGCGTGGTATTTCTACTGGGGAGCAGCCGTCTCCCCTGCACCTGCCATGCTTGTATGCCTCATGGTGAGTTTTCCTTGGTTCGTCGCTTGAGAGGTGTCGTTCTCTAGATTCACGATTAAGTGCCGGTGTGAATGTATTTTAAAACCCACCGTAATAATGGTAATTTCATTTATCACAGAGTACCACGTTAATGTGCACTGCATATGAGGCAGTGTGTATGAACTCCACAATACTATCTATTGCATTTAAGTATTTACAAGAGACTAATCCCCATAGTAATCTGTATATATATATTACACAGACAGTACACTGCAGAAATGTACAGTATGTTTGAATATATTTCTGAGGTGTTGTCCAACATTAATGAGCAGTGTGTTTGGGTCTATCAGAAAGATAGAGCATACAAAGTGTGCATGAACATATTATAGTACCCCATAACATAGCTCACAGTAATGTGCTGTATGTATAGTTAGGTCCAGAAGTATTTGGACACTGAAACAAGTTATTATGTTATTATTTTGTCTGTTTACCAAACAATCAAGTTGTGATTAAATAATGAAAATGGGCTTAAACTGCAGTTTCATTGGTGGAGGGTATGTGAAGTGCAGGTCTTTAATTTGTAGCCCCCTATTTTTCAAGGGATCTCAAGTAATTATACAATTGACTCAAAAGCTGTTTCATGGACAGTCGTGGAACATCCCTTCATTATTTCTTTATAAATTGACCCGGAAAAAGGTCTGGAGTTAATTCTAGGTGTGGCATTCACATTTGGAAGCTGTTGCTGAGAACCCACAACTTGCAGTCAAAAGAGCTCTCAATGCAAGTGAAACAGGCAATCCTTATTGAAAAAGAAAAGAAAATACAGGAAAGCCCAGAGGGTACATAGAGTAAGAATATATGCTGGCATGTGACACCTTTGAATTTATACCTATGTCATGCCTTCCTTTTCCTCCTACTAGTCAGTATTAACTCTAGACATTACACTATATACATAGCAATTGTGCTTGTTTCTCTTTATATATTTTTATAACCATTTATTATTAAAAGTTCTATTTTATAGGGATAGGGGTTGCTTTAGTTATACTAGAAACCCGTAGGTGTACTACTTAGACTCTATGTACCCTCTGGGCTTTCCTTTATTTTATTTTTCAATTGTTATATGCTAGGGGTTAACCCCATCTTCTTAAAGCAACCTGACACATTCTCTCTACCTTTTTCATATACAGGCAATCCTTATGCTTCACAGCATCCAGTCCAGTGAAGAACACTCTCCTGGAGGTAGACATTTCATTATCGAAGTCTCCCATAAAGAGCAGAGTTCATTAATGCAAATACAGAGGGCTCAACACAAGGTGCAAACCATTCATAAGCCTCAAAAATAGAAAAGCCAGATTAGACTTTGCTGTTCCAAAACTGGGCTGGCTTTCTTAGGTGTTTTTTTGGCATACTTTGCACAAATGAAATTAAGATAAACCTATAGCAGAATGAAGGAAAGAGACAAGCATGGAGAAGGCTTTGAACAGCTCATGATCCAAAGCATACCACATCATTTATAAGACAGTTGAGGTAGTATCAGGGCATGGCCATGCATGGCTTCCAATGACACTGTGTAACTAGGGTTTATTGATGGAGTGACAGAAGACAGAAACAGCTGAATGAATTCTGAAGTGAATAGGGATATATTGTCTGCTCAGATTCAGTCAACTTCAGTGAGGTTGAGAAAGCAACCCAGTTGTTTAAGGCAAATGAGTGGAGTATTATGCAATGGCTGACTTAATCACCTGATCTTAGAACAATCGAGCATGCGTTGTACTTACTGAAGACAACATGAACAATCAATAACGAACAGCTGCCGTAAAGGCCTGGCAAAGCACCACAAAGGAGGAAACCCAGCATTTGTTGATGTCCAGGCATTCCAGACTTAAAGCAGTCACTGCCTGCAAATGATTCTCTACAAAGTATAAAAAATAAATTTTATGTATGATTGTGTTAATTTGTCTATTTACATATCAGTCCCTGAAATAAGGGAACTGTGTATGAAAATGGTTGCAATTCCTAGACGTTTAATAAGATATTTATGTTCAAGTAAACTGACTTAAATCTGAATGTCTGTACTTAATTTGCATCCTGGTTGTTTCATTTCAAATCCATTGTGGTGGCATACAGAAACAAAATTATGAAAATTGTGTCAGTGTCCAAATATTTCCGGACCTAACTATGTATGAGTTTGTTACGGGGCATTTCTGGAACAAAGATCACTGTGATGGATTGTGAGAAAAACTATATCAAAGCCAGACTATGCATTCCACGGTAATGTGCAAAGACAATAATTATATCACTTATTTAAATTAATAGTGCTTGTACAAAATAATCCATCAGTGCTGTTCTAAGACCAATCTATGAATCTGCTGCTTCTTTAATCATATTGCAGTGTAGGATTAGCTGAAGAATAGTCATGTGTAATTAAAACTGGCCACAATGCCGAACTTAGAATAACTCTTGCAAGGTTTGTTGAATTTATTTTGTCCTAGGATTCAGTGCAATTTTGCTTGCATTGATGTCTACAATGAAACTTCCATTGCCAACTTCGTGGAGCTTTCTGTGATGTTTATAGAGTGCTGCTTTATTTTTTTAAATTTTGTTCCACCACTGGCCCATCCATTATTTGGGGACACCTATGCCCTCCTTCAATCTGCCATGCATCCTCCCCATCCACTTTACTCCTGGTTCTGGACTTAATTATTTAGCTCTCACTTGCTACCTTACCACCTACATTGAATTTGACATACAGGGTTTTTACTAAAGTGGGAATTCAAAGTGAATTTAAAACCAAAATAGCTGAATTGAAAGGATTCTCTAAGTCAGCTATGTTTCCATTTTGGCAATTTTTGCTTAAAACTTCAAATTCACTTTGAATTCACTTTGAATTCTCACTTTAGTGAATAACCATGATAATGTTGTATACTGCATACAAATTAGACATTAGCAAGGTGAAGTGCTTTTGGGGACTGGCACGTCCCTTTTAATTCCCTTGATAACTGAATATCTTCCTTGTATTAGAAAATAATTCAAATAAACATTATTACACAGTTACATAGCTGAAAAGAGACATGCGTCTATCAAGTTCAGCCTTCCTCACATCTGTTGAAGTGATTTCCAATTGTGCAATTTTTTTTTTAAATTGCTTTTTAATCCCAGAATGGCAGTCAGATCTCTACTTCGCTCAAGAAGCTATTACCCCACAATTTAAAAATGATATCCCTGAATATTATGCTTTTGCATCTATTTCTCCAGTTTGTTTAAACATCTGTACAGACTCTGATAAAACCACCTTCAGGCAGAGAATTCCATACACTTATTGTTCTTACTGCAAAAATACCTTTTCTTGTGCCATAGACAAAATCTCCTTTCTTCCAGTCTAAATGTGTGACCTCATCTGCTATATATATAGTTCTGTTTATGAATAGATTTCCAGACAATGGTTTGTATTGGTCCTGCATATATTTGTATAATGCTATCATATCCCATCTGAGACACTATTTTTCTAAACTAAAGAGATTTAAATGTGTTAACCTTTTTTCATAACTAAAATGTTCCATTCCTTTTATTAATTTTGAAGTCCACCCCTGCACTTTTTATAAGCACTTTCTCTTAAAGCCTCTGGAAACCTTAAATCATTCCTACCAATGGGTGTCCTATTTTATTAATGTTTGCACAGAATCTCCAATCCACCCTGTTTGCCATATATATATCATAAGTATTAATATGCACATGGAGTCAGAGAACATATAATTGTATACATGTACTATATATATATATATATATATATATATATAATTATCTAGAAAATATCAGTTTAGTAAATACATTTCCCGAAGCTGAACAATTTGTGCTTTTACAAATGCCCTAAGGCATTTCTGTTTTGTTCAAATGCTGTGTAGCAGAAAATGATTTTAATACTGATGCAGTAATCAGCTATCAGATGAAATGTGATATGCTCTTTTGCATTTTCAAAGATAAACTATGCTTGTCTTTTCAATTATGATAATAAATGCATTGCGACAAACCTTATATATTTTGTTATTTGGCCGTATCTAATAATGTATTTATTATTTATTTATACAGTGCGGCACATTTTGTATAGTTGAATAAATTAAGTAATGTTTCAAGCAGTCTGACTACAATCTTACATTCTAAAGGACAATGGTTCGGGCTGCACAATATACAGAGAGAGGTATGTGTGCTCCACAGAAGAAAAATGGCATAGGTCACTAATAGCTAACCTTGCCATTCCAGACATTTTTGAATTACGATTTCCATAATGCTCAGACAACTTTAAGAGTAATGTATTGTACAGATATATAAAGTGCCAAGATTAGTCATCACTGCTATAGATGGAAACCTCAAAGTAAAAAGGTTGATATTAGATTCAAAGATGTGCATTTCTCAGTCAAGCAACAATGCTTTTTTGTAAGTTTAGTGTTTGTAAATGTATGAGCAGCACTGTTTGTTCAATTTCTTTGAAGGAACACCCCAAGCGCGATAGCAGGTATATTTTTTTTCCAGAGAGGTTGGACTTCTCATCTACGGCTTCCCACCTCATTTTAGCCTTCAAGAGAGCTGAAAGAAAATGCTTAGGAGCTTCAATTAGCTTTTCTGACCTAAGCCCTGCAGTGTAGGCATACCTATTGGCTGATAGTGTCAGCCAATGACTCACAGCCAATGAGATGAGCCATACGCTGATGGTGTATGTTCAGGCAGAGAGTTTCCAGCTGGCTTGGAGATGGTAGCGGAGGCAGGAAGCAGTGCAATAAGTTAAACAGTTCTAATAAGGTTTGACTTCTTACCTTATTAGAGGCATCTGATCATGCTGTTAGGAATATTCCTTTAAAAAAAAAAACTTACATTTTGTTCTTTTTAATAGCAACTACCTTAAACAGTTCATCAAAGCCCCCTTAAAAGGACATTAAGGTACAAAAATAACTTATATGCCTTGCACAAAGTATTATGCATATTGTTCATTATAACTGCAAAACATATCTCCTTCAAAGAGTTCCTTAAAGGGACACTATAGGCACCCAGACCACTTCATCTAATTAGAGTTGACTGGGTGCAATGTTCCTGTGCCCTTAACCCTGCAGCTGAAAACATTGCAGTTTTAGAGAAATTGCAACGTTTACGTTACTGGGTTAAGACTGCCCGGTAAACAGTTATTAGTTGCACTTCCTGCAGGTTCCCATAGTTTAGCTCCATGAAATGCAATTAGACATCCCCTACTTTACATGAGGATGTCCAGTGTCTTGCAAGTCCCCACAGGGAAGCATTGATTCAATGCTGTTCTATTGGGAAGACCTAATGCATACACAGTGACAGCCACTAGAGGCTGTTTTCACAATTTACACCAAGTAAATCACATTTATTTGATGCTGGATGTCCTCATGGAGTCCAGTGTCAAAAAATATCCACATAGAAAAGTATTGAGTAATGCTTTCCCATGGGCGGGTTTGAATGCACATGCGCCTCTGGCCGCACATGCGCATTCGGCTCCTCTTGGAAGCTGACGTTGATGGAGCAGGAGAAGTCACCAGCACCAAGGTAGTACGGCACTGGATTAAGGTAAGCAAATAAAGGTAAGCAAATAAACGTTGACTAGTGCTCTATAGCGTTTGGGAATACATAGTTGCATTCTTAACGCTATAGTGTTCCCTTAAGACAATTACATGTTTAATATTTTTTTATGCATTATGTAGAAAATTTATTAATAAATGGTATCAACTTTAACTTTTTTATAAACTTTATCTTTTTTATCTGACAAAGCTTGACAAAGACTCCATTGGGAGTCGAAACGTGGCAATGTTCTACTTGTTCTAATAAAAGTGAGTGAAGACATTGGAGTGCATGGACCCATTTTTTCTAATACTGGTATTTATTATATTGTTAATGAAAATATTATAAGACATAGGTGAACCTATAAGATCCAGATTGTACCAACAACATAGACAGCCAGTATGCCATAACAGGTTAATAAACTATTTATTACTCAATTCTCTTGCACAATGCACAAGCGAAACTGTAAAAGAAAAAACTTTAAAGTTTTACGTTTTTAGGTAATCCATTCTATATTGAAAAAGTTAAGGCACAAATGTCAGGACACATATATTCTATGTGCTTGTAACTGGTTTTGATGTAGCCCGTTGCATAAAAAATGTTGTTAAATAATTCATCATGAGTCTATATATAAATGCACATCCATCTTTCGTTCGTTACCTAGAGACATCAAACACTTTTCACAGTGGAGTAGCTGACACACTGTATCACTTGAATCAAAGCATATAGTATTATATCAACATTGAGTGTATTTGACAACAGATATCTTTTGGATGGCAAACTTCACACCCAGTGCAGGATAAAAAAGGAAGCAATAATTTTAGCAGAACATTGCAGGAATATATGTTATGATTTAGACAGATAACTACTATCCCATGTTTTATTATGTTGTAAAGTTGTCCACCAGTTTTATAAGGGTTTTAAAACTTACAAAAATAAAACTGGCATTATTTAGGTCATCTTCTCGCATCTCCAAAGCATAAAAAAAAATATAAAAGATAATATCCAAAGGGGGTCTAGCAAAAAATGCTGCAACAGTATATATTAGCCATGTTTGATCCGCACATGTGTTATCTACTATTTAATCTATTTGATAATGAGAAGGTAAAGAAGCTGCAAAGGGAATGACTGAGAAAAAAAGGATTTGATTTATGTACCATATTCCTCTAGATAAAGCATCCGTTTGCAATGTACATCACATTCCCATTATATTTAATGTAGATCCAAATAAACCAAATTCCACTGCATTCACAATTCTATCAAAAGGAAAATGTTAATTGAAAAACATTTCTTAATTTGCTGCTGGTTTTAAAGTACCCACAAAAATGAAGGAATCATAGACTTATCTCAGAGTTTTTTTTAAAGTAAAAATGTTTTGAGGATTTTGATTCTCTAGATTTGAAAATTTCACAACCAAAAAAAAATTTGTATATATTTACCTGCATAATACATAAAAACGCAGATCATGTAAGGTGGGTTTTTTCAAAATCTCTACATACACAGATGCCTCTATATTAATGGATCATACTTCTGGTTAAATAGAAATAACCAATCATGTATTATGCCAAACACATTATTTCACCAATCTAACATGGTTGTGTGTGTCGGTTTGCAAAATAAATTAAAAGTGAATTTCAAATTTAATTAAAAATAGCCGGCTGAAAACACAGTTGACTTGATTTTCTATTTTTTCTATATAGCTATGTTTGCCTAAAATGTGAAACTTACTTTAAATTCACTTTCAGTTTATGACCTATTATATTTTTTTACCACACCCCCTATAGACTATAAGCCTGTTTGAGTAGGGTGCTCTTCAACCTATTGTTCCTGTAATTTTTTGTTATTGTCATATTCATGATTAACCCCTTCAGGACCGGACTGTTTTTGCGATGTTTGTGCGTTAAGGACCAGAGCTATTTTAACACTTTTGTGGTGTATGTGTTTAGCTGTAATTTTCCGCTCTCTCATTTACTGTTCCGATACAAATTATAGATTTTTTTTTTTCAGGACAAAAAGGGCTTTCTTTACATACTATTATTTTTATCATGTCATATAATTTAATAAAAAAAATATAATAAAATATGGTGAAATTAAAAAAACAACAACTTTTTTTACTTTAAAAATCTTTTACTGATCTACAAAAATCGAATGAAACAAACTGCTAAATAGATTCAAAATGTTGCTTTTATTTGCAAGTTATAGGGCTATAAGTACAAGTAGGAAATTGCTGTTTCAAAATGTAAATTTTTTCAATGTATCAATAGTGACATTGTAACACTGTTATGTCATAAATCTCCAAAAAACACCCCACATGTATATATTTTTCTTAAACTAGATAACCCAGGGTATGCATCTAAGAATATTTTGATACTTTCTATGCAGCCATTTTACCACAAACCTTTGCCAAACTTTGCATAGGTTGTTTATTTTTTTATTTTTTTTCACATACATTGCAATTCAGGTATAAATTCACAGATTCTGTTAGGTGTCACTACCAAACAACACCCCAATATGTGTTCAGCAACATCTCCCGAGTACAGGGATACCCCCCATGTATAGGTGTGTTGGGTTGTTTGGGGGCTAAAAGGCCACATTTTGCAGGTGCGCATATCAGTTTCCCAGCTTGGAATTTTGACATGTAGTCAACCTGCATGCATGTCCTATTTGGAACATTTTGAAGCCGGCCAATGTATTTTACCCCCATCAAACCATATATTTTTGAAAGGTAGACACCCTAGGGTATTTCACATGGTGGTATTTTAACACTTTCCATGCACTAATTCTACCACCAGGCTTTGTCAAACATTGAGTCAGTAATTTTTTTTCACACACATTGTACTTTAGGCATGAATTAACAGATCCTGTTATTTATCACTGCCAAACAAACAGCCCAATATGTGTTCAGCAAGATCTCCTGAATACAGTGATACCACCCATGCATAGGCTTGTCGTGTTCTTTGAGGGCTAAAAGGCCACGTTTGGCAGGTGCGCTTATCGGTTTCCCAACTTGTAATTTTGACATGTAATCAACATGTGCCCATGTCCCATTTGAGCCAATGTATTTTACCCCCATCAAACCATATATTTTTGAAAAGTAGACAACCCAGGGTATTTTAAATGGTGGTATTTTAACACTTTTCAAGCACTGAATTCTACCACCAGCCTTTGTCAAACTTTTGGGTAGTAATCTTTTTCTGTTTCTTTGTCACACACATTGTACTTTTGGCATGAATTAACAGATCCTGTTATGTGTCACTGCCAAACACTGCCCAATATGTTCAGCAACATCTCCCGAGTACAGTGATACCCCCATGTGTAGGGTTGCTGGGTTGTTTGGGGGCCAAAAGGCAACAATCAGAACTTGTACATGTCAGTTTTTCGACTTGATATATAGGTATGCTTGGTCTATCTTCAGTTTGACATATTTTTGCACCCCCCAGTTAATGTTACCACCATGACAGTATATATAGTATATATTTTTATAAAGTAGACATCAAAGGTTATAGAAGATGGGGTGTTTTGACTTCTTTCCACCAACCATTTGGCCCCAAAGAAAGTGTAGTGGTAATTTTTTAATTCTGATTTTTATGCACACGTCATCTGGTTTTGGCCAGCTGGTTATGTGTTACTGCCAGAAAACTTGTTAGACCAAATGTGTAGGTAGCAAATGTACATTTAGCAGCAATCTTTAAACGGACTCCTGCAAATAGAATCTAACTGGAGATTTGGGGGAAGGAAACTGACTAAAAAAAAAAATGGCTGCTTTCCAAAGAAACAAAAAATAAAAAAAATTCAGGACCACTTTTTACAACTGTTCTGTGTGGTACAGCTTGAAACATGTTCCTACACACAGTCCTGGTTTCGAAGGGCAATCAAGACATTGAAAAGGGGTGTCTTATGTTTTTAAAACAGACCCGGCAACGTTTCTGTGGGGGGGTGGGGTAGGGGGTGGTTTCTAGCAGTTGGCTGTAACTTAAAAATAAAATGTCTGGACTCAGCTTGCACCGTTGTTGGAACTTGTCCATCTCCATAAATTGTTAAAGAAATTATTTTCAACTGAAATTGGAGAAAGGTGGTTTTCCCTGGATAATTTTTTTTAAAAAAAGCAAAAATGAGTTGTGGGTTGCTATTTGCATCATATAGATAGCCACCTTTTTATACCATGCTTTGGTTTTTCGTAATATAAGATATGGCTGCATCAGCTGATCAGCCAAATCAACACCCCCAATCTACTTATTATACGCCCTTATGCAAACCGGTTTGGACTCTACTCTGCCCCGGACAGAGACGTCTGACATGCGTTCGTCATGAATGGTGGTTAGCATGTTGACATCCTTCCTGTCCATAAATTTTAGTGCAAGCACTTCAGCTTTGTGAAGTGCTTTACATTTGCCTTTTTTTAATTTTGCCTCTATGAGAGATCGTGGAAAGTCTTTGGAATTTTTTCTGGCAGTGCCACAGGCAAGTGTCTGTAAACCATAAAGTGTTTTAAACAGACAGACACTATTATAAAAATTATCCACATAAAGGTGGCAAACCTTTATTAAACAAGGGGATTAGTAGGTCCCATACAGGTTTCCCACTTGTCCCCAGGGAGTCAGGACAGCCAGGAGGGTCCAGTTGACCATCTTTCCCCTCATATACACAAAAGGCAAACGTGTATACACTTTTGCTCTTGCACAGTTTTTAGCCATACCTAGAGCGCTTTGAGGGGATGTATTGTCTGAACCCTAATCTCCCTTTGTATTTCATTAGAGATTCATCTATGGATAAATTTTGTTGGGGGGTATAAACATCCGAAAATTTGTCCTGAAAATGGTCTAGCAGTGGGCGTATTTTATAAAGCCTATCGTATTGGGGGTGATCTCTAGGGTGACAGAGGGTATTGTCACTGAAATATAAAAATCTCACCAGTAACTCGTATCTGGCTCTAGGCATGGTTTGGGAGAATACTGCACTAGACATTATTGGGTTGGTGCTCCAGTATGAGTGAATCGATGGCTTCTTTATAATCCCCATGAGCTTTGTAAAAGCCCAGAATTTTTTAAGTTCTGGGACATCTGTGGGATGTCAGCCATGCTCCCTGACTGTATAGCTACCTGGATTGTTATCAATAAATTGGGTAGCATACAAGTTAGTCTGGGAAGCAATCTCCTCCCATATGGTATCCCCTAAAAATAGTTCTACATACTGCATTGGGGAGAAGCCATCCACATTAACATTAATGCCTGCGTTGGCACTAAAAGGGGGACGTTGGGCTCGGCTGACTGTGGAGGTACCCAGTCCTCCTCCACATTCGGCGTAGCAGAGGAAGCAGAGCTTCTTTCTTCAGCCGGCTCACACACAGATGACATGTCGTCTTGATTAGACGTGTCAGAAAACTGACCTGGGTCAAAATCTGAAGCAGTGTCAGTGGCGTCAGAGTCTGACGCTAAGAAGGCATATGCCTCCTGCAAGTTATACATACGCTGCATGTTTTACACATGACTAAAACAAATTACAAACACACAAAAACATTTTAATACTTTTTCTTTTTTTTGTTTACTAGAACAGACTAAACAGCAATCCCTAAACTAACTCCTGTCACAAAAATCTAATGGAGATTTGGGGAAAGGAAACTGACTGACTAAGACAGACCAAGACAGACCAAGACAGACCAAGACAGACCAAGACAGACCAAGACAGACCAAGACAGACCAAGACAGACCAAGACAGACCAAGACAGACCAAGACAGACCAAGACAGACCAAGACAGACCAAGACAGACCAAGACAGACCAAGACAGTTTAAGACAGTTTAAGACAGTTTAAGACAGTTTAAGACAGACCAAGACAGTTTAAAACAGACCAAAACAGACCAAAACAGACCAAAACAGACCAAAACAGACCAAAACAGACCAAAACAGTTTAAGACAGACCAAGACAGACCAAGACACAGATTTTTAAAACAAATTTAACCCTTTAACCCCTTAAGGACACATGACATGTGTGACATATCATGATTCCCTTTTATTCCAGAAGTTTGGTCTTTAAGGGGTTAAGGGCAAAAAAAATGCAGACAGTACAAATGCACTGCTGTAACAGATCTGGCAGGGAAGGGGTTAAAATTGATTTTTTATTCACTTTAGATACTGTATAAAGCTCTGGAACACTTCTGCAACAAACCATCACCATCTCTTTCTTTCTCGCCTCACAAAACGCTACAGAGGAGACAGGGGCAGAGATCACTGTCAAAGTGAGTGTTTGTAACACCCACTTTGACAGCAGCCAATTGTGAGCGATCACGGATCGGTCACACACCGCAATTGGCTGTTACTATCTGCCTGGGATGTCTGGCAGATAGTTACAGTGTTATACTGGCGGGAGCGATCTTTGATCGCAGCCCGTTTTTCGCTATGACGGTCCTGAACCATCAGCGGTCCTGAAGGGGTTAAATCTCCCCTCTAATAATATTGTAAAGTGCTACAGATTTTGATGGCGCTATATACATGCCAATAATAAAAATAATAAAAATAATAATAACGACAAGTAATATTAAAGTGAATATTTGTGATAATTCACACTTTAGTGAAAGTTTTATGCAAACTAAGCTAGAGTCCTTACCTTAAACTGACATTACTTCTTTTTGATAAGTATTGAAAGTATTCACAGAGTAAAACGCGTTTCTTATGCACATTGTCTCAACTACATACACTGCAAACGGTAAAGAATAAAACATGCGAATGGCTTGCAATCTGTACATTTTTATGTATCTAGGACAAAAAAAAATGCACAGATAAAAAAAGGATGTAGCTTAGTAACGACATTGATTGATATGAAACGGTTTAATAGTTTATTCAGTAGACTTGTGCATTAGGTTTCAAACAGATTGTGATTCGTTGGATGTTTGGGTCAATCTGTGATTCATCTTAAAACCTTAACTCTGAAACGCGATATGGATGAATTATGAATCAAAGTAAATGGAAAATGGATTAACATGGTAATTAAATTCATGATTTTGAGTTACACCCATGGCACCAAAAAAAAAAATATGAATGATTTAAAAGGATGATTAATATCTGAGGGTCAGCCACACTTGTATGGACAACATTTGTCTGCATTGACATTCATGACTTTTTTTTTTTTAAACAACTCAAATTTTTCCATGATTCACACATCTATTATTCAGTATCTAAAAGGACTAATAATATGAGATGAATCGATAGTCTAGATGATGGAACTTGTTTATTTCACTGAGATGCTTTTCATATTTCTGCCTTCCTTGACCTGGCCACATTATGCAGCCCTGACCCCTATTGGAATGCCAACACAGGACATCAACTTAGCACAAATTCCCAAACTAGGTTTGTAAATATGCAGTGTGTAGTCATATAAAATCATGTCTGTTTGTTTGTCTGAATACATTTGCTGCTATATTTATGTTTAGAGAGCATATCCCACACGTTACCCATAAATGTTCAGCGAAAGAAACATATACACCCATAAGCTGTACATATATGTGTCTGTGGCAATACATTCACTAGTTAGTTGCAACAACATAGATTTCTTACAGGTCCAGATCCTCTATATTATAGTGCTGACAATATCCTTGGGTGGAAAAGGGGGTGGACCGAGAACATGTTGGTTTTTATGATTTCTCGAAGTATTGGCGGATGTCCCTCATTTCTACTATCCGTGATTTTATTGTTCACTATATCAGCTTGCCTGCAACTAACAATGATCAGGAATGGAGGAGATGCCAAGGAGAGAGCAGGCAGTAGAAATTAGCTTCACTTAGATGCATTCCCACCTTCCTCCACATCATCTTCTATCCTGATCTTAATTACTCTTCTTAATAGTAGTCAGAGCAATTGAAAGCTGCAGGTATGTAATAAGACTGGTGTCTTAGCTTGCTTCCTTCTCTAGGACCACTTTTGACTCCGGCTGGTTAGCCTAGTGGAAAACATGTTGCTGATACATATGCAATGCAAACATTGCACGATATGAAAACATTAAGAAGAATACTGTTTGAGATTAGGGTAATAACGCTGAAGGTTTGATTTCATACAAAATTAGATATTGAAAATACAAACTTTTTTTCCATTGAGGTTATTAAATCCTTATAATCTCATTGTTTTGTGTCTGAATCTCATAAATAGCTGAAGGTTTGTTTTTTGTGAAGATCTGACAAGGGAAATGCAAATTAAAAAGCTGAATAGATAAATCATATCTGACTTAAAAAATGCTTCCATATTGGTTACTTTAGCACAAAAAATTGCAATTAGTTTGTCAGTTCTCCACATTTCATTGTTTAATTAGCACTCCATATTTGCAACTAAAGAACACACATCATATTATTTTTAAAATCGATTTCTTATAAAAAGCAACGTTCACATGTTTCTAAGAACACGTCTCTAGTGACGGAGAGACAAACAAATAAACAAACAGACACTATAGGCACTTCTTCCTTAAGACCTTGACTTTTAAACATGTTCACGTTCAGCATTATGATACTGAATTACTAAATGCTTCTTTATGAGAAGCATCTCTATGAGAAGCATTTAACTGGACCAGACATCACCAGGAACTGTGATCTCATTATGGTTGTAGTGACTACTAGATTACAAGCAATCGATTTTTTTTTTTTCTTATTTAAAACAAGGGAGCCCTGAATATAAAGCAAGGAACTACTTGAACTGTATATTTGAATATTAAAATGTAAAGCTCTGACTCCCCCAAAAACATTTTAACAATATTAATTTTAGTTGAGTGATAAGATTTTTTTTCCCATCTTGACTATTTTGGTCTAAATATTAGAATTTGTTTGTGAACTCTGTCAAGTAATACAATGTGAACAAGATATTACTTTGCTGCAGAGAGATTTAGATAGATTGGGGTACTGAGCACTCAAATGGCAGATGATATTTAATGTAGAACAATGCAAAGTTATGCACTTTGGAGTAAAGAATGCACAATCAACTTATACCCTAAATGGTAGTGAATTAGGGATAACAACACATCAGAAACATTTGGTAACTGTTATAGACAACAAACTAGGCAACAATGTGATTAGTGACTAAGGCCAGTATGGTACTGTCTTGTACAAAAAGGGGCACTCATTCTCGGGATGAGAAAATAATTTTGCCTCTTTATAAATCATGAATATCCTGTGCAATTTTGGCATCTATTCTAAAAAAAGGATATTATAGCATTAAAAAAAGTGCAGAGGTGGGCTACAAAATTAATAAAAGGAATGGAACATTTTAGTTATGAAGAAAGGTTAACAAATGTAAACCGCTTTAGTTTAGAAAAACAGCACCTCAGAGGGGATAAGATAGCATTATAGCACTATATCTGGGGCCAATATAAACCATTGTCTGGAAACCTATTCACAAACATGATCATACACAGGACACGAGATCACGTGTTTAGACTGAAAAAAAAAAAAAAAGAGATTTAGTCTAAGGCAAAGGAAAGTTTTAATTACAGTAAAAACAATACGGATGTGATGCCTGAAGAAGTTGGTTTATCAAAGTTTGTACAGATGTTTAAACAGCAATTGGAAGCAAACTTGCATAATATTCAAGTATATCATTTTTTAATTGCAGTGTAATAAATTTGTGATCCAATGATAACTGACTGCCATTCTGGGGTCAAGAAGGAATTTATTTTCCTAGTTTGTTGCAAAATTTGAAGTGCTTCAAACTGGCTTTTGCCTTCTTTTGGATCAACAGCAAATAATAGATATTAGAAAGGCTGAACTTGGTGGACACGTCTCTTTTCAGCCTATGTAACTATGTAACTCATTGAAATACAATTTTTATTGAATACATTTTAATATCAAGTTACTGTGTCATAGTTAGAAAGGCTGCGTATGGTTCTCTATTGTCATGTTTCCTTGTGTTTTAAGTTAGAGCTGAAAACATATTCCTTCTTGAAGTAAAATTATATAAAGCCAGATTAGCATCTATTTTAAACTGAACATTTTTTGTAAATGTTTTCATTAAGTGCTAACATCTAGTCTAGGTTTTTGGAGATTTTACACTGCGTCTTTTTAATATTGCATTCTTTTGGCAATTCATTATCACAAACACTGAGACCTGTTCTTGTATTATGAATCAAGAAATAAAGAAACAAGCTCAACAAAGCTCATTCTTTAATGGGAGCTCTTGTAATTTTTCTTTCTTTCTTAAAGAACATTTCTCTATTGACAAATGTTTTTGTGCTAAATAGTGAGCTTTGTGTAATTCCAGAATGCTATTTTGCATTGCTGGAAAATCTATGTAAAGTAACCCTGTCACAAAAAATAATTTACTGGCTAATCTTTTAACATATGGGTTTAGCTTCTCCCCCTAACCCTCGGGACAGGAAACACAAACAATGAAATAATTAAGCATACCTTCCCTTGGTATAATGGGAACTTGAGTAGCTTCCACTCCTCCTGTTTTTCCTGTCCTAGGACAGTTATTTTATTCTCAGTTATCTGTTTAATTTTTTTTTTTATGCTCACCTTATCATGCTATATGGTCTTCTCCCTGTTGAGGTTAGCCTCTCTCCACAGGAAGCCCAGGCACATTTGCTGTGGAGTTAGGAACCCCTGGGAGCCATGGTGGTTAGTTCCCCCCCACATCTGGACCCTGTGCTAGCCAGAACGGAACTTCCAGACCCCGATCAGACCATCAACACTAAGACGACGGCACATGCACACAAGACGCGGCCGGATTTATGCACTTTTGCCCTTTTCCATGATGGTGGAGTCGCGGACATGCGACAGAGCAGGAAATTAGAAACGGTGAAAAAACTATTAAATAGTACCCTTGTTTATTTTCCCTTAAAGTTAAAGTGCTCTCTGGTGCTACTTACCAACTCTGTAGGTATGGATTATACTTTTGAAAGTCTAATACATCTGACTACTCAGATATTGTTAAAAATCACATTTACCTCGTAAAAAAAAAAGGTAGTCCTACTTTTATTATGGACCCATCTCCATCTGCAAAGTCTGCAAGATCTAAAGTAGGTCATAGGTGAGCATTTAGATTTTTTTTTTATTAGTTTTCCATTCTACAAAAAAAAGAGTGCATGGAGGTTACAGTGATATGACTTCTGTGTTCTGCAGCCCTCAAGACTGGTTTAATCCTAGATCTCCATAGAAGGGATAAACCGGTGGCCTGCCAAGGATGCGGTGCAAGGCCTTTGGATAACTGCAGGCTATGCCGTAAATGCTTATCCATGATTGCAGAAGAGTCGGAACATCGGAGGTCTCCTCAAGCTTCTACCTCTACAGTTCAAGACATAGCTTATTGGATTAAGCAAGCAGTGGTTGAGGGGATCTCAGAATCCATCAGAGGTAAAAGGCCCAGATGTGAAAGCTTTGGCTGGGATTCAGACCAGTCTGAAGAGGATTTCAGACAAACCGCTGGCTCTTTGGAATTTGAACCCATCTCATCTAGTGAGGAAGAGCTCATGGAACAACTTTGCTCTTTAGACTAGCAATAGAGCATTTGATTATGGCGATCAGGAGAACTTTGGACTTACCAGAGGAAGTCAAAGAATTTTCAGCTTCTAATAGGCACTTTCGAGACCTACACAAGAGAAGACCTTCTTTCCCGTTTCACAGATCTATCAAGGAGCTGATACGCTTAGAATGGAATAATCCGGGGAAAAGGATTATCAATCAGGGTAGACTTTCCAAGTTGTACCCAATAAAGGAAGCAATTTCAAGAATGTTGACGGCGGTCCCAAAGATTGAAAGGCGATCCCTAACTGAATACTTTTTATCAGACCAGGTGGTCTAAACCCTTTTATGTTCCAGGAAAAATTCTACTTTCTCTACTTATTATAAGATCTGGAAAGCTTTTGCCTTATGGAATAATTCCACTGTACTGGATTTAAGTACTCCTACCATATCTCACGTTTTTGGTTTCCTACAAGCAGGCACGGAGAAGGGTCTTAAGCCTAACACCCTCAAAGTGTTCAGCTATTTCTGCTCTTTCCGGAATTTGATGGGCCATTCATCCTATGGTGGTTCATTTTATCAAAGCAATTTTGAGAATTAGACTTCCTATTAGGAAATTCGCTGCTCCATGGAATCTGCCTCTGGTGCTACAGGCTTTGACGGATCCTCCATTTAAGCCTATTGGTGAAATTCATTGGCATTCATTACGAGAAGACCCTGTTGTCACTGGCTTTATGCTCAGTGAGGAGAATGTCTGACATCAGGGCACTATCTGCCGAGGTACCTTACACTACCTTTTTCGATGATAGAGTTGTTCTACGTCCTAGACCCGAGTACCTCTAAAAGGTAGTTACATCTTTCCATCTAAAATCAGAAAATTGTCCTACCTGCCTATTTTCAGAAACCATATACTCCTGAAGAGACAAGGTGTCCCAAGCTAGACCTTCTGAGGTGTTTATCTACTTATATTGAGAGTTAAGTTGATTGGAGAAGATCTTCTCAATTATTTGTGATCCCATGGGGTTCTCACCAAATGTGAAGCTGCATCAGTCTACACTCTCCGTTCTTGGACAATTTCTGCTTTTTCTAAAGCATATAAGGCAAAAAATGTACCTGTTCCCAAAGACATCAGGGTGAATTCTACTAGGTCTATTGCTACTTCATGGGCTGCAGAGTCGTGAGTTCCTCCAGAGAGCATCTGTAAGGCTGCCAATTGGTCATCTCTAAATACCTTTGTGAAACACTACAAGGTTGATGTATCTTCTCGCTCGGATTCTGAGTTTGGCCTGTCTGTCTTGAACTCTTATAATCCGCAAATCTATAATATACTAAAATTGTTGTGTAGCATTAATTACCCTCCCTGTGTTATTATTGCTTGGTTAATCCCATATGTTAAATGCTGCCATGATTAGCCAGGAATACTGAATATATTTATACTTACTGTAATTTTCTTTTCCTGGCTATTATTCATGGCAGCATTTGGTTTTCCCACCCTCTATTTGGATTTCTTCTTGTTACTTGACTGAGGAGTGGAAGCTACTGGGGTTCCTATGATACCAGGGTAAAGTATGCTTAACTATTTAATTGTTTGTGTTTCCTGTCCTGAGGGTTAGGGGGAGCAGCTAAACTCATATGTTAAATGCTAACATGAATAATAGCCAGGAAAAGAAAATTACGGTAAGTATGAATACATTTTCTGTAATAATTTACATAAATTGACTTTTCAATAATAAACCATAGAGACTAATATTATTTTTATTCAATCTACCAAAATTAAATTTAGTTGTAATTACCATCTGACATGTTTGAATTGCAATTTCAAACATGGGGGAATGCCATCTTAAGAATGCATCAAAATATTTCAACAATCAGAAAGTCCCTGATAAAGCAAAAAAAAAAAAAACTGCTAGGAGTATTTTACCATGCCAACAGTTTCCACAGTTAACTCCTAACATTCCACTATGCATTAACTCCTTAAGGACACATGACATGTGTGACATGTCATGATTCCCTTTTATTCCAGAAGTTTGGTCCTTAAGGGGTTAAAGAAGAAGTAGACTGTTAGAAATGGCAAAGGTGTCAGGAAACTGACAGGGATCCAATACGCAGAGTGCGCACAGAAGGAGGTACGTATACCGGACCTTAGAATGGCCGGACTAACGTAAGGACAAAGCAAGAATAGTCAAAAGGTAAGCCGAGGTCAAGGGAGCCGGAGGACAGGTAAGCGAGATACAATCCGAGTCAAAGGAGAGGAGAGGACAACAGGACAAAAGGCAAGCAAGGGTCAAAACCGGAAACACTAGATAAAGAACGCGCTGAGTGACTAGCAAGCTAGAACCACGACAGGGCAATGAGCAGTAGTAAAGGTTTCCTTTAAATACCCTGTTACCTAAATAGAGACCACGCCCCCAAAAGGTCCGGAATAGCGGTTCCCGGCACTTTATGCAAATGCCGACGTCATGACGTCGACGCTAGCCGTCGCGTCATAAAAGGGGGAGGAGCTAGCGCGGCCGGCGCGAAAACGGCCGAAATATGCCGAAATGCTAGGGGAAGGGAGCCCCTAAGCAGAGAGGATGTCCTCCCTGGATACATCACCAACAGGTACCCTGACAGTACCCCCCCTTCTAGAAACGCCCACCGGGCGGATGGGACCTGGCTTAGAAGGAAAACGAACGTGGAAGGCCCGTAGAAGACGAGGAGCATGCACGTCTATACCAGGAACCCAAGACCTCTCTTCTGGACCATAACCTTTCCAGTCTATGAGGTATTGCAGCTTCCCCCTAGAAATACGAGAATCAAGGATGGACTTGATGATATATTCCTCCTGACCATCCACACGGACCGAGGATGGAGGAGTAGAGCGGGAGGAAAATCTGTTACAAACAAGAGGTTTCAATAAAGACACATGAAAAGAGTTAGGGATGCGTAGAGTAGGAGGTAGATCCAGCAAATAAGAAACCGGGTTGATCCTCCTCAGTACCCTGTAAGGACCAATGTAGCGAGGAGCAAACTTCAAGGAAGGAACTTTCAGGCGAATGTGTCTGGTACACAACCAGACCCTATCCCCCGGAGAAAAAATAGGAGCAGGACGTCTACGCCTATCAGCATGTGACTTAAACACCGCGGAACTACGTTCAAGAATTTGTCGAGTCTGATCCCACAACTTTCTCAGGTTGGCTATATGAATATCAACCGACGGTATACCCTGGGAAGGAGACACCGACGGAAGAACAGTAGGGTTAAAGCCATAGTTCAAGAAAAAGGGGCTATTATGAGTGGAACCACAAACAAGGTTGTTGTGAGCAAACTCCGCCCAAGGAATCAGACCGACCCAGTCATCCTGGTGTTCAGAAACAAAACAACGTAGATATTGCTCAATTTTTTGGTTAGTGCGTTCGGCTGCTCCGTTAGATTGAGGATGATAGGCCGAAGAAAAATTCAGTTTGATGCCCAACTGTGAACAGAAGGATCTCCAAAAGCGGGAAATAAATTGGGAACCCCTGTCTGACACAATCTCATTGGGAATACCATGTAAACGGAAAATTTCTCTAGCAAATATCACGGCCAGTTCGGGGGAGGACGGAAGTTTAGGCAAGGGAACGAAATGAGCCATTTTAGTAAACCTGTCAAGGACCGTGAGGATAACTGTATGCCTATTGGAAGCTGGTAGATCAACAATAAAATCCATAGCCAAACAAGCCCAAGGTTTGTTGGGAACGACTAAGGGCTGCAATAAACCACAAGGGAGATCCCGCGGAAGTTTATTCCTGACACAAACATTGCAAGCCTTGACAAAGTCTTCCACATCCCTACGTAAACCGGGCCACCAGAAGTCTTTGGAGATCAGGCAGTAAGTTTTGTGGATGCCGGGGTGACCAGCGATCTTGCTATCGTGGAAACAGCGAATAATGTCCACTTGGAATTTGGGAGACACGAACAAGCGGCCCACAGGAGTACGTTCGGGAGCAAGAGATTGTTCGTTCTGAATATCAGCGAGCAATGGAGAGTGTATTTTGACATTGGTGTTGGCGATAATATTGACTTCAGGAATAATAGGGAACAAAGTATCCTCTGTAGAGGTGGTAGGTTCGTGCTGACGTGACAAAGCGTCTGCCTTAGTGTTCTTAGAACCAGGCCTGTAAGTAAGCACATAATTAAAGTGTGTAAGGAACATAGACCAACGTGCCTGCCTGGCAGATAATCTTTTGGCCTCCCCCATATACGATAAATTTTTGTGGTCAGTCAAGATAGTAACTGGGAGGACGGTGCCCTCTAACAAATGTCTCCATTCCTTTAATGCCATAATGATAGCTAAAAGTTCTCTATCACCAATGTCATATCTCCTTTCAGTGTGTGACAGTTTCTTGGAAAAAAAACCGCAAGGGTGCAGCGGCTTATCTAAACTTTGTCTTTGGGATAACACTGCGCCTATCCCTGTTTCAGACGCATCAACTTCAAGTAAAAAGGGTAGAGAGGTATCAGGATGAACTAATACAGGTGCTGAGGCAAAAGACTGTTTGAGCGTTTCGAAAGCAGATAAAGCCTCAGTAGACCAGGTTTTGGTATCGGCTCCTTGTTTGGTCATATTAGTGATAGGAGCGATAACAGAGGAGTACCCTTTAATAAAACGTCTGTAATAATTAGAAAATCCAAGAAATCTTTGTATGGCTTTGAGTCCCTTAGGTAAAGGCCAATCTAAAATCGATTTTAGTTTGGTCGGGTCCATCATAAACCCGTCTTTGGAAATTACGTAACCTAAGAAAGTTACCTGAGACTGGTCAAAGCTACATTTTTCCAATTTACAATACAATCCATGTTGTAAAAGTTTCTGTAATACCTTTCTGACTTGTCTATGATGTGAATTAATGTCTCTAGAATGGATTAGTATATCATCCAAATATACAATTACACATTCATGTTGGAATTCTCTAAGAACTTCATTGATCAAGTCTTGGAAGACGGCCGGGGCGTTACAAAGCCCAAACGGCATTACGGTATACTCATAATGCCCGTAACGGGTATTAAATGCTGTCATCCATTCATCTCCTTGTTTAATTCGCACTAAGTTATATGCTCCCCTTAAGTCAAGTTTAGTAAAAATACTCGACCCCTTTAGTCTGTCAAAGAGTTCAGTAATCAAAGGAATAGGGTAAGCATTTCTGATAGTAATTTTGTTCAATCCCCGATAGTCTATACAAGGACGTAAGGTACCGTCTTTCTTTTCTACAAAAAAGAAACCCGCCCCCGCCGGAGAAGAAGACTTTCTAATAAATCCCTTGTCTAAATTCTCCTTGATATATTCCTCTAAAACTAAGTTTTCCTTGGTGGATAGAGGGTATACCGTACCCCTGGGAGGCATAGTACCAGGGAAAAGTTTAATAGAACAGTCATAAGACCGGTGGGGAGGTAAAGTATCCGCCTTACCCTTGTCAAATACAGATTTGAGGTCTAGATATTGTAATGGTATCTGAACGTCTGTGGATTGAGAAGTGTTAGCATAAGAGTTCACGGGGCAAACAGAAGTAACTCTCTGCAGACATTCTTTCCTACAACCCATACCCCAAGAAACGATTTCTCCACCCTCCCAGTCAATCTGAGGGTTGTGTCTCTTGAGCCAAGAATATCCTAGAACCACTGGGACTGCCGGGGAGGAAATTAACAGAAGGGAAATCAACTCTTCGTGGAAAATACCAACAGTAAGCTTAACGGGTTCGGTCTCATGGAATATTACTGGTTCAGATAAAGGTCTACCATCTATGGCCTCAACGGCCAAGGGTGTATCTCTCAATTGGAATGGGATACAATGCATATTAGCGAAAGTTTGGTCTATAAAGCTTTCTGCTGCTCCAGAATCTAATAATGCCATCGTAGTAATAAACCCCTTTTCCCAAGCTAGAGAGACAGGAATCAGAAGCCTATGGTCTTTTTTATTATGCATAGAGGACAGTAATGAAACACCCAAGGCCCGTCCTCTAAGGGAACTTAGGTGCGAGCGTTTCCCGGACGATTAGGGCAACTAAGACGTAGGTGACCTCTCAGCCCGCAGTATAAACAGAGACCCTCCCTTCTTCTGTACTGTCTCTCAGCCTCAGATAAGCGAGTATTACCTATTTGCATAGGTTCTGGTGGAGTAGGATTATAGGAGTCAGGGTTCTGAAATGAGGGAGCGAGTCTTACAGGAAGTCTAGTAACTCTTTCCCGAGTGTTCTGCCTCTGTCTCATGCGTTCATCTATTCTGGAAATGAAGGATACTAAATCCTCTAAATTTTCCGGAAGTTCTCTAGTGGCAATTTCATCTAGAATTTCATCAGACAACCCATTCAAGAAAACATCCATAAAAGCTTGTTCGTTCCATTTCACTTCTGCTGCCAATGATCTAAACTCTAGAGCATATTCTACAAGGGTCCTATCTTGTTGTTTAAGGCGTAACAGGGATCTGGCCGCATTAATCTTCCTCCCTGGGGGGTCAAAGGTTCTTCTAAAAGCCGTGACAAACGCAGTGTAGTTGTAGACTAAAGGATTGTCATTCTCCCAAAGGGGATTGGCCCATCTAAGTGCTTTATCTATTAGCAGGGTTATAATAAAGCCTACCTTAGCCCTGTCAGTGGGGTAAGCCGGGGTTGTAGTTCGAAATGTATACTTATCTGGTTTAAAAAACCACGACAAGCATCAGGCGAACCCCCATATCGTAATGGTGACGTGACATGGGAAGATGCGCCTACAGTGGCTACTTCCAAACCAGTACTTAGCGAGTGGCTAGCAGTGGAGCGTATTTCTTCAGACTGGGTACTGGAGCGTGTCAACAAAGTTTGTAGCGCTAAAGCCATTTGGTCCATTCTATGGTCCATGGCCTCAAATCTGGGGTCAGGAGGACTAGCACCTGCAGGATCCATCATGGCCCTGTCGTAATGTCAGGAAACTGACAGGGATCCAATACGCAGAGTGCGCACAGAAGGAGGTACGTATACCGGACCTTAGAATGGCCGGACTAACGTAAGGACAAAGCAAGAATAGTCAAAAGGTAAGCCGAGGTCAAGGGAGCCGGAGGACAGGTAAGCGAGATACAAGCCGAGTCAAAGGAGAGGAGAGGACAACAGGACAAAAGGCAAGCAAGGGTCAAAACCGGAAACACTAGATAAAGAACGCGCTGAGTGACTAGCAAGCTAGAACCACGACAGGGCAATGAGCAGTAGTAAAGGTTTCCTTTAAATACCCTGTTACCTAAATAGAGACCACGCCCCCAAAAGGTCCGGAATAGCGGTTCCCGGCACTTTATGCAAATGCCGACGTCATGACGTCGACGCTAGCCGTCGCGTCATAAAAGGGGGAGGAGCTAGCGCGGCCGGCGCGAAGACGGCCGAAATATGCCGAAATGCTAGGGGAAGGGAGCCCCTAAGCAGAGAGGATGTCCTCCCTGGATACATCACCAACAGGTACCCTGACAAAAGGGTGCTTAATTCTCCCTTGGTCCAAACAAGGTCTCTTGCAAATTGAGGATAGAGATGCATTAACAGTGGGAATCCCTGTTATTTGTATTTCATTATAAATGTTTATAGTCACTAAGTTGTAGTCTGCATTTAATTTAGTCCAATTGTTAAGTAATACCAGTAGAATACTACTGGAACTAGGCCCATGCAGTATACTCAAGAATCCAAAAATGTGATATAAGTATCAAAAATGTTTGCTTAATTGGTGCCAAAATGTGCTTCACTCTCTTGAGCTTCCTCAGTTGGATATACTGTGGCCCAAGAGTCCTTCTATATTTGAATCCATGTGCCAGCTCCCGCCTCCCAGTCATGTGGGCATATTTAGGCCAATCCTACATGTTCTCAAGCTGAACGAGCAAGATTGGTCAAAACACACCCCCGTGACAGGGAATTTGTTAAATGCTATATTGCTTATTCGATCTTTTATTTAAAACAATTTATTTGGTTTTCATTTTATTGATTCAAGAGGGTAACTATTTATTTGATTTTCATTTTATTGATTAAAGGGTGCTGTGGGACACACCCTGTGTTACATCTCTTGCTTTTTCTATACACCTGAAGCACCTACACACCTTTTTCCTTTATCTTCTATATTGTTTATTCATCTGCTGTTTGCTACACAAGCTGCTTTGTTTTAATTTTTTTGGGGGGGAAATAATTTTTATTCAGCAATATTCACAGTCCAGCCTTAACTTTGGTACCAAGGATTACCATTTGGGTTTTACCACCCCAACAAGTGGCTTCAGGCTTTTATAACCTTGAGCCAGGATTCTTGAACTTTACCTAAGATTGCGTTCTACCCATTGGATTGTGATGCTGCCTTATAAAGCATAAAGGCGCTGCTTACTGACCCAGTATTTTCATGCTCAGTTTCATGTAAGTGGATCTAATTATTTCTTACCATAATCATCTACACTATATATGTTTCACTTTGTTTCTTTTTTATGTAAATGGTGTATACCCCTGCTATATCCCTGTCCACAGATTTTTAGCACTCCACTTTTTTTACTCGTATTCCATTTTTAGTTTAATTGCAGTGTGGGTGAGAGGGTATTCCCATGCATATGTTTTAAAGCTTCTAACCACCTTTAATATACTGCTAAATGCTTCATTATTAACGCACTTTACTATTTGAGTTTGATTTGTTATTTGCATACTTAAAAAAATCTATCTAAAAAAGGATTAAAAGCAAGACTAACTAATGATTATTATAGTGCCAAAGCTCAAAGAACCATTCCACTACCATATATACTAGTACACACTGTAGTGGTTGTTGCAAAACAGTCTGTGGTTCGGTTCTGTGAAGCAATGATGGATGAATGAAATTTAGAATGACAACGTAAACACAAGATTGAATGCACCTAGTTCACAGTATCAAAAACAGAAACAATTCACAATCACTGTGTACTGTTGAACATAATCACTAACATCTTACAACATATATACAATCAGAAACAGCATCGCTGGTAATGTATAAACAATACTTAGCAAGGCGTAATGCACTATTGTGTAACAGTAATGGAAGAAGTCGAAAGATCGATGTCAAGTATAAATATATTCATATATAAGGAAAATCTACAGGCAACAGTTACTAGAAAACAAGACACAAACAAAAATCAAGGTAGCCCATACAGTTAGTATAAACAATCATGGCTGGCAAGAGAGGTATATAAGTGCTAAACAACGCCCAAAAATATAAGTATAAAATTAGCGCCTCGTAGATAGTCTTGAATCCAGGAGATAGTCAGTGGATATGTGGGGAGAAAAAATCCAAATGAAAACAATATAGTGTAGTGTCTTCTGACAGTTGGTGAAAGGAGTATAAAAATACATTACAATTTTCAAGGGCTATAGAACAGCTCCAAATGGTAGCACCTGGGTGGTACCATTCCTGCCTGTGGATGTGGTGTTCTTGTAGGGCCTTGACAAATCTGGATCTGATTGCAGTAGAAATTGTGTGTATCTCCATACTTGAAAGCAGTGGGTCACCATTGTAGATTAAAAAATCAAACTTAAAAATAAAATAATAGGTACTCACAAAAGGTGAGCAAAAAAGGTTTTTTGTACACACAAACTGGTTGATTATATGTCTTATTTCCTCTAAGTAAATAGAAAATAGAATAGTCACACAGGGTAATTGTTTAATTAATCCTTGTATATGCCTCTTCAGCAATGTCAGGGCTTACCTGGGTTGGGAGTCCGGCAGGAAGAGATGTATGCTCACCCTTGCAAGAAAACACAGGTCAAGGTGGTCAGGCAAGAATTCACCTGGCCTGTGAGTTGGTGCACGGAATAATTCCGAGTCGCGGTACAGGAACAGATAAACCAGGAGAATATTAGTGGGAAGCCAAGGGTCGGAGGATGCCAGAAGTCAGAATAAACAAAAACACAAGCCGGAGTCAAGAGCAAACTGGAGAACAGAAACCCGCAAACCGAACACCAGAGTCAAGGAACTGACACTGCCTTCTGGGAGAGGCAGTGTTATATACCTGGCTAACGAGACATCAACTTCAGGTGTAACATGAGTGGCAGGAGTAGTTCCACTAAATGTCCAGCCCCCAGTGCTAGATACTAGACAGGGCTAGATAGAGACAATTGTAAAGCGGAGAGGTGGTTCAGAGGTAACATAACAGTACCAGAACTGTCAGGTTCTCAGGTTCGACTCCTGACAAGCAACTGGTCATATTCCAAAGATCTAGCTCTTTTGCTGCACAAGGTCACCACCAAGGGAGCATAACTCCTGGAAGTATGGGTGCACTGCAACTCACCAGATCTAATATTACAGCACCCATTGTCATATTAGATTTTGTGAGTCCTAACAAACTGTCCATGTGGTAAGTATTTCTTAAACACCGTGAGATGGCAGAAACTAGACTGTAAATACGATACTCTACCAGTAAGTTTTTGGTACAAATACTTAGATAGTTTTATTGCTTATCTCCAAAAGAACATCCAGGAAATGAATCCTGACAGTATGATAATCCAAGGTGAAATAAATAATTTCCAAATGGTTGCACAGTCTTTTTTTGAATGCAAGCAGGACATCAACCCTCACTGTATATGTTTATTTTCACTCACTGTGTTCACATGTATCCATTATATTTTGTTGGTTTGCCTTTATTTTATTCTACTTTGGACCAATTTTAGCCCTGGTGGTTTTAGCATGCACACATCTTTTCACGCATGCGCTGTTTCACTACATGGGGAATATTAATGCATGTCATTTGTGCCCTAAAAAGCACAAAAAATTCTAGCAAAATTCAAGTAAGTGCATATAGATGTAATTTTGTTGCCCATCTCTTACTTGGATACTTTAAGGACATTATTTTCTGTCAGTTTTCAGATGTTATGCTTTATTGTTTTCCTATCTGTAAAAGCTTGAAAATGGTCAAGATTTAAACGCAGAGCATCTCTATTTAAAAAAATAAAAAAATAATGGAACAAATTCACATCAGTGAATATATATAAAAAAAAAAAAGAAAACCGAGTTTAAGCATAAAATATATTCCTAAATAAGCCCTTGAGGTTAGAACAGCTGAGAGCTCTCCAACTGTACTTTAAATCAGTATGTTACCGGAAATCATGGGCTTTTATTTGAATGACCAGTATTTTTGTCTGCAATTATCTCTTTTATATAGAAGTATATCTTATCACACATAATAATCTACTTACAAACACCTGCAGTAAGACTTTAGAAAAAGCCTTGCTCAACACATTGAAATTCCAAGCAGCATTCTTTAGTGTATTTTCAGGTCTCCAACCTCCATAATCATAATACTGTATGATGTGCTTTTCTCACTTTTTATTGCTTTAATTTACATTCAGTCCAGTCTCTTTAATACCAGTAAATTAATAATATGAGCTTCTAATAATTCAGGAAATTTGTGATGTTCAATAATACATTCAAGCATTTTGAGGACACTGCAAATGCTATAGCTCCATTTAGATAAAATGTTTTGATATTTAATACTATCCAAAACAAAGGTTCTGCAAGCCACCTGGGTAGAAAATGGCATGGAATGGTCAGTGTTCTGGTCCTACGTCCCATATAATCCTTCTGAAAGAAACCCTTCATTGCTTAAAAAAAATAAATAATAATTTAGTAGACATACCCAGAATAAGCAGAGAAGACACTTGTCTACAAGTGCCTGTTTTTCAGCACTTATAAGTACCAGGAGCCTTGGATAGAGTCCTCTGTGGTCCAGTCAGCTTCCTAACAATGCTGCAGGAACAGTTATAGCGGGTGTTGTTCAAGCTCCTCCAATAATAGCAAAGTAGTTAACCAGGAATGGTACATTCAAATTAGTCTTGCTTCCAAGTACATCCTGGGGATGTTACTTTTGTCCAACATCCAGGGGATGTTACTATCATCCAATTTAATAGTACTAATTTAATCTACTTTAGGAAGGATTAAGAGCTGAGCCAACTCTGACAGTTTTTGAACCTGTGACCCACCAAGGGTTAAACAGATTCTATTGCTATCACATTAGAATACTGAGCTATCAATGTAGGGATGTGTCACTCATCAACTTCTCATCTTTGATGTGGTCTTCTCACAGTGAGTACACAATAAACTCTACCGTACCCTAGCACAATATGTTACTTACAATTCAAGTAGGACTAATTCTTACTTTTCTAGCGTAGTAAATGTATATATTTTTATTAAAACACCCTAAGTGTCACAGACAGGGCCACTCCAGGCGTGGGTCTGGGGTACAGGCAACTGACTTGATTCAGTAGGTGCAAGAGTTAAAATCAGTTTTTGTCTGCACTAATCCCAAAAGAATTGTAAAATAATTTCCCTGATAACACCGCTCACCCTGGACAATTTAGAAGTAGGGAGACCGATATAAACCAATTTAACATCAATCTATATTGAAACACAAATCTATTACATATGTTTTTTTGTAACAAGATTGGTAACACCAGACAAATGGAGATCATAATAAAGGAACATTTTACGAACAAACATTGATTGTACAAAATGATTACAGGCAAACAGAATACAATTAAAGGGAGAAAATAACTGAAAGGTCTCTGTGTCTCACTGCTCTAGTGACTTGACAGTATTTTATGTCCAAAGAAAGCTTTTGGTGAAGGATGTGATAATCCAATACAACTTTGAGTTGGATCTCTTGAACTACAAAGTTCTTGTGTGGCACTAGATATATTATATAAACCTTCTGATATTCTCAGGTTGCTAGAGATGCTTTCATCATCAGGGGGATCCGGTGTGTAACAATTCCAGTTTTATGTGGGACAATAAATATATCCTGAACATGGTTGAAAATGTAAATATGTGAACCTAGAAAATGTATGTGATACCAAACATGGTGTGTCTTTCAAATCTAATGCAGTAGAAATATCAGTGTTTCCAAAAACATTCTACAAACCCTCTCAAATAATGCATTGCAAGATTTGTAAGTATGTTAATTCTCTCTCTCTGGTCAGCTGATATTGCCTCTGTAATAAATATTTGCCAGTTTATAACCAAATTGAGGGGTAAAAGGCCATACATTACTTTAACTATTTTGAAAACTCATATAGTGAAATAGGATGCCTTTGCTGTTTTCAATTTCAGGAGATATTTCAGAGATCGTGTACAAAATTTACCCCATGGCATTCCAAATGCACATAGCCTCAGGAGTTTATGATGACACTCGAGTTTTCAGAGCTGTAGGCTGTTAGAGCTCAATTTTTACGGAAGCATTAAACTTCCGTAATACCTGCAGATATGCAATCGACAATCGAGCAGTATCCACCATTGGTCATGATTACAACTATCAATGCCAGTTATCTGATAGATTAACAAATTAAGCCAATGTAAAACATTTAGATTTCATAGGAATGTTTGAGAAACATATAAAGTGACACTGAACGTGAAGGCTCTCCGTTTCTAAAAGTCTTCCAAAGCAGTGTCTCCACTGGTTATCCGATTGTATCTCACAAGTGGCAGTGTTTACATTTGTCAGACAACAAGGACAAGGTCATGGTCAATAAAATGCAACCATTTTGGTGCTTGTAGTGTTACATTGAATGTTTTACGCTTACATCATAGTGATCCAAAAACAAAAATAAATTACAGACAGTAACGGCTTAAATAAAAATGTAACTTCATGATTGCAGAGGAAAACACTAAATGCAAAGAAACATCCTAAGTAAGAAAAGGGAAAAACAAAAATATAACAATGAAACCCACCATAACAATGAGCTGACCAGTGTTTGGTTGAGTTATTTTCAGGATGCTCAATCTGTATGTATTCAAAGTTTATTTCAAACTTAAATGAGCACTATAGGTTCAGGAACACAAACATGGTTAAAACCACCATCTAGCCCCCCCTGTCCCTGCCATCCCTCCCTAAATATAGTAAAATCTTACTGGTATTCAAGTCTGCAGCTGCTTACTTGTCACTTTCTTTTAGACCTGCCCATCAGCAGAAGTGGTAGCCTAATCCAATCACAATGCTTCCCCATAGGATTGGCTAAAACTGACAAAGAGGCAGATCAGGGACAGAGCCAGCACAATTCAAACACAGCCCTGGCCAATCAGCATCACCTTATAGAGAACAATTGAATCGATGCATCTCTATGAGGAAAGTTCAGTGCCTGCATGCAGAGGGTGGAGGCAATGAATGTTTGGATGCATTTTAGGCAGCCATGACCCAGGAAGGATCTCTGACAGCCATCTAAGGAGTGGCCAGTGAAGTTATCACTAGTCTGTAATGTAAACACTGCATTTTCTCTGAAAAGACAGGGCTTACAGCAAAAAGTCTGAAGGTAATGATTATACTTACCAGATCAAATTCAATAAGTTGTAGTTTTTTCTGGTGACTTTAGTGTCCCTTTAACACCTTACCGACCGGTGACGGTTCAGGACCGTCATCTGAATTTTAGCGTTGACGACCGATGACAGTCCTGAACCGTCACAACGGTGTAATGTACTTACCCAATTGCCGTCGTTCCCCCAGTGGTGATCGGTGGTGCTCCCGGTGTGGGGAGACTGCTTGCAGCCCAGACAGTCTCCCATGGCGGATTTGGACCCCTGGGGCCATGTGATCGCTCAACATAACGATCACATGGTCACAATAGGTGTCCATGTGTCTGCCTGTCTGCTGATGTTAATAAAAATATAGCATTATATATTCTATATTTCATATATAATGTCATACTAAGTGTATTTTTATATTAATATATACATATAATAATATAAAAATACACTTATAATTAAATTACACACGTATATATATATATATTATATAATAACTATATATTGTATATATATATATATATATATATATATTATTATTATAAAATACAAATAAGTAAATTAAATAAAATAAATGTACAAATAATAATAATAATTAATATATATATATATATATATATATCTATATGAAATTTTATTCTAAATGTATTTTGATATATATATATATATATATATATATATTTATATCAAAATACACTTAGAATGAAATTGTATATATATCTATGTATATATAAATAAAAATAATACGAAATATACATATGTCCATATACAAAATTACATATTCAATTATATAAATATACACGTAGACTATAAATATTTAAATATTTAACTTCTACGTGCGGATTTATGTAATATTTTTACATAATTAAGTAATTTTATTGATTGCAATTTGAGGGACCTGCCTGACAACCCAGGCTGAAAGTCCATAGAATTTAATTTGCTAGCATTGTATTTTACCCTGTATTTTACCCTGTAACGTTCAATGATACCGTAAAACCTGAACATGGGGGGTACTGTTTTACTCAGGAGACTTCACTGAACACAAATAGTGATTTGAGACAGTAAAGCATATCACAGCGATGATATTGTCAGTGAAAGTGACTTTTTTTTACATGTTTCACACACAGACAGCACTTTTACTGATGATATAATTGTTGTGATACATTTTCCTGTTTTGAAACAATAATATTGTAATATTGAAACAATTAACATTTGTGTTCAGCAAAGTCTCCTGAGTATAACAGTACCCCCCATGTACAGGTTTTATAGCGTTTTTTAAAGTTACAGGGTCAAATATATGGGTCAAATATTTTTACATTGAAAATGGCCAGGTTGGTTACGTTGCCTTTGAGAGCGTATGGGAGCCCAGGAATGAGAATTACCCCCATGATGGCATACCATTTGCAAAAGAAGACAACCCAAGGTATTGCAAATGGGGTATGTCCAATCTTTTTTAGTAGCCACTTAGTCACAAACACTGGCCAAAATTAGCGTTCAATTTAGTTTTTTACTTTTTTCACACACAAACAAATATGAACGCTAACTTTGGCCAGTGCTTGTGACTAAGTGGTTACTAAAAAAGACTGGACATACCCCATATTGAATGCCCTGGGTTGTCTACTTTAAAAAAAAATATGTACATGTGGGGTGTGATTCAGAGATTTATGACAGATAACAGTGTTACAATGTCACTATTGATAAATTTTAAAAATGTATGCTTTGAAACCGCAATATCCTACTTGTACTTGCTAAAAAAAGCAAAAAAGCAGGTAAATACTGGGTATTTTTAAACTCAGGACAAAATTTTGAATCTATTTAGCTGGTTTTTAATTAGTTTTTGTAGATGATTAAAAGATTTTTCAAGTAAAAGTAAAAAAACATGTATTTTTTTCAATTCTTCATCATAATTTCTATTTATTTTAAATTAAATTACATGAGATTATATAAACAATGGTATGCAAAGAAAGCCCTTTATGTCTTGAAAAAAACAATATATAATATGTATGGGAACAGTAAATGAGAGAGCGGAAAATTGCAGCTAAAGACAAACACCACAAAAGTGTAAAAAGAGGCCTGGTAGCAAATGACCTTTCTGACATAGCCCATCTCCTTAGTGAAACCATAGCTCAAAACCCAAAAAGTGAACTGTTGGTCTTTGAAAATTTTAATATTGATTGGCTGAACCCTAAAAATAATAGTTCTTGCACGCTGTTTAAGACTTTGCAGCTAACGCAATTAATCTCCTCCCCAACTCGCATAAACATTAAAAGCCATAACCATACCCTGCTAGATTGGATTCTCTCCACTTCTCCTGATAGAATCCAGGAGGTTGGTGTTCTCCCAAACACATTCAGTGATCACTGTTTAGTGTACTGCGTGCGCAAAATAAAGGCTATTAAATCCTCTCCCAAGGTTAAAATAACAAGGTCCTTCAAAAAATTTAATCTTGAATCCTTTTTAAATGACATCAAGAATCTCTCATGGCACAGATTAAACATTATCCCAGATCTAGACTGTGCTGTTGAATACTTTCAGTCTGAACTCCTACAAATTTGGAATTTGCATGCCCCGCTGCGTAAGGTGAGGGTAAAAGGAGCGCATATGAACTGGATCACAGCTGACCTCATCCAAATGTACCAGTTTCGGGATTCTTTGTGGTCAAAGTTTAAGCGTACTGGCTCTATGAATGATCACGGTGCATATAGACAATGGCGAAATAAATGCACAAAACAGACAAAACTGGCCAAGGCCCAATATTTCGATGAAAATCTGAACAGTAACATCTCAAACCCTAGAAACTTTTGGAAAGTCATAAATAAACTACAAACTCCCCCAATCCACTCCCAACCCTCCACTGTCAAAGTGGGTAACCAAACCCTGCAACTTCCCTTAGATGTAGCAAATGCCTTTAACAATTATTTTGTCGGATGCTCTACTGCCCTGATTGCCAAGCTAATAAATGACACGCATCCTGAAACTACAAATGTGGATCAGGCCCCACTAAATTTGCAAAGGCCCAATATAGATAAGTTTAATTTTAGACCTGTACCTGTTAGTGTCATTAAAAAACATCTTAATAATCTAAAAATGAAAAACCAGTCCGGACCTGATCAAATCCCAGCAATGCTGTTGAAGCTCAGTGCGCCGGCAATTGCTAAACCCGTCTCAACTCTAATTAACGAATCCTTGGTGTCTGGATACATACCCAAACTTTGGAAGACTGCGCAAGTAGTGCCTATCCATAAAAGTGGTGACACTACTTTGGTTTCTAACTATCGCCCAATATCATTGCTCTCGGTATTGTCAAAAATCTTAGAAAAATGTGTCCATACGCAACTTTGTGAGTACTACCAACAATTAAACTATCTGACCCCTGATCAATCGGGCTTTTGCCAGAATCACTCCACTACAACTGCCCTCCTAAAAGTTTGCAATGACATCCAAACTGGCATGGAACAAGGAGCCCTAACTGGAGCTATTTTCCTTGATTTTGCTAAGGCCTTTGACACAGTAGACCATGACATTCTACTGCACAAACTCGAAAACTCAGGTATTGGTGATCATTCTTTAAACTGGTTTCGATCGTATGTATCGGATCGCTCGCAATATGTGTCCATTTCTGACAGTGACTCCCTCCCTCTCCCAGTCACGTGTGGTGTTCCCCAGGGTTCCATTCTCGGCCCCCTACTATTTACATTATTTATAAATGATCTGCCTAATGTCTGCCAATCCTCAAATGTACACATGTACGCAGATGACACGGTAATCTATGCGAGCAAATCCAATCTACCGCAACTTGAGGCTTTGCTCCAAGACCAGTTTACAGAGGTAGAAAAGTGGATCGCAAAAAACAAACTCTTCCTGAACACTGACAAAACTGTCACAATGATCTTTGGAACAGTACCTAAATTGCACAAATTACACAATCCCCACCTATCCATCAAAACAAATTCAAATGGCACACTGACCGCAGTCCACTCTTTCAAATACTTGGGTATGATATTAGACCCCAATCTATCTTTTGGCCTGCACATAGAAAAGCTTGCATCTAAACTTTATCCAAAATTAGGTGCCCTGTACAGAAACAAAGCCTGCCTAAGCCCTACAGTAAAGGAAAAGATTGTACAGCAAATGCTGATGCCAATCATTGATTATGGGGATGTAGTATATGCGTCTGCATCGCAATCCCACATTAATAAACTCACATTGTATAACTTGTTCTGCCGATTTGTGCTACAATGTAATTACAGGACCCACCATAGTGACATGCTAAAGGAACTAAACTGGCTGTTGCTGGAATCCAGACGCAACCTTCATCTTTCCAGCCTTGTTTTTAAGAGCTTTTCTGGGAAACTCCCACCCTACCTGAACAAAATGCTTTCCCCAGCTGTTCCCACTTTCTATAAGCTCCGATCCAGTACCAGCACTTTACTTAGTCTACCTCAATACAAAAAGAAAGCGGCCCGATCCTCCTTCTCCTACAGAGTACCGCAATTGTGGAACGACCTCCCGCACAATTTAAAATCTTCCCTAAGCCTAAAGTCATTTAAGAGATCCCTCTCTACATACCTCAAAACAGAATGCACGTGTCATGGTTGATTATATATTTCCTGCCTGTTCTATGTTAAATTTTGTATATATTGTGTATTAATATTGTTTTTGTATTTTGTTGTACCTAACAATGCAATGCATTGTAACAATGCAATGATTTGTGGACCCAGGACATACTTGAAAACAAGAGAAATCTCAATGTATCTTTCCTGGTAAAATATTTTATAAATAAATAAATAAATAAAAATGTACAACATCGCAAAAACAGTCCGGTCCTTAACCCCTTAAGGACATAGCTTCAGAAGCTTGTCTTTCACTTAATGACAACAGCATTTTTTTCATTTTTTGCTGTTTGCGTTCAACTGCAATTTGCATTTTACAAATTTATTGCACCGACACATATTATACATCGTTTTGTAAAGGACAGAAAGGGCTTTAATTTGATGTAATACACATATATATAAATGCTTATTTATTATATAAAAAAAAAAATACAGAAAAATACAAAAAAACTGAAAGGAAAGGAAAGTAATTCAAAATAAATTCATTTAGTTGTTCTGATTTACAGAATATATAATGTGTCTGGGATTTTAAGTTTTTTCTGGAAGTTAAAGGTCACAAAACACAAGGAGTAAAATAAACTTTTAATGTGGAGCGATTTTAGAATTTTGTATGTTGTCTTGTAAGCTTAATAGCCATAAAAGTAAACAAAATTCACATGCAAAAGTATATATTTATATAAAGTAGACATCACAGGCTATTTACCTAAGGTTGTTTGGATACTTTCTACATATCCATTTCACCGCCAACCTCTGCTAAATATTGGAGTAAAATTTAGTTTTTTTTTGGTTTTGGCACACAAACTTATAACAAAGAAATTCTTATGTGTATTTTGAAAAGTTGGTCTGTGCTATTCCTGTAGAAAGTTTTATTTTGTGTTCATTTGTGTCTGCTGAGTACAATGACACCCCCATTGTATGTCTTTGGCACTATTTCGTGATATTACAGTGCCATATAGGAGGCCTGTTCTTTTTAGTATTCACAGTAGAATTTTGAGAGATGAATTTAATGAGCCTATGCTTCCATTTGGGGTATTATAACAGTTGGACTGTTCAAAAAAGCCCACAAAGCCTACCATTTTTAAAAGTAGATACTCCAGGGTATCACATAAGGTGCGTATTGTGCCTTAACATGCCCCCATTTTTTCACCAATATATGCTAAAGTATGTGATAAAAAATAATTTTGTGCGTTTTTTACATATGGATTGCATTTTTGCTGGGCATTTTGTATATTTCACATGTGCCACTAAGTTCAAACCCCCCAAATTATGCTCGGCTAAGTCTTCTGAGTAAAAAGACACCCCCAATGAATGTCTTTGGCACTATTTCATGAAGCTACAGTGCCATATAGGAGACCAAGCCATATCAGTTTTTACCAAACTTTGAATTTTGACGCTGGGCCTATGTTCAATTTCCAAGCATCTTAGCAGGGTTTAAATTCAAACTACCCCACAAAGGCCTACCATTTCTTAAATCAGACACCCCAGGGTATTTCAGAAGGTATATTTTGAACCTTAGCATGGGAACATTTTTTCGCTATCTTGTACCAAGTGTAGTGGTAATAAATGTTTTTTCTGCCTTTTTGACACACAAAGTGAGTTTGCACAGTATATTTTGCATATGTTGCTCAGCTATGTCGGCTGAGTACAGCAATACCCCCGTATGTACCTTTGCCAGGTATATGTGGACATCGGAGGGGCACATTTGGGACACAGCCATTCCATTTTTTTTTCAAACTTTACATTTTTACGCTGTGCCCATGTCCCATTATAGAGTATTTTACCATGCTATATAATCTAAATACCCCTTAAAGCCATACCATTTCTTAAAGAAGACATCCCAGGGTATTTCAAAAGGCATATTTTGAACCTTAGCGTGGGATCATTTTTCCGCTAGCTTGTACCAAGTGTAGTGGTAATAAGTGTTTTTGCTGCCTTTTTGACACACAAAGTGAGTTTGCACAGTATATTTTGCAAACCTTATGTGTGCTACGACTGTATAATACTTCATATGTTGCTCAGCTATGAGTACAGCAATACCACAGTATGTACCTTTGCCAGGTATATGTGGATGTTGAAGGGGCGCATTTGAGAAGCAGCCATTCAGTTTTTTTCTAACTTTGAAATTTTACGCTGTGTCCATGTTCCAATTTGGAGTAGACGGTTATTGAAACTTCCCCACAAACACATTACTATTTATTAAAGAATACACCCTGGAGTAATACACCTTAGCGTGGGATCATTTTTTCTCTAGTTTGTTCCAGGTGAAGTGGTAATGAGCTTTTTTAAATGTATTTTTTTACTTTTTGAAACTTATTTTTACTTTTGAACACTAGTTTTTAAACTTTTGTTTTGCTTATTAATTTTTTTAAACTTTCCTAAACTTTCTTAAAACTTTTTTTACGGATTTAACATTTTTCTAAGCTTTTTTTTACGGTTAACCCCTAACTAGCAGTAAGCAGAACTAACAGTAAATTTCCCATTTTCCCATAACTCCCACCCACCCCAGCTAGCAAAGTATGTACTTATAAAATATTTAAATTAATTAATTAAATAAATTGAACCCCTGAGGGTTAAAAAATAAATAAAAGTTAATCCTCAGGGGTTAAAAAAATTAGATCACAATATAATACTGTGATCTGTATTTTGATCAGTGTAGGCAGTGATCTACGGGTAGGGAAGTGGTTAATTTTTATTTGGACTGGGTAAAGGGGGGTGTTTTTTTAATTTTTGACTTAAATGTTATTAAAACTTTTTTAGCTTAATTTTTAACTTTTAAAAGTTTATTTTAAAACTTTTTTAACGTTAACCCCTCGTTAGCCTAACACCAAATCCCCCAATTCCCCACTAACTTCCACCCACCCCACCTAGATAAATATATAATTTTAAAATATTTAAATTAATTAAATAAATTTAACCCCTGAGGGTTAAAAAAAAAAGAATTAACCCTCAGGGGTTAAAAAAAAATCAGATGACAGTAAAATGTAATACCTGCCAATTGATCACTGTAGTCAGTGATCAATTGGCAGGGAAGGGGTTAATTTTTTATTAAAATGGGTAAAGGGGGGTGGGATTTTAAATTAACTTTATTTTTTTTACACAGGGGGCAGGATCATCACTGTTCCGGCTCCCTGCACTTCACACAGAACCAGGGAGGCGGAAGGTGAGTATATGGAGCACATGTGCTCGCTCTGACAACCTGTCAGAGCGAGCAACGGTGCTGGGGTAGCCTGATCGGGTGCTCCCGGTCTGCCTCTAATACAGAGGCAGACCGGAGCACCATTAATTTTAACAGGTGACGGACGTTATGGCAATCCCCTGAGTGACGGACCTCGTCCGTCACTCGTCGTTAAGGGGTTAAGGGGTTAAGGCCATAGTAGCTTTACTGAAAGCATAGCAACTTCAAGAATGTTTTTTCAATTCAGCTGTTTTGACCATAATGTTTAACTTGAATAGGAAACAAAATGATGGGGTTGAGTAGTTCCCTGTTGCTCTCTAAAAGATGTAGGCTAACATGATATGCTTATTTAAAGATGTCATTCTATGTTGAGACAAGTGGTCTTCTCTCGGTATAGGGTACATTTTATGCCATTAGCATTAGACTTGTGCAAGGCGGACAAATTTAGTTAATTGGAACCATTTTTTTTTTTTTTAAATGAAATTTAGTTCATACAGCGACTCATCTGAATATAGTCAATCAAAGATATTCAGGAAAACAATTTGAACAAACAAAAAAGAGTGTTAATATGGACCAATTAGTGAACTGCAAAATATATACTAAATATAAACTTTACATATATATTTTGCATAACACTGATATATGCATTTTCTCACTATATAGTTCACAGATCAAGTAAGTAAAAGTAAAAAATAGAGGAAAAAAGAGGAGCAATGTAAAAAAAAAACTATATTTTTATATTATACATATTTAATAAATATATAAAATATTAATACTTAAATATCGATTTTTTTACCATTTCTCTTTTTTTTTCTCTTGGCCACTTTTCACTATACCATCAATTACCTATTTCATGTTTTATTAACTGTTTATTAAAATATTATTAGTAATGAATCTGTGTGGGATAATGCAACTATAACTTTACAAATTCTGTTAGCAGAACCTTCTGCATACCACTATGAAGGAATAATTAAAGAACTTCTATCCTTCATCCCTTATATTAACCGGGTCCTTAGTTGAAATTCCAGTAATATTTTTATTTTAACACGGTTTGTTAACTCCTAAGCGCCGTGTGAAGTCATGATTTTTAAAGACTAGATATTAGCTATTGATTAAATTGCATTTTTGAAAAAAAAATCTGTACACCATTGCATTTTTGTAGAGATCGAGAAGACTATAATAGCTTCAGCAGATCATCGACCCCTAAAGTTGACATTTTATGTCAAGTTAATATAAAACATTGGATTTTCTAATGTTTCATGGAGTAGAAGAAAAGGTGAAGGTTAAATATACAGCTCTATTTTACAGCATATTATTACACAGGGATAACTTGAAATAATCATAGTACTGTATTACAAGCTGGTGTTTAGCAGAAGAAAAAAAACTGAATTGCTATGGAAACCAGTTGATAGGAAACTCAAATGAGTAATCATTAGTCTGCAAAGAATACTTTCTGCAGTGATCTGTTAATGTCCATGTCAACCTTGTTCTGTCTTTGTGGATAAAGGACATTTCACATACATTTCCTATTCTTTCACATGACGATAAAATACTACCTTAAATAAGTATTAAATAAGCATACATTGTCTGAGATGATAGAGATGTTTAAACATTACTCTGTTGATATATATATATATATATATATATATATATATATATAATTAGCACAGTCTTTATCTTTTCTAGGATCTCAGACATCATATATATAATAGTGTACAGCGCATTTATCAGTATGGAGCATATTAAAGGTCCATACCCTTAACCATATAGTGCAACACAGTGGCCCAAAGGTGTATATAAAAATATCTTTACACCCAATATTCTGTAGTAGGTGTCACTGCAGGGATAAAACAAACACTGTCATAGGGCAGTATGGTCTTTACAATATATGGTAAAAAAAATCTATAGAAATCCTATAGTTATCACACTCACATTTTTCTGAGCCTGTCTTTATAGCTGGCTCAGGTAATTCAGCTTCGGTGTGATATTACAGCTTCAGCTGAAGTTTTAGAGATGACTTGGTCCTCAATGATGAAAAACAGGAAAGGCAAAACCAGTTAGGGTAAAAGTGAATAACATTTATTTCAAACAATAATAAAAAAACTTACATTAAGGTAACTGGTGTGCCAAAGTCCAAATTCACAAATATAGAGCAAGCACAACATGTTTCAACACTTTTCCTGTGTCTTCCTCAGGTGCCACGGATTGCTGTATGGAGTTCCTGCTATTAAATCCTATTTTTGCGTCATTTTCAGCACTAAGCTCCACCTCCATACTTCTTGTTCATTGGTATTAGTTAATTCATGCATTTTGTACCCGCCCTTGGGCTCGCGAGGGTAAATTGTGTCATTTCTGGTTCCGGCGGCAATCTTTGTATGCACGTGCATTCCATTTTGCTTGTGCTTGCGTTCCATATTTGAATGGCAAGATGTGTTCCATGTGTTACACGGTTGTATTAATTCCTTATCTCAGTCCTATTTTTATATGGAGTATACCTACCACCTTTATTTTCATTCACAAAATAGTTGGCTATATTCCAAAGGTCCATACTCCATATTAGGTAAAGGCAGTACTATAAAAAATAAAAACAAATAAAAATCAGTGTAAGAAAGAGAGAATAGACATATGGATCACTCATTTCAAGAAGGATTATTATGTGAGAGGATGTACCCTAATAGATATGAATTAATTTAATTACTATGTTTTAATTAATATTTATTAGGATACATAATATTTATTAGGTTTTTTAATATCACTTCAATGGCTCTCTGTCTCATTATAGATTTTACCTGTCAACTGAGAGGCAAGGTGAATTGTTAGTGTAGTACTTACCTAAGAGGTTTTGCCTTTATGTGGCAGGTAAGCGTACACTTTAATGGCCATTGAGGTGAGCGTACACTTTAATGGCCATTGAGGTGATACTAAAAAAACTCTAGTTATTTAAATGTGCATAGGGATAGTGCGCAAGTAACCTTTTTCTTTGGGTTTTATAAAAACACAGCATTAAGTATGGACTGTCAGGCGGCAGTATGGGTTTTGGAGAAAGCAATTAGGAGAGAGTTACAGTAATCGATTCAAGAAAGTATAACAGCTTGAACATGCTTCAAAGTTTTGGCTTGGTTTTAGCCTGGAAACTATAATTACAGAACATGCGCATTGTGCACACATACAGATTTTATTTTTACATTCTGGTAAAATTTTAGAGAATCTGCATTCATGCTTATAAATATCCAAGTTATTTAGCAGGGTAGTGAACTATTTTTATTAATTCATTTTTCTCATACCTACCGCACATATAAAACATGGTACTTTTACTTTAGGCATATATTTTTAAGCCAGGATGATCATTGCATTATAAGAAATACCATGTAACCGTTAAAAAAATTACTTACTCAAATGCATGAACACATATGCTACACATATATGCTAGCTGTGCTAGCAACAAATTATTCCCCTTCAATTGCTAATCACTTCTTTCATGTCAATAGTGTAACCTATAAAACTAGCACAGAAAACTTTTTGACTATGAACTCATATTTACTTCTCACATCCAACCAGTCTCCAAATCCAAGTGCTTTCATTTAAAAAAATGATTACTCACATTCATCCTATCCTCAAAGGCAACTAAGGCAATTTCTCCTGTACTCATTATTTCTTAACTTGATATAAACAAACATTCCAAACTAGAATTTTATCTCAAGACACGGAGGCTCATATTGAGCATATCTCTTTCTTTACTTAATATACAACAGCAAAGAATGTATATCATTTATATGCATTGTTTCTCTCACCCTTCATGTCTTGTGCCCTTCTGGGCCTTTAATTTCTTTTCCTGTATCTTTTACAACTACAGTTTTTCCCCTTGAGGATTTATTTAGCCTTTTTCTCACTAGATCATAACCCCTTCCGGTTGTGTGGTTTCTGGCCTGTGTGCCTTCTGTGTGTTCCCACATGCTGTGTTGTATCCAGGTCTGTGTGTGCCTTATTTATTTTATTTATTACTGATATTTATAAAGCGCCAACAGATTACGCAGCGTTGTACAATTAGTGGAGGACGTACAATATGCACAGACAAATACAAAAGGTAGAGAGGGCTGTCTGTGTGCTCCCACATGCTGTACTGCATCCAGGCCTGTATGTCCCTGCTGGGTGCTCCCACATGCTGTGCTGTATCCAGGCCTGTGTGCCTCTGCTGGGTGCTTCCAGTTGTTGTGCTGCACACAGGCCTACAGTTCCCCACTGCAGGTCCCTATGGTGTTCTCCCATCTGCTGTGCAGCATCTTGGTCTGTATTTGCTCTCTATACCCCAACTGTGTTGACTGATGGTCACAAAACCATCCATGATAGCGTTAATACCAACGCAAACAAGCCTTACCAACTCAGGCAGAATGGATAAGTAAATGTAAAAGTGCCAGGGCACTACTAGATAGTGACTCTGAATCTGAATTAGGGTTTCAAGAGGAGGCTTTGATAGAATCTGCCTTGGAGTCTGACGACAGCTCTCTTGCTGCTGAGTATGTGGGCAATTTCCCAAATCTTAGCCCCACCTCTTCACTGGCTCTAAAAGGCGATTCTAATCCTCGGTCACATACAGAAGCTATTATGGATCTCTTGGGAGATGCACTCTTTGACTTGGAAGAGCTGCATCATCCCTGGTCAGCAGAGTAAGTTCCTGTTAACCATATTGTATCTTAATTTCAGTTGAGGGCTAGGCGCCCCCTCTCTAAGGCTACACGGAATAAGCACCAAGCTGAATGCTCCTACCCTTTGATGGCCGACCACGTGTGTGATACACCCAAAGTTGACCTAAGATGGTCCTTTACGGGCTACGCTCACTAACCAAGGAAGGCCTAGAATCAGCCTTGAAAGCTTGCCAAGACAAGCACCTGGACATATTTGAATTGGCCTAGGTAGCCATTGTGATGTCCGCCCTGTAAATCCACATCTGATGTGGGGTTGTGTCCATCTGACTTTTTACCAGGCTGGGAATGGTAATATCTCCCTTTCCATAGAGAGACTGAAGACTAGATTGTTTAAGATCGAGTCTAATCTCTCAAATGTGGCTATTACCAAGATGGGTAAGGACACTGATGGGCTACTCTTCGGAGACTCATTCATTTAAAACCTAGGCAGAGATGTAAGTGTCTTCACTGCACTTGGCAAGTGCAACACAGGGATGTCGGTTACAGGGGTCGTCCTGGTGGCCATGCTTCCTTCTTAAGCTCGTTCAGGCAGAGTCGACATCCCACCTCCTCCTCCCAGAGGGATGCTTTCCAGGATGCAAGGACTATTTCCCCCTTCTTCCCACAGAGGGGTTTACCTTGGAGTTCCAGAGACTAGAGGATTTGCTCCTTCTAGATGCCCATTTGGTGAGTCACTGTCAAATTCACTTTTCTTCCCTGTTATCTGTTGAGGAATGGCTCACCCATTTTACTCAGGCTCAGTCCCCTGTCACCCTTAGACGCTTGTGTTCTCCAGACGGTCTTAGGTTACCATACACAGTTTGCAAGGACCCCTATACAGTTGCGTTCTCCCCATCCGATTTTAAGGTCCGACAAACACCTGGTCAATGCAGGACTGGAGGATCTACGCCTCAAAGAGACAGAAGAGCCCACACATATGTCCCCTTGTACAAATGTGAACAACTTTTTCTTGGTTCTAAAAAGGGTGACCAGAACCTCCGTTCTTTAAATGGTGTGCTACAGACATTTTGAAAATGGAGGGGATTAGCTTTCCTCATGATTTGCTCCTCACTGGGGATTCGATGGTGAAACTGAACCTCACAGAAGTGTACCTCAAGGTCCCCATCACTTCAGAGTCCAGAGACTTCCAACTTTAAAGAGGCGAGAAATGGAGGTTTACTTGCCTGCCCTTCGACCTCTTGTCAGCGCCTTGTTGCTTCACCAAGATGCTGTGACCAGTTATGGCCTTGTTGCGGGTCAGAGGTATCAGGCTGATGGTGTACCTGTTCAATATCCTCATTCTGTCACAGGATAAAGCCACCCTCTGGCTCCATAATAAATAGGGAGAAGTTGCAGATGACTCCCATGAGGAGGATGGAATTTCTAGGATTCCTGTTCAACTCTGTCGACTAGACCCTGAGTCTGCCTGCCTCCAAGGTTCACTCCATCCTTAGGCAGGTTCACCGGACTCTGTCTCGCAGTTGAATATCCCTGCATCAAATGGCCTCCTGATTGGCCTCCTTGTAGCGTCATCCCAGGCGATATTTCCAGGAGCCTTTCACCCACAAATAAGCCTCTCATACACACATTACATCACTAGGGATACAAATACGAGGACCAAGCTCCACTGCTGGGTTCTGAATCTGGACATCTGAAATGACAAATCATCTTTGGGCCACAGTCAGAAGTGTCCATAGAGTTCGACGCAAGTTTTCATGGTCCATCTCCACAGCCTTCGCTAATCCCTCCTGCAAGTCAACTGTTTGTAGATGCTGGCAACTTCCTTTGCCTTTCGGGAGTTTTCTGACAGTTGTCCTCGTGGATGATGTGACGGCTGTCCAATAGATCTACCACCTGGGTGAGACACACAGGATTTCTGTTTGGCTAGAGTGGCCAACTGGAAAATTAATTATTCTTTGTTTCTCTCCTTCTCATGCTGTTGGGTCTGCTCAACATGGACATGTTCACTGCTCGCCCCAGCTGGTAACTGCCCCTCTCTCCAGCTGGGGGCCGGACCTGAACTCTCTGGCGATGGATGCTTTTCTTCAGGAGTGGAGTGGGGATTGCCACTATGCCTTTCCCCAATTCTCCATGCTGCCCAGGAAGCTTCTTCAGATCTGCTCTCAATGTTTCTTCTCATGGCCCCTTCTGGGGCAGTGCTACCCCCCACCATCCTCCAGGGGGGCCTGACGGTCCCCCTGTTACCCTGTTACCCTGTCTCTAGCCCTACTCTGGGTAAAGTGGGTCTTGTCCTCCGAAGGTGTGGATGACTCTCGGTTCGGAGCCCAGTCGGTCCATGGGGCATCTGCCTTGGAGGTAGTGTCCCTGGGGGCCACCTAGAAAGCTTGATGCATTCTGGTGATTGGTCACAGGAGTCTACTTTCAGCGAATTTTGCTTTAAGCAAGTCATGGTTTCTCTTAGGTTGTTGTGCAGCTTTGAACTTGCACAATATGCGCCTCCATGTCTTGAGATAAAATTGCATGATTTTGCAATTTCATTTTGGATTAATTCCCCTCCCTTCTGTCTTGTTTGTTTATTATACTTCATTACAGTTCTTTCTTCCATTTTTCTCAGGTGGCAGTCTCCTCCGTCAGGTTTGTGCCAAATGGTATACCTTTGTGAGGTCCTTTTCCTATGTTATGGTTGGGTTTTTTATGTTGCACTGATATGATTACTTGGTTTTGTGGGATACTTTCCCTGTCTACCTAATGTGATGACATAAGTTTACACCCTGTCTTTTTTGTTTTTCCCTGTCATTTATGTTTTTCAGCCTGATGTTCCATGGGCTGAAGCTGCTGGTTCCTGCTTGCCCCACCACGTTCTTCCTTACAGATTGGACTGCTTCTCATCTTACTGTTGGAGATGTCTGTTTGCCGCAGTTCTGTTTCCTGGTTACTACTGGTCAGTTACAGATCGGTTACTGTTGGACTGTTGGTTCATCAAAGAAAGAGAACATTGAGAGGTGTGATCCTGGATTATAGGGATGGCTGCTTATGATGGGGTGGAGTTTGGGAGGTCTCATATTAGCATCCTTTTTTCCTATTGGTTGTTCTCTACTGCTGTATATTAAGTAAAGAAAGAGGCATGCACAATACACGCCTCCATGTCTTTCATAAAATTATGACTTTTCGTCATGAAATAGCAAAATCATGTAATTGTGTGCAGTGAAAAAAAAATAGTTTTGCAGGAACCACATTTAATAAATAAAAACATTTATTTTGACTGTTTGGCTTTGGACTAAAAATGATTTGGGAAAACAAGCATTAGTCCATAACATTTGGAATCCCGAAGGTTGTCTTACCCCTGCAATAGAAAAGAGGAAGAACTGTAAAAAAAATTATATTCATATATTATTTATATAATAAATATATAATATATAAAAAAATATTTTTCTTTTTTACTATTCCTTCTTGTTTTACTTCTAACACAGAATTCTCACTTGATCTGTGAATAAAATCAACATTAGTGTCTGTCACCTAACACTCAATTATCTTTTTTTCCTTCAATCATCTCGAGAGGAGTGAATCACAAATTAGAAAACAAACCTGCTCATCCATTACGAAAGTCGTTTGTTTTGTGATTAGTCTACATGGCAGATCGGTAAATGGAAATTAGTATGATCACCTGATTGGCCCAAATTTGAATGAGTCGATCTCCAACTTTAATCCAAAGTCCTAAAGCATTTCAGCTTGATAGCCACTCATCCATCCACCCAAAATATTGGGTTGAGGCATTTCACAATGTCTATCATCAAGTCCCTCAATATGTAAATCAGAATGTTGTACAGGAGCTAATGATGAAGCTGTGCATGCATCCTTTAGCAATCAGGTAATGATGCAAGCAAGCTGCAGATATGTATATCTCAAACTTTACACATTTCAATAGGAATTTGTAAGCACAATGTATAGGCTAAATTTATATAACTTCCTGAATTTCTCTTCTCGTTAATGTAATGGACATGGGCTATTTTTAAGACCTACCCAGCTGTGCAGAATGAAGCATTCATAATGACATTGACTCATGCTCCCAGTTGTATTGGGACTACAACTATTAAATTGTCTTAAATTGTGAAATCTGTTAAGATGTTGACATTAGAGCTATAAAATGACATAAAGGCACAAAGGACAAGTGTCACGAATCACAGTGGAATATCGTGATGATGCAGGTCTGATGTGGGATGATGATGCATGTCACTCAAATAACCATACAGGCAGTCGATACAATAGAATAGAAAATACGATTCTTTGGATGCAGGTTGATGCTTTTTGAATCATTATACATTCTTTAATTTTAGAAAAGGCTATATGATGTTTCATTTTTTTTCCAGTTTCCAGTGTATTGTATTGAACAGCAAGATATTTTAAAGGAACCAGCACATCCTGTGCTTCTGTTTTCAAAGCTTCTAATCTGAAGTTCTAAGCTGTCACGTTATTGTTAAATTTCCCTGAATACTTTATAGCTGTGTTTTTCCCTTGTGAGCTTCATCTCCTTACAGCCAATTTGTCCTGGTGTAAATCATTGACAAAAAAACCAAAAAACGATTAACAGTGCATTATAATCGGTCATGATCACCTCCGGACCTCCCAGTCTTGTTCCAGTGTTCCACCCTATTGATCTGAACACTAACCAATTCACTTCACAGCTCACAGGCTTGGCCTGCTGTCGCTCGACCCTAATTGATTTATTTCTGAACAATGTCATTGTGTACACTCTGAAATCATGTGCAACTGAACCGGCAAATGGTATAATGGGGAAAATTGCAGCATCCCTATTATTTTCGATATATTTTCTCGGCTGTTGAGAGGAGCATAAATAGAATTAGTAACAGGGATCTAAAGAGGCAGACAAACTAATGCATGTAACAATATTAAAAGAGACAGAAATAACTGATCCTAAAACCAGGAGCTGATATTTAGAGAGAACAGGAAAAATTGTTAAAAGCACTTATACAACATATATAAAACAGATATAAAATATGCAATATGATGAAATAAAGAATACTCATCCAATCCAATCAATCAATACAAAAAACAAGAATCACGTTAAATTAAAAAACCATAAAATCAGGCATAATAAAAATTACAGTATAAGTCACTGCAGTCCAAAAACAGTCTATGCATGCTGATCCTAAAAAGCAAAAATATAACAAAAAACAGTGTAGCAAGAAAGTGTATCAAGGGCAACAAGAAAGATACACTTCTGGCCACAATCTTACACTCCTCGCCAAAATACTCTAGTACTTAGCTGGATAGTGAAATATAGAGATGTAGCAATTCAGTGTCTGTGTGAACAGACATACCATGGTGTATTCTGTGTGTAAAAATAATTTTATTGAAAGGTGAATTAAAAACACTCACAATTTACTGGTGAACAAGCACCTCTCAGGAGATAAGTCCCTCCAAATGTCCATTTGCAACCTCAAACCTCCATGTACTGCTGAAAAACAGAAGAGGATGATGTACAGAAAGGAAACCAATTGGTCAAAGACTGGTGTGCATTCCTGCACGCGATCTAACAAGCGATTGTCTCACACTGGTGGGAAATGGTCCATTGAGCAGATCTGAATCACAGATGTTTCTTGTAAATCCAGTACTAGCGCTTCCTTTATAGCAATATAATCTAAAAGAATATTATTCGGATACCGAACCCATTTTCCTCATGTGAGATTTTCCAAGAACCATATTATATATTTTAAAAAAATTAAAAAACTGTTAAGTACTGGGCAGCCCTAGAGGTTTATCCCCAGATGTTGTAAAACTACAACTTCCATGATGCTTTGTCGTGAATGCATTCTGAAGGCATGCAAAGGGAATTGTAGGTTTACAACATATGGGAATATACCTATTGGGCCTAGTTTAGTAAATATACCTTCAAAGAAAAAAAGCCTGCATTTAATTATGCATTTTTACACTGGGGTATATTTTAAAAAAAAAAAAGCTGCAGTACTCTTGTCTGAATCCTTTGCAAGTCCTTCCCTTTAACCCCAGCCCAGACTTTCTGTGGCTGTCCAATTACAGACTTCCAAATTCAGCTCAATGAGAAGTCTTAGCAAGGTAAGTGCTGCCTCTTGAGTTTAGCTCCAGTGAGCTAACCAAACCAGGAAATAACAGAACCAGTTGTCTGATTGATGTCCAGGGGGTGTAACAAAGTTAATTTATAAAAAGTGACAATTTCTACAGAAAAATGCACTTTTTGTAAAATAAAAAAAGATGACACAACATTCACACAAAAAGTAATTTAGAGGTTTGAAGTGTCCCTATAAGAAAACAGAACATTACATCTAGTTACACATTTAGTTTGATGCTTCTGCACTATGAGCTGTGAAACAGACAGGATTTAAAGAATTGAAAATGCATTAAAAGAGACCTGTAAATAAAATACATATTTTAGTATTATGTGTCATAATAATCATTCTTGCACAGAATATTTTTTTTTTTTAAAAATGATCAAAAAGAAGCTAGGAAACAGGGATCTAAAAATACACTTTTTACATGTTAATTTAATATCACACGGATGTCACAGTCTACGATCTAAAAACTCAAACCTGTAATTTCATGGCTGCCTCTGTCTTTGTACAACTGGAATTGATCCAGAGATATTCATCCAGCCATCTCCCATGCCATCAAACAGATGTTTTTAATTGAAAGCTTTGCACACTAAAATAAATGCCCTCCCTACAAGCAGAATCAATGAAAAGATATCTCTCAGTGTCCCATTTAGGTATGAGAGAGCTTGTAAGTGCTATAATTATATGTTATTACTGTATGTACTGTGGATTACCCATTTCACTGTTGATCCATTTTACCTGCCCTAGCAACTCAGATCATCCGTGGCTTTAAAATTTCTTAACCTATTCATAGCCATGCAAAGCCTGCATACTCTAAACAAAAGAATGTTTTCCTGTGTACTTTTACAATAAGCCTGTATCTGATGTTCACATTGAATGCACATTGAATGGAATATATGGAGAATTTTCTGTTACATTGTGTCCCTTTCTGGGCATACTTTACATGGAGCTGAAGAAAGAAGTATATGTGGTTTTCATAGTACTGATTAGCAGGTTCCAGAATAAAAACAAAAAGAAATGAAAATTCAAAAACCCCTACACTTATAGATAGGTGATGAGATACCCCCACTATCTTTCTTATGTGCCCAGCTCTCTATCCATGAACAGCTTGTAGCTTATGCTCTCCAGGATCTCAATGAACACATACCAGGAAACAAGCACAAGCTGAACAGCCAGATATTAAATGTTATCTCACCACACTACCTGTCTCTATTAGTTAGGTAGCATGGTGGGGTCGCATTGACGGTCTGTTCCCGAGCACCCGCCATGACGATCACCGCAGGGGCTCCTCCTCCTCCCCTTTTGTGACCTTGCTGAGCACTATACTAGCAATCTTTCTTTTTATATTAGGCAACACTAATAAAATCCTACCAGGCCACTTTCTGTAGAGATCTGGGGCTGAAGAGTCTAACATGTGGCACTTTGGTCTCCAAAGCACTCTCCCTAAGCAATCCCTATGCTAAAAAAACTCATTAACTTAAATATTATTTGCTGCTCATCATTTTCATAATAATGTTTGCCTAGGGAACTGTACGTTTATAATAGAGTGAGGATGTGCTGTTGGATTAATTTAGATGCGATCTAGATATTGCGACAAACATTATTAGTAAATGTATGGCGCCAACTCTAGGTTAAATCATTATACAAGAACTGGTTTTCTAACTGGCCTTTTTCTGCATATGTTAGTGAATGGTGAGTTATGGTAGTGAATGGAGAGTTATGGTAACTAAAAATAAACAAACAAACAAAATATATAAATGGAAATTGTTTCACTGATCAAATGGAAATGTGTTTTCTAAAAGATGATGATATCTCTTTATAGAATTAGTGCATCTGATCTCTGTTTCCAATTATTGTCCTTATTTTATGTTGCTGGATTCTGGTCCAGGAAATGCATTATCTTTATTAACACTATAAAGGAGACAGTCTGTCCCTTATAATGTTTAATAATTTTTTGTGGTATCTAATAACGATAGATTTCTTGTGTTATAACTACATGTTGTACTAGCTGCACTAGCCCATTAATTCTTGATAAAGGTTTAGGTACCAAAACACTGGGATTACACTGAGTCTCAGCTTGTACCTTGGTCGGTATAAACTATCCTTTATTGGTGCTTATACAATGTTTTTCCAGTAATTCCTACATATATTACATTTTAGTATTATGTGTTGTGTATTGCATTTTCATTTATGTCCATAATTGTAATAGACAGACATTTGATATGTATTGCATTTTTCTTGTTTCTTAATATATATATATATATATATACATATATATATATATATATATATAGGTGAACGCTTGGCACTCACCTCCAAAAAAATATAAATTTTTAACTCACATGCCTGGGTGCAAATTGTTGGCGTCAAATATATAAACAAAAATAAAAATCAAAATGCACTCACAGGTCTTCTGGTTAATAGGAAAACTGGTGCTTTAATAAATCATCTGTGATGTACAAAAAAATCCATCGACGTTTCGACCCTGCCGGGTCTTTTTCATTAACTATTTATTAGATCACATTGCTGTTTCAGAGCATAAAAAACAATATTTGGGTGTAAGCCGCGGTGCTGTGTAAGGTCATATGGGCCACAGAATTGTGGTCAAGTTGCCTAGAATTGCTTGACTATATATGTGCATTAAACATTTCAGCATCAATGAAAAGAACAGCAGGTATGTAAGTTATAAATTACCTGCCTCTTTACTTATCCCTTGTGCAGGTTGGTGGTGGGAATCAAATACCAGCTCCTACCTCTTTCCACAGCAAGTGTGTTTTGGGAAATAAGCTCCACCGTAATTAATAACTGAATCAGGATTGTACCGTCTCCTGGTCCTAATATTACAGAGCCAGGTACTCCACTCACCTTAGTAAGCAACGCTTGTACAGTCTTCTGGTCCTAATATTATAGAGCCAGACACTTCCACTCACCTTAGTAAGCAAAGTATACTTTCTCGAAATAAATAGTTAATGTATATCTCCCAGCCAGCAAAGTGTCTACTAGGCACCCAATCCCACAATCCCATGATTTGCCCTGAAATTAAATGTCCCTCTCTACCCCCACACACTAATAAATATTATAAGATAATGATTTTTGTTACATTTTTCTTTTGAAAGAAACAGAGGAAGAAGTATATCGTACATGTAACAAGATCAAAAACCAGAACAAGAGAACACAGGGATACATTGGGAATGCCGGATAAAATAACCAACAATAAGAAAAGAGAAAAATATGGGAGGAGAAGTGTCATTTAAAGGAAGACAAGACACTATGCCACAATAAAAAAAAAATTAGGTAATAAATACACGATAAAGCATAAAATAAAATGTTAAACAAGCATATTATTAGAGAGTAGAAGGGAAATTATTGAGTAGTCGAAAGAATGGACTAGGGCATAGGGAATTTGGAAATAAAATGTATATTTATTATAGCAATAAGGTAAAGCAAACTCAAACACTTTTTGTGAAAACAAAAAAAGCCAAATTATATTATGAGTAAAGAAATTGTCTGCTATATCAGTCTCCCATGTCTGCAGATGTCAACAGTGCACCACACAGTATAGCTAGCTTTGGGTCTGCATTAATAATCTAATTAAATAGCGGTCTATGGCGAGCAAAAACTCTCTTCATAGAACTACAATCATTCTAAATGTCCATTACATGTGGTAGTAGGTACCTCTTGAGCCATATCCATGAAAACAAAATGGAGAGACCTGGGTAAAAGCGAGATTTTCCAGGTATCATTGCAAAACACTCTTATAGACACTTTCTTTTATTGTAATGTAATTAGACAATTCATAGCAATTTCCATGTATCATCATAAACATCTTCACCCAGATCTCTCTTCCACAACATTTAACCCCTTAAGGACACATGACATGTGTGACATGTCATGATTCCCTTTTATTCCAGAAGTTTGGTCCTTAAGGGGTTAAAGGCATCCCGCCACACTATGAAGCAGAATGTAACATTCTCTGCATCCTTGACATGGCTCTCTGTTCCATTTTATGATGTTTATTCCTTCTCTAAAGAGCAATAAGATTATTGGATGGTGATAGAGCAAGAGGCTGTCCCCAAAAATCTAACTCACCAATACATTTATCCACGGCCTAATTAGGAATACACAGTTTTTCTTTAAAACTATTAGCCAGAGTTTCCTTTTACCCCTGCCTATATCAGAAATTCTAATAAGCAACTTTGATAACCACTATCCAAAATCATAATTTTCCCTTCCACTGCGATGATGAAAAGCTATAATGATTATTTTTTTGGAAGAATTCATATGATATTTAAGAATCAAACATTAGGCAGATGATTTTCAATTTCTTTTCTCGGTTAAAAAACAAACATTGTATTCTGATGCAAAAGAAATAAAATATAAAATAAAAACTGGGTACAAAGAAAACCAGCATAAGATATCAACTTATGAATATGTACACAAAATAACCACTTAGGCACTCTATATGTGAATTTAATATTCAATATTGCAAATATATTCAACTACTTCTGTTACAATGTTTGTATATGTTATTACAAAAATAAACATTTTTAAATAAAAAAAGATATAAAAAAAGATATCAACGTATGTGCAAATAAAAATAAAAATTCACATCCTCAAGCCAATAGACTGAAGGGTTAAAAAAGGAATAGCCCGTTTCTTGACAAAGACTTTTACATGTCCCCGCTGTTTTGAAGAATGCACACATCACTATGAGTGATTATATAGCCAAATATTCCAGTGGATATGTACACAAGACAACATGTTAATATTAGCTATAATAACTCTATGTATCCACTTTATAAGATTATTTACTAGTTTAGGATCCCATGCTGAAATAGAACATCAAGCTAATGTACAATCAGTAGCAATGCAGAGCCATACTGAGCTAAAATGGTTATTATGCCATCCTAGGTAACCTTCAATACTCCAGATGTTGTGGAGTACATCTCTGTTAGAAAACTATGGTAGGTTTAGTCTACAACATCTGGGATGCCAAAGATTGCCTACCCATTTCCTATACCATATGAGGATATTTAAAGTCCCACCTTTTTTTTTTTTAGTTTTGGATGGTTTGGAATATCCTATTTTACATCATATACCTTTTGAACATCTGGAAATGCTTTTTAAACTTTTTTAAAGTTTTTCAGTAAGGCTTCTATATATTCTTTTCCTATAGATGTGTTATGCTTTGACAGTGGCGTCGCTAGGGGGGGGCCAGAGGGGGCCATGGCCCCCCCTACATCATGCTGTGTCCCCCCTTGGGCCCCCCCCAAATGCCGGCAACTTGCTGGCCATGGGCTTCCCTCTGTAACAGCCTGTGACAGCCAGGGAGGGAATGCAGTGCTGAGGGGCTGGGGGCTGTCTGTGGCTGGAGGGAGCACTGATTGGCTCCCCGGCACAGGCTCCGCCCCCAAACGAAGCCCCGCCTCCCGCTGGTAAGCCCCGCCCCCGCCGTTATGCAGCAGCCCATGCTGCTTCAGAAGATGGCTGCCTGACCCCCACAAGTGACAGGTAGGCTGGGGGGGTGTACACACACACATTGCCCCCATACACACACTGCCCCCATACTGCCCCCATACACACACATTGCCCCCCATACTGCCC
>OW240921.1:103857524-103902105 GCA_933207985.1 Pelobates cultripes | reverse complement strand
GTGTGTGTGTATGGACTCGGCAATCTGTGTGTGTGTGTGTGTGTGTGTGTGTGTGGACTCAGCAGTCTGTGTGTGTGTATGGACTCAGCAGTCTGTGTGTGTGTATGGACTCTGCAGTCTATCAATAATTAAAATTCCTGTGAGTTGTTGTGTAGGAAGGGCCCCAGTGCATTGCTTTGCCCAGGGGCCCTTAACTCTATTAAAATGGTACTGCTTGTGTGTGTCAGTGAGCTTCTATTTAGTGAGCATGTGTGTGTCAGTGAGCTTGTCTTTATTGAGCTTGCGTGTGTGTCCCTGAACTTCTTTGTAGTGAGCCTTCTGTTTATACAAGTGAGTGTCTGTAGTAAGCTTGTGTGTGTGAGTCAGAGAGTTTTGTCTGTCAGTAAGCCTGTTTGCGCATGTCAGTGAGCTTGTGTGCTTACTGTACTATATATATATATATATATATTTTGACTTGTAGGAATGGCATACGTTTTTTTTCCAGGGCTGCTTTGGATTCCCAGGGATTCCCAGTTTGGCTCTGCCAGCGAGTGCACTTTACCGCTGAATAATCTGTGTGAGCTGTCGCACACTTTAGCCCTGTTACACGCGTCTGGGAGCTGCTGTTGACAGGTACTAGTAGTCTAGAGATTGGGGTATATGCTCAGCTCTCTGTATAATACAGATCTGTGTGTATAAAATATCCCGGGATAGTCAGTGCTTCCTGTATAGTGCTGCTCTCTGTCTTGGGATTATACAGAGAGCAGCACTATACAGGGAGCACTGAGTGTCCCAATTTATTATACACACAACCCTGTATTATACAGAGAGCACTGACTGTCAAGGGATATTATACCCAGACAGTAATTGATAGCTGTGCTGCAAAATGTCCTTGGAAATTTTTTTTCAAATGTTGGCAACTATGGCACTGTATCAAGGATAATGTGTTTGTTTTTTAATAATCCCTGGTGGAAAATCATGATTCCTCCACCAGGTATTATTTAAAAAACAAAACACATTGTGTCGGGGGCGTGGCTTAACATGTGACAGGGGCGGGGTCAAACTGCGGCGAGGGCGGGGTTAAATGTGCCCCCCTACTTTTGTCACTGGCCCTCCATGTGCCCCCCCGAAAAATGAATCCTAGAGACGCCACTGTGCTTTGACAGCTTTATGCCGAGTCTGATACACGTTTCATACTTTGAATAGGATTCTGTTATATATTTCACAGCTTTTGTGTTCAAATTCTTTTTTTTGAAACAACATCATATATCGAGATAAAAGCCAGGCTTACATTTATAAGGTAACAAAACCCAGGCTTATGCAGAATTCTTTAAGGAGGTCATGGGTGAAGTGAAAATATGAGGCATTCTAAGGATTGAGTTAAATTGTCTTTAATACAGTATTTATTGGAGTCACATATTCCCTGCTGCCAAGCAGATACAAGTTAACCCCTTAAGACCGCAGGGCGTACTATTACGTCCTCTAATAGGCGGCTCTAAACGCCGCCGGGCGTAATAGTACGCCCTCCGGTCTTTCTGTACTTACCCGGTCGCCGGCGGTCCCACGCCGGCGATCGCGGTGGGGGGGACTCCCAGGGAGCCCCCCGCGGCACGACCGTCCTCCAGGAAGCCCCCCGGCCGTGTGAGAGTGGGGTCCTAGCGAGGACCCCACAATCACATGGCCGGGTATGGCTGGCTTCTGTATTGCCAGCAGGGGGGCTGCCTGTAATTACAGGGGGTCCCCCTGCTGGCTGAAAATAAAAGTAAAATAAGTTAAAAGTGTAAAAAAATAAAATTATATATACTTAGATCATATATATATATTATATATATATGATAAAAGTATATATATACACATATACATACACACATGTACACCGTCTAGGTGTATTTTACTATTAATATATATATAATTATATATATATATTAATATCAAATTATACGTAGACTGATACTGATTAAATATATATATAATTATTGTTATATATATATTTATATATAATATAAAAAAAATAAAAATGTAAATACGTTAAAAAATAAAATTAAAAAAATAATTAAAAATAAATAATTAAAAATATATAGATGTGTGTTATTTCGTTCTAACTGTTTTGTGAAATTAATATATATATATATATATATCAAAATACACGTAGAACGAAATAATATATATATATCTATATACATAAATATATACGTATATATCACTATATATACCTATATATAAATAAAAATATTTTAAAAAAATTATATAGATATATACATATATATACACATACGTATATATATACATATATTAATTCTACATATATATTTATGTAATATTTTTTACATAATTAGGTATCTTAATTAATTACAATTAGCGGGACCTGCCTGACAACCCATGCCGAAAGTAAAGAGAATTTAATTTGCTAGCACTATATTTAACCCTATAACTTTCCAAGACACCATAAAACCTGTACATGGGGGGTACTGTTCTACTCGGGAGACTTCGCTGAACACAAATATTAGTGTTTCAAAACAGTAAAATGTATTACAACGATGATATCGCCAGTAAAAGTGACGTTTTTTTGCATTTTTCACGCACAAACAGCATTAAACGGACAATATTATTGCTATGATACTTTTTACTGTTTTGAAACACAAATATTTGTGTTCAGTGAAGTCTCCCGAGTACAACAGTACCCCTCATGTACAGGTTTTATAGTGTTTTCAAAAGTTACGGCGTCAAATATAAGGCTTGCGTTTCATTTTTTTCACATTAAAATTCGCCAGATTGGTTACGTTGCCTTTGAGACCCTATGGTAGCCCAAGAATGAAAATTACCCCTATGATGGCATACCATTTGCAATAGTAGACAACCCAAGGTATTGCAAACGGGGTATATCCAGTCTTTTTTAGTAGCCACTTAGTCACAAACACTGGCCAAGGTAGAAACGTTTTTTGCATTTTTTTCACGCACAAAAACAAATACTAGCGCTTCTTTGGCCAGTGTTTGGCGGAAACAAATAACTACTAAAAACACAGACATACCCATTACAACTCTGGCAGGTTAACTATTTCACCGCTCTGATATAAAAATTTCATTCCTGGGCTACTATAGAGTCCCAAAGGCAATGTAACCAATCTGGCGAATTTCAATTTCAAATGTAACGTGCTATATTTGACCTGTAACTTCCCCAAAACGCCATAAAACCTGTACATAGGGGGTACTGTCTTACACGTGAGACTTTACTGAATACAAATATGTGTATTTTATTGCAGTAAAAGCAAACAGTATTATGACATTGACCGTTAAAATGTCATGTAGAACTAAAAAAATCCAAAAAAATCGTATTTTCTCCCATTTTTTTCACATTAAATTATGTTTCATAGCTAAATATTTGATATTAAATGAAAGCCCTGTTTCCCCTGAATAAAATGATATATAATAAGGGTGGGTGCATTTACTATGAAAGAGGTGAATTACGGTTGGACAGACATGTAGCGCAAATGCCAGGTTTTGTTTACATTTTGTTTTGTTCACAACGTGTACATTTGGCTCCGTCCTTAAGGGGTTAAACACCAAGAACTGTAAACGCATAGAAAAAAAGAAAATGCTATGTGATAATGTATGGCTCCATTTTATCGAAGTTTATGATGAATTCATTATTGTTGAAAATGGACACCGTGAACTTCTCACAAACAAATGCTATTTATTATATTTTAAATAGTCACAGATCTGCTCCTCATTTTAATTAAACATATAAGGCAATTGTTTTTGAGTTATATACAGTGGAAACACTCAATGTGCCAACAAAAGCGTATTGAAAAATAATTAGACATACATTCGATGGTGACTATAAAACATACTTTATTCCACAGAATAGACCCCACATCAACCATTACTATTACTATTGACACAGTATTGATGTTACAGGGGATGTGACAAAGGTCTTTGTTTACAAGGGGGAAGATAGAATGTAGCATATAAATTGACCTTGGTCTTATTGTGGTCAGTAGCCATTAGATAGTGAGCTGTCAATACAAATTATCTCTTTACATTGCAAAATCAAGCAATATTTCAGCAAATGGGAATTTGGTTCTAAAAGGATTGTTACTTATAAGTGGGGTGGGGGGAGAATTACATGATGGAAAATCGATTGGAGATACACTAAGCAACTAAAGTACCCTTCAACAAAACATTTTTCAGTGTGTATGTCATGGTTCTATATAGTTCAAGCCATATAATCTATTAGTTACTGTACACATGTCCCCAAAGCAGGGATGGCCAGTTGGTAATATGTCAGATGTCACTAACCTACAAATCATATGATAAAGGTGTAAAAGGTTCAGACTGTCTCAGACTGTCTCTCTTTTTTATTTTCTATATTTGTTTTTGAATCCACTTTTATGTTTATGTTTAGTGTCAGGAGATGCATTTAATACAGGAAATGGTAATATTGTATTCTCAAATATATATATATATATATATATATATATATATATATATTGACCTCAAAATTTTAATTTTATCGTACTTGGAAGACATCACAGTTTCTGTGATAGAAACAAAAGGAAAATTCACAGCAAAAATTGTGGTTGCATTAAGGAACGGTATTATGTGGCTTAAGAATTGGGGGACAATGCGTGTTATCAAGATCTATGTTTTAGCTTCATATCCTCTGTTCTTTCTAATCGGACAGGGATTAATCTAAATACGCATTTTCTGCAAAATGTAATTATGGTCTTATTGATAATGCAGTTGAGACATGTATTGATGTTAATAAATTGTACATACATCATTCATTCTGTTGTTCTAATCCAATGACAAAAGCAATAAAGATGCTTTAATCGTTAATAAGACTATGCAGTAAATTACCTGGTTATTAAGTTCTGTAGTCTCACAGTTTGGTGTTAGATTCTAGTAATTGAAGAATGAATTGATAGTATAAAGCACCTTCACACACGAGGCTGTGTATAATGATCACTTTGCGTTACACTGTCATTAAGGCTTTATGCAATAACAGCAAGCAACCAACCTATATGTTAGTCAGAAGCAATTACTTATTAACCCTTTGCTTGTCAGAAAGGTCATGTGTATTTTCGTTTATACATTTCTTCAATCAGTCTTGTGTAGAATTTGTTATAGAAAATGAACTAAATATGATGTATTGGAGGGGGCGGGGCTTGACAGCCATACTGGGCAGACGTACCTTGCATGAGTTCCGTGCCAAAGTTCCCAATAATCATTCTTTTAAGCAAAAATTCTCTAATTAAAAGATTGTGAGACCTTTAGAAGCTTGCCTGGCATTACATGCGTGATTTTTGCTGCTTACTAGAAGCGCATTTAGCAGCAAAAGCGAGAATTGGTGTTGTGGCCTACCTGAGGACAGGGATGTGAGAGAGGCGGCAGATCTTTCCGCCCCACGTTCTTTGGGACAGAGCAGCATTAGACGTTCCCGTCCACCCCTCTGCCAGCGGGAGTTATCCAGGTTCCCCCAACAACAAGCAACTGAAACTTCAGACATCTGTGGACCAAAGCATCTAACATGCAAGCAGATCAGCGTGGAGTGCAATCCAAAATGGCGGACGCCATGTGCCAGTCCAGAGCCGACATCCTCTGTAAGCTCAACTTGCTGTTCGAGGATTTCTGGAGAATTATTATGGATTGCATGCACCAAAATGCATCACAAGGGCTACACACTCACCCGGCGAAGAAAGACGGCTCAAGGCCCAAGGTGCACCCGAAAATTTTGGAGATGTCAGCACCATCTCCTAGCATCTCTTACTGCAGGCCACCTACCATTGGGCCGGCATAAGCAGGGGCAATATCCTGTACCTCCCCAAGAGGCTGTGAAGTTAGGAGGACCGCTGCAGCACGGCACATCTCCACACTAGTTATTTATTTACGATGGCACCTGACCAATCACAAGAAGGAAAAAAAACAGGTTCTAAACTGAGAATGATTGTGTTTTTATTTTATTTTTTTTATAAATAACCCGCTATTGTTTCTATTTCTCATCCTCATTGAAATTTGTGCCCTGACTGTGCCAGGCCTGGAAGGGGGGTATCACAAGTCGCTGCCTTTCTTAAGTGTCATGCTCTATAGTCACAACCCTGGTTATCAGGTTCAACATTCACATCCAACCCGCATTACAGGAGGGGGCAGTAACTGACTCACCTCACATAAGCACATAAGACGAAACCTGGGTGATTCCCTCCAACATTTTTACATTTTTACATGCACACACACACACAGATACTTTTACACACAATTTTATAACAGCATGACAAAAGTACCATCTCTACCCTTCTATAGTAGGTAATATAGTATAAGTAAGATTTAATTAACATCCACCTCAACACCATAGATGCATGGCATCTTGCACAAGACAAAACCTGCCAGGACATTACTTGATACTGAATGGAAACCTCCTAATAAAAAGCAGTAATTTGCCTTGACTTCACAAATCCCTATGGGGTGGGAATTGCAGTTTTGCTACTTACCCACAAATGTATTTATACTCAAAGAAAAGCAGGACATCCTACAAAAGTCAACTGGAGGTCTTCATGTGTGTTGATTCCTATTTTTTCATCATGTGTTCAACAGCTTCACTTTTTCCTAGGAAGATGTGGGTCCAGTGGACTGCTTGAATACCTAGTGGTCTGGTGGGGTGTGATGAAGGCAGGACAGCCAGTGGATAATTCAGTGTCCCCCCTAAGAATGGGCACGGAAAATGCAGGCATGAAGAAGCAGATAAATATTTAAAAAAAACAAAAAACTTTAAAAGCAATTGTCTCAAAGGCATGCATTTTCTTTGAAGTTCACCAGGTATATTTAACCAACATTTACTAACAAGAAAATTGTTAGATATTTAGTTTTATTTACTGATAGTTCTTTATTTAGCAATAATGATTTTTTTCTGTTAATCAGTTAAACATGTTAATTTATGACATTCGCCATCTTAGAAGTAATTTGATTTATAAATATTTACAGGAATATTTCAAACAAATTATATTTCTAAGCTGTCTTACATGAGCTGCTCACTTTATTACAAGTCAATTTCTTTACTGTGATAAACCAGGAATTTGCTGTTATCATTCCATAACTCTAAGTGTTTTCTTTTTGCTTTTGTGTACATGTTTAGGATTTTGGCCTACTGCGAGGCCCACATTTTTACAAAGTATAAGGTCATGTTGGGAAATAATTCTTTTTTATCTGAACATTGTGAAATCTTCCTGATCCTGATGCTATAAAGTAGCCTTAAACGAGGGTATTCCAACCAACATTCTTCATTATTTACTAGTTTATTTTTTTTTGGCAAAGATAATGTTTCAGATAAAGGCCAAAACATGTTATTTTCTCATCATCTATACAAATTACATTGTTGATCATCCAAATGGTAATTGGCAAGTATGAGTTGTTTGACAGTTGTTTTTTTGTACTTCTGTGATTTCTTTCTTAATTTCATTGGATATTTTATGGTTTCCTTTTTCATTGGGCAGAAGAAATCATGTGCTTCATTGTAGGCTTCATTGAACTAAACCAGATCCAGATAGATTTGGTACATTAAACATTTTCCCTTTGAAAGGAAAGGCAATGAAAAGGCATTCCTTCTGCACTTACACATATCATATCAGAGCAAGGATAGTGCATTCAAAGTAATCTCAGAGAAGCTTTTTTTAATCTCCAAGCTTTTGTTAATCTTCAAAAATCATCAAATAGCAACTAAACATCAATGTTTACAACCTAGAGAAGACATTCATCAGGATGCCATTGTGTACACCAAACATGAATTAAAAAGTTACACAGATACATATGATGTCATGAGGATGATAGGGAAAAGGGATGGATTCTTTGGATGTAAATTAAGTATACAATTATAACTAGATTTACTAAAAAGTAAAGACAAATAAGTCAATGGGACCTGATGGTATACACCCAAAGCTATTAAGAGAGCTTAGTGGTGTACTAGCAAAACCATTAACAGATTTATTTAACCAATCATTGTTAACAGGAGTAGTCCCAGAAGATTGGAAGTTAGCGAATGTTGTGCCCATTTACAAGAAAGGTAATAGGGAGGAGTCGGGCAACAATAGGCCAGTAAGCCTTACTTCAGTAGTGGGGAAAGTGATGGAAACCATGTTAAAGGATAGGATTGATGAACATCTAAAAACACATGGATTTCAAGATCAGAGACAACATGGGTTTACTTCAGGGAGATCATGCCAGACTAATCTTATTGATTTTTTTGATTGGGTAACTAAAAATATAGATCAGGGTGGTGCAGTAGACATTGCTTACCTAGATTTCAGTAAGGTTTTTGACACTGTTTCACATAGAAGTCTTATCAATAAACTGTAATCTTTAAATTTGGATTCCAATACTATTGAATGGGTAAGGCAGTGGCTGAGTGACAGGCAACAGAGGGTTGTACTCAATGGAATATATTCGAAGCTTGGACTTGTCACCAGTGGGGTACCTCAGGGATCTGTACTTGAACCCATTCTCTTTAATATTTTTATTAGTGATATTGCAGAAGGTCTTGATGGTAAGGTATGTCTTTTTGCTGATGATACTAAGATATGTTCCAGGAGGGATGTTCCAGGAGGGATAAGCCAAATGGCAAATTATTTAGGTAAACTAGAAAAATGGTCAGAATTATGGTAACTGACATTTAATGTGGATACGTGCAAGATAATGCATCTTGGATGTAAAAACCCAAGGGCAGAGTACAGAATATTTGATAGAGTCCTAACCTCAACATCTGAGGAAAGGGATTTAGGGGTGATTATTTCTGATGACTTAAAGGTAGACAGACAATGTAATAGAGAACCAGGAAATGCTAGCAGAATGCTTGGTTGTATAGGGAGAGATATTACCAGTAGAACAGAACACTGGTGAGACCTCACTTGGAGTATTGTACACAGTACCGGAGACCGTATCTTCAGAAGGATATTGATACCTTAGAGAGAGTTCAGAGAAGGGCTACTAAACTGGTTCATGGATTGCAGGATAAAACTTACCAGGAAAGGTTAAAGGATCTTAACATGTATAGGTTGGACCAAAGACGAGACAGGGGGGATAGAAACATTTAAATACATAAAGGGTATCAACACAATAAAGGAGGAGACTATATTTAAAAGAAGAAAAACTACCACAACAAGAGGACATAGTCTTAAATTAAAGGGACAAAGGTTTAAAAATAATATCAGGAAGTATTACTTTACTGAGAGGGTAGTGGATGCATGGAATAGCCTTCCAGCTGAAGTGGTAGAGGTTAACACAGTGAAGGAGTTTAAGCATGCGTGGGATAGGCATAAGTCTATCCTAACCATAAGATAAAGCCAGGGACTAATGAAAGTATTAAGAAAATTGGGCAGACTAGATGGGCCGAATGGTTCTTATCTGCCCTCACATTCTATGTTTCTAGGTTTCTATGTTAGATCACGTATAGTAAAAATAACAAGTGAACTTCATATGGACACCTTGTAAATACTAAAACCGGATGCAAAATTGAAAGAGCAATCCTAAGTGCACACTATAAATTGCAAAGAATAGACAGAAAAAAAGCATATTGTACTAAATTGAATAGAAAGCAAAAAAGAACATAAGATGCAATTTCCCTGATGCAGAGAGGCTTTTTATATATATATTGGTGGTTTAGTAAAATATTCCAAAGATTGTGTAATTTTGTAATACTATTTTCATATTATTTTTTTCTAATGCACTAGAGATCCTAGTCTACAGAATGAATACCAAGAATTACATACAATACATTTTATACTTTTTTAACAGAGATAGTGCCCTATAGAGTTAAAGAGATCTATAATAATAATAATAATAATAATAATAATAATTTTTCTGGAAAAACCCAATAAGCTAAATGACTTTATGAAGACTTAAGGAGACCATACTGCCTCAGAATATGAACAGTCAAATAAAATAAATGGTGGTTTCAATGTCAATGCAACTTTCTTTTTTATTAAATGCAAAAGAATAATAAGCGCTCTCTTCTCAGGGGTGAGCAGCAGTTCACCAACAAGGTGTTCCTCTACCTTGTGATAAATAGACAGATAAAATAGAAAGGTGAACAGCGCTAAAAATCAGAAAATGTACATACGTTTTGTAGAAATACTGGCCAGCAGAGTAACTTAAAAAGAGAGAGAAACAAAAATACAAATAATGGTACAGTATGTATGAACGATATAATTCCACAAGAACAAAGGTGTTATATTCACACTCACACTTTGAGGAGCTATATCAGCTCGGTGTTAAGAGCCTGGACGGAATAATCCCCGTCTATGGATTTCTTGAGGTTCAAGACCGTTGGTGAATTTATAGGTGTAAATATTGTTACATGAAAAACAAGAGTAAAATACACCACATGGTATAGTACGTAAATATAAAATATTGTGAAAAAAAAAGTGGATGATCCTACTTACATATACTAGAGCAACGACCTGCTCTAGTTTGAAGAATTTCAGGTGGAATAATCCCCACCTTGGGATATAGTGGACCCAGGTATAGCAGCAAAGCAGTATTGGATAGGAAGGAGGACAAAAGGAATGACTGGATAGTTTAAAAAATATATATACTTTAATACAATAAGTAAAAAGTGAATAATAAACTATAAAACCAGTCCTGTTTAAAAGTCCAAAATTCTTCTCACTTAAGTGAGGAAGAATTTTGGACTTTTAAACAGGACTGGTTTTATAGTTTATTATTCACTTTTTACTTATTGTATTAAAGTATATATATTTTTTAAACTATCCAGTCATTCCTTTTGTCCTCCTTCCTATCCAATACTGCTTTGCTGCTATACCTGGGTCCACTATATCCCAAGGTGGGGATTATTCCACCTGAAATTCTTCAAACTAGAGCAGGTCGTTGCTCTAGTATATGTAAGTAGGATCATCCACTTTTTTTTCACAATATTTTATATTTACGTACTATACCATGTGGTGTATTTTACTCTTGTTTTTCATGTAACGAATATTTACACCTATAAATTCACCAACGGTCTTGAACCTCAAGAAATCCATAGACGGGATTATTCCGTCCAGGCTCTTAACACCGAGCTGATATAGCTCCTCAAAGTGTGAGTGTGAATATAACACCTTTGTTCTTGTGGAATTATATCGTTCATACATACTGTACCATTATTTGTATTTTTGTTTCTCTTTTTTTTAAGTTACTCTGCTGGCCAGTATTTCTACAAAACGTATGTACATTTTCTGATTTTTAGCGCTGTTCACCTTTCTATTTTATCTTTCTTTTTTATTAGTTACACTTGGAGATTTGTTTTTGGCCAATTCTTGGTTTGTCAGAAATTTTGCCGATTGTGGAATAATACAAAAATCCAAATTCCAATTCACCATATAACCAAATCACAACGTAAACACACTGTGACACACACACTGTCCTCACTGGCGGTTAGGACACAGATCATACCTCTACTCCTACAATCCTCAACCAACAGGATCTGGACTTAAGGTAACTTTGCTTTATTCATTACCTATAGACTGGCTACTTACCTCTACCTCAATTTTATTTCTATTTTTATATTTACAGTTATTTGAAGGATTTTTAATAAATACATAGTTCGGATTTATATTTTTAAGCTGTTATTTTAAAATACGCACTTTTCATACTTTATATGTTATACATTTTTATGTGGGACAATATTACATCTTTTATTTGATATAAAAGTATACTATTTGTCATTGGTACCACCCTGTGTTGTTTTCGCAAGCAGGGTTAGGGATATTTATGCTATATATCATCAGACTTTCATAGGTTCAATTGGACTTGCTGAACAAATATTGGGTATCTTTTATTTTATTTTATATGTATTTGCATTCTTATTTATCATTTACTGAGTTTTCTAGCTCCTGTATATGTACACTATAGTTAATAGTGTTTTTTCCGCCTATGTTTCTTTAAAGGACCACTATAGTGCCAGGAAAACAAACTCGTTTTCCGGGCACTATAGGGTCATATGTTCCCTCCACCTTCATGGCCCCCCTCCCGCTGGGCTGAAGGGGTTAAAACTGCTATGTTTTACCTTTCTCCAGCGCCGGGCTCTCTCGGCACTGAGGAACTCTCCTCCTCCTAACAACTTCATCGCCGAATGCGCATGCGCGGCAAGAGCCGGGCGCGCATTCAAACAGCCCATAGGAAAGCATTACTCAATGCATTCCTATGGACGTCCAGTGTCTTCTCACTGTGATTTTCACAATGAGAATCTCAGAAGCCCCACTAGCAGCTGTCCGTGAGACAGCCACTATTAACCTTCAGTGTAAACATAGGAATTTATCTGAAACTGCTATGTTTACAGCTGCAGGGTTAAAACTAGAGGGACCTGGCACCCAGACTACTTCATTGAGCTGAAGTGGGCTGGGTGCCTATAGTGGTCCTTTAAGGTTTGGTGATCCTTTTTATTCCAGTTTTAGAGCTACCTATCCTTATATGTCTTATTCCCTCTCTTTAGTCTAGATATTCTTTTGAACTCCAGACTATTCTCATTTGTATTTAAAAGTATATAAGATGTTGTAACGTTATATCAGAATTAGACAGGGGGCACTACTTCAGATTTGGGGATGTTCTCTGCGTTTTTGTTTATATAGCTGTTTTCTAGATATTTATTCAACCTGGTTTCATTATTTGTGTGGAACATATTACCTTTGCTGTATAGGTGTTGCAACATTAAATATATCGTGTATTGCAATATTTCCACAGGGAAGGATTTCTCAAAAACACACTCAGGCTATAAAAAAAACAATTCCATATTGTTTGATTTATAAACCTTCATCAAAACGAAAGCATAAGATATATGATACAGATTTCTGGATTCACTACATTTAGGTCACCATTGGTTTTGTGGCCATTGTTGAATATTCCAGTGCACTAAGTTTAATAATCTTCTTCTGAATTTCTGAAAGAAGAGTTTATATTAAGTAAGTAGTAGCAATGGGAATATAAAGGTTAGGTAAATGAATACAGGAAGAAAATTGGATTTTGCAATCTGTACTCTGTTATCAAGAGATAATTCCCTCTGTTTCCACCATATAACTTTTGATTAACAAATATTTTTTTATTTTTTTGCCAGTTTATGTCTTTTCACTTGCTATTGTTACTGCTCTGTATGATGCTAATATTTTAACTTTTGTCTTTTATATCTGGGGAAAGCTTCAGCTAATTTTCTGTTTTCTCAATCCAGAAAGCTGCCAATGTATTCTTCTTTATTTGAAAATTTGAGATATCAGACTATTTTCTATATTAAAGGACCACTACAGGCACCCAGACCACTTCAGCTTAATGAAGTGGTCTGGGTGCCAGGTCCATCTAGTTTTAACCCTGCCTGCTGTAAACATACAGAGAAACTGCTATGTTTACAAATGGGTTAATCCAGCCTCTAGTGGTTGTCTCATTGATTTTCACAGGGAAAAGATGCCAGCGTCCATAGGAAAGCATTGAGAATGCTTTCCTACGGACTGACTGAATGTGCAAGCGGATCTTGCCGCACATGCACATTCAGCCAATGGCGACCGAAGGAGGAGGAGGAGGAGAGTCCCCATCACCGAGGGAGCCCAGTGCTGGAGAAAGGTAAATGATTTAACCCCTTCCTCCCCCTTCAGCCTGGCGGGAGGGGGGCCATGAGGGTGGGGGCACCCTCAGGGCACTATAGTGCCAGGAAAACAAGTTTGTTTTCCTGGCAGTATAGTGGTCCTTTAAGTAAGCAAGCCTTTTTATGATTCACCTTGATGGTATATAAATAATAATATATGTAGATTGTCCATGTTTTGATGTGTCTTTTAATTGCAATTATCTACAAAATGAGCTATCAGAGAAAACATTTTGAATATGACTTACAAGATAACCCTTATGTTCCCTAGACCTTTTTGAAAACTATATCTAATCCAGTCATTATTAATTGATCTTCCCTCAGAAATACAGGGTCCTCAATCCTCAATATAAACTTTTCTAGTATTCCATACTACCTTGGAACACTCAAAAACTTTATTTGATCCACATACTCACATATACTGTTCCGATATATTTAGAATATTTTATAAGGTGTCTCCTCTGTATACCACAGCCCGATTTTATTCTTTCAAGCAAGTCTGTCAAAGAATTCAACTTGAGCCTTAGAATTTCAGTTATGGTTTTGTAATTATAGTGTGAGACTGTGAAGATGACAACTGTGCATAACTCATCACTCCATTGTGTATCTAACTAGGATTGGACTAAGCAGTTCACAGAAAAACATCACACCCAATATTTTTTTTTCTTCTCCAAAGATGTAATAGCTATTTATATATTAAATGTGGAGATGTATAATTGCATCCATTTTTGAAAATTACAGTAAATTAGAAATGCGCATGTCTTTGACATGTAACATCTTGTACCATTTTCATACATGCATGTGAGCATTTATATTCTTTACCACAAGGGGCAAAATTAACATTAAAATCCTTCATTCTATTTAGAAAACAATTGTGACAAATACATTTCCCGGGACGTATTTCATTTCACTAATTAAGTGGTCATCAAGCAACAAAACAGAGACAACCTACTTTTTGTTTAGAGAGTTATTGTAATTATTTGTATTATTATTCCAACACTCTTTTCAAATTCCTACAAAATCCAAACCTCTGGATGAAAACTTTTGAAACTTGATGCAATGGCAAAGATTTGTGCTGTGTTCTGGTTTGTTCAACATAAAAGTCATAGGTCAGAGTGACCAATATCAGACATTGTTCACAAATCATCTTTTCCAAAACTGATACAGATGTGTAGATTGTGGCATGGGCTTATGTTGTATGAACACAATTTAGGTAAATGTTGAGATTAGTCCAATGTTTAATTTATTTTGTTATTAACAAGTTCAACTGAAGGAGAAAATCTCAGAATTGATTTAACAGTTTTTTTCCCTACCCACCTTGCAAGGTGTAACGTTTCATACATTTAATTGAGAGGGTAGTGTTGCTAATCCCCAAGTTAAATTAAGCATTGTTATTCTAGTTTCTATCAGTTCGGAGTAACAATGGCACCATAGAAATTTGCTGGAATCTAATTTAAAAGTTAATATAATAATGAAAAAGATGCAGCAGACATTTCTTATTTTGAGATAGGCAGCTGCTCAGAGAAACATACATTTGTAGTCATTCCTACATACTCCTATCATTCCTCTTCCCTTGGCCTGCAAGCACACAAATTAATCGCCCTCCCAAAATTAAAGACAGAAAATCTAAATAGATGTGACAATAAAAATATGTTCAGATAAATAGGTCTAGACTCAAACATTTTAAACTTTAGTATAATTTCTTATCATACTTAGAAATATAATTCAATGTCTGTATACTATATAGTTAATTTAACATACTCTTAAATATAGCACAATAAATGCAATGTTCTTTCATACATTTCCAAAATTGAAATAACAGCAGATTTTGGTGACTTGGGTGATGATACATTTAGGTCAAAGCAGCCACCCTGGTAAGATAATCTATAGCTTGGTAGAATTCAAGGGTTATTTTCCTACTCAGATATTCAGACTTGAAAAGTTTATCACACAAAAGATAATAGAGCTCCTGTGGCGAAAAGCATCTCCAATGTCACAAATATCAAATTATCTCTCTTTCCTCATTTCTCTGTAATCCATGAGATTGACGTGATAGATATGTAATGGTTTTTTTTATAAGCGTATGCCTTTAGAGAGTGAATTAGGTCACTTGTATATGTTTTGATCAACACCAAAGCGGAATAAAACATAGATCTATTGCAATTTTAAAGAGACTTGCGGAATCGTAACGCTTACATCATTTAAAATTAATCATGGTGCCAAGAGTAAGATGAGAAATGTTAGATGTTCATTAAGTTCTCTGTTGGGTGTCTTGTTCATTTTTTTTATAAAGAGATAAGCTTTTGGTAACTAAAACAAAATCCACTATCCTGTTAAATAAAAAAAAAAAAAAAAAAAACTAATACGAACAGCTAATTGATGGCTGTGGACTCTACTGTACATTGAAATTATCTTAATTAAAGCAGCTTTTTGTGTTAACGTGCATAATAAATAACTATTTGTATGTGTGCTAATATACTTTCCATTATTTTGTATTATACATTCTATTATCAAACGTGTGCCTCATTATAAATCCATTTAAGTATGTTGCACAATAATTTAATATTTGTTTTGATGATGCTTATTTGTATTTACCATATTTCATATGTGTTTATGTTATCATCAGCAAGCAGGGTTATATAACACCACCATGCCTGGCCTAGTCTGTGCATAGCAAAACACGCATCCTTAGCTGGGATTCATGCTGTGATCGTGATTAGGAAATATGTTTTGTTGCTCCTTGTAACATTTCTGTTGTCAAGCAAGATGACCAAAACCCGGATTTTCATTGCTGCCGCTTTTCAAAAGTGCAGGAGCCTGTTTTTATGCAAACTATGCCGACGGCTGCTGAATGCGGTTTAAACTAATAGTAAATTTGAAATGCTAAGTAAGAAAAAAAAAAACTAAACTAGCGGTTTAAATATTTTTCATTATGTACAGATGTGGTAGCTGAAAAACTTTCAGATTTAAAGGATAACTGTTACTTCTCTGAAATGTGCACCTTTGAATAAAAAAATTAAAAGTATCTATAACTTGTGTTGAACTTTTTTGTTTTATGAGAAGCTTATATTATATTAATATTAAATATTTAAAAAGTGACATAAAAAATCCAGTTCAGATAAGGTAAAGGCAGAGTAATCATTGATAATAAAGAGGAGAATTAGACACAATATTTATGTTCTCCTTTTTTCTATATGCCTTCTCCATACTGATAGCCTGGTGCAAGGGACAGAGCTTATAACAACGATTGACATAAATAAACATGGAGGGACCTAGTGGCAGGATAAATGATATGAATTTCTAAATAAATTTTTCAAATCTCAAAAATACCATTTGTTAAGTACAGGTATAATCAAACATAATGGAGAGCAAAAAATGGGTCGCAAGAGTATTCTGAGAATGGACAGCAGAAGAAATAGCCTGCCCTTCGGTGGGTGCCAGCTCAGAACTCAAGCTGGTTTTAGCTCATCTTGTACCATTACAGAGAGAACATATCTGAAGCATATCAGACTGGTCCCACCAATACGGGCAGTCCAGATCCAAAATGCCAGCAAGTTCTCTCTGCACAAGAGATACAGCAACCCCAGATGATCATTTCAGCCTTGTTAGGCATCATCAGTGAGGCATAGCTGATATCTCTCTAGGCACCGTGATGCCTAACAAGGCTGAAATGATCGTCTGGGGTTGCTGTGTCTCTCGTGCAGAGGGAACTTGCTGGCATTTCGGATCTGGACTGCCCGTATGGGTGGGACCAGTCTGATATGTTTCAGATATGTTCTCTCTGAAATGGCACAAGATGAGCAAAAACCAGCTTGAGAACTGAGCGGGGACCCACCGAAGGGTAGGCTATTTCAGCTGCTGCTCGTTATCAGTATTCTCTTGCGACCCACATTTTTTTTTCTCTTATCAAACATAATATTATAAGTTCTGCAAAGTGACATTTTCTTCTAAATTACATTTAATATTTCAACAGTTTCATATTGTAGCTATAGTGCGACACATGGTGCACAGTCTACCTTTTCATCTTCAATGTCAGAGCTAATTTAACCCTACTAAATAATCATTTGTTCTACTGATCACTTCCCCCATTAGGAATACTCAATACAACTTCTATTTGCATGGTAAATCGGTACAAAAATGTCCTACTTACCTTTTTTAAGCTGCTTTTTACACTGCAGAGAAACACTGAGCTCAATTATGTCCCTCTAAATTTCTCTAAAGATAATACAAATAGCAGCCCATCTACCCTGTCATAATCTACAGCCAATTTTGTAGGTCAAATGAGTGGCTCTAATTTAGCACTCAAGAAGGATGAAGACGGTCAATTGACTACACTGAGCACACTTCTGGGATTATTTGCAAGCTACAATGTCAAACCTCTCATATTAATATTGTTGAGTTACTTTTTGCTGTAATAGCAGCTTTAAATCTTTGGGAATAAGTAATTACCAGCAGGGCTGCCATCAGTAATTTTGGGGCCCCTGATACAGCTCAAGTTCTGAGCCCTTGGGGCCCGCCCCCAGGTCCACGCACAGGGCCTGCCCCAGAGTCTATCCAGAAGGATGAAGTGTGCTGAATGTGGTGTCTGAATAGTGGATCTAGAATATGTAAAGTGGATGAGGTGTGTGTGTGTGTCATGGAGGCAGATTGTATAGTGGATGCAGATTGTACGTTTTTTAACGCATGTAGTTTTTATATGTATTAGATGCAGAGTGTGGGCTTGTGTAGTGGATGCAGTGTGTGTATGAATGCAGAGTGTGTGTTTGTAAGGGTGTTGTATGGTTTAGTGACTGCAGAATGTGTGTTTGTGTAAGGCTGTAGTGTGTGTATAATGATTGCACAGTGTGTGTTTGTGCAAGGATGTAGTGTGTGTGTATAGTGAATGCAGAGTTTGTGTAAGGATGTAGTGTGTGTTTAGTGAATGCAGAGTGTATGATTGCACAAGGATGTAGTATGTGTATAGTGATTGCAGAGTGTGTTTTTGTGTAGTGGATGTAGTGTGTGTATAATGATTGCTGAGTGTGTGTTTGTGTAGTGGATAGTGATTGCAGAGTGTGTATTTGTGTAGTGGATGTAGTGTGTGTATTTGTGTAAGGATATTGTGTGGTTTAGTGACTGCAGAATGTGTGTGTGTGTGTGTATGTGTAAGGATGTAGCGTGTTTTTAGTTAACACAGAGTGTGTATAAGGATGAAGTGTGTGTAAGGATGTAGTGTGTGTTTAGTTAAGATAGAGTGTGTGTGTAAAGATGTAGTGTGTGTTTAGTTAATGCAGAGTGTGTGTGTAAGGGTATACTGTGTGTTTAGTTAATGTAGTGTGTCTGTGTAAGGATGTAGTGTGTGTTTAGTTAATGTTGAGTGTGAGTGTAAGGATGTAGTGAAAGTGCATACTGTGGGAGGGGGGTAGCATTTATTTTCCCATTAATTGTTATACATTTTATTTCATTGCCCCCTCCTTGCATCTTACCTGTTGCCAGGTAGAGGGGAGTTCACGTTCCCTGGTGGTTTGGTGGCATGCTGTGGGCCCCCGGCTATCTGTACACTGCAGGGGAGCCCAGCACAGTCCATCCTCACTTCCCAGCTGCTCTGCTCTAAGTCTTGCAAGTGCTGCAGTCATCAGAGTGTTGCCATGGGTTACCATGGCAATGCTCCACGTGGCTCGCAAGACTTTGAGAAGAGCAGCTGGGAAGTGAGGATGGACTGTGCTGGGCCCCCCTGCAGTGTACAGGTAGCCAGAGGCCCAAATATGCACATACATATATACTAATCATCGTTATATATATGTGCATGTGGGGCCCAGGACTCTCCAAGCAGTACAGGCCCCAGAGGACCGTGAGGCCCATGACAACCATTATTTTGATTGTGTCCACCCGTCCCGCCCAGGACAAGAATACCTCTTTTCAGAACATTTTTAGTTGAATTTGATGCAAGAGGAGAAGGTTGTTAAATGTGTAAATAATAGATATGGACTTAGAGAATGTAACTCCCAGGTAGGTAAGATGGTCCACCCTTCAATCAAAGTAAATGAATGGCCAAGGAATGCATGAGATTGGCTTTGAGGCCTATTAGTAATGCCTGCATTTTATTGGTATTGAGCTTATAATAGGATAGAGCTCCATAGGACCTGAGTACGGTAACAGGTTAGGCATTGGAATCCTTGTGTTTGACAGTGTTAGGAGGATGTCATTCACAAATAAGAAGATTTTATGTTCAATATTGTGTATATGAACACCCGCAACAACAAAAGTCCTTCAACTTTGCTCAAGTTCATGTAGTCTAGCATATTGAAGATCCTCATGGTGTTGTCTGACCCCTGGCTGCCCTTCCTCTTTAATTGTCTAAGCACTCCATTTTACCGCATAACAGTGTTTTAATATATATATATATATATATATATATTATTCTTTAGATTTAGTTATTACATATAATATTGCAAACACACATACATAGATACATAAACATGACATATAACCAGAACCGAAGGGACCTTATACTATCTGTGCATGATCTTAATATGCAACTCAGTTATGTTTAAGCAATGGATGGTTTTGTTGATATACCTTAATGATAAAACTAATTATTTTCTTTCAAATATAGTACTTAAATATTTTCCCCATTTCTTTTTTGCTTTGAATGAGACTACACCATCTATAATTTCTATTAAGTTTCTACAATTTGTTATTATAATAACATAACAGCATTTAACAAATACACTGTTGATGTATGCGTTATGTGCTAACCATACTTCAGAAACAGAAGTGTCTGCTACATCAAGATACATACCTTTTTTATGAAAGGAGTACTGCTAATTGGCTTAGAGCAACAGCCGACCACTTCACCCAATCAGCGGCACCCCTGCCCGGCAGCGCTATGTGCTTCCTGAAACCTGAAAATTTCAGAAGCTGAATGCTGCTTTGGAATCTACAGAACCGGCACTGGAGGCAGCCTTTGGGGTTAAGGTAAAAAGAACCCAGTGTCCTCCTGGCACCATAACGACCTCATTTAAATGAAGTTGTTATTTAACCAAAGCATTTCTTTAAATCTCTCAGCATATTTTTGTCCATATTCAGTAATTCTTTGTGACAGTCATACAACTCCAATAACTGATCAAGGATCTCCAGGCTCAGTCTGTTTTTTAAAACCTTGTGATCATTGGACAGTCACGTTCTCTGATGCTATCTATGGGCCCTTCAACCCTATCACTTCGATGTTGAAAATGCACTGATGGGGAGGTGGTGGGTCTAGAGTCTGCACTACAGAAGGCTGCCACAAAGCAGCAGTAGAAGATATCAAGCATACAGTGAATTAAGATGCAAATATAATAAAAAGGCTCATATGAAAGTTTAACATGCATTTTGACTGGGATAAAAGGAAAATGAATTAATTTGACTTGCCAAGAGATTGTCACACTGTCAGTCATAAATACTATAGTGATGTAGCAGAACACAGAATTTAAGTCAAAAGATGCCTTTTACATGTCAATGGAGACAGTGATTGTAAAAACACCAAACCTAGGCAATTAGAACGAGGGTTTAATTTCAGGATATGATCATAAATTGCATAAACCTGCCACACCACCAGTGCATAAAACATATATTGAATACCATATAACATATATTGAATAACATTGTTCTGGGGTACAGCAATATTCTGCCAGGATGATAGACTAGATTACTTTGACCGAGGACAATCTTACTTAAATTGCCCACAGTAATGTATCTTAAAATTGTGTGTTTATTTTAAATTAAAAAATTAAATTAGCATCACCATGCCAAAGTATAAGAGTTTTTAAATTTGTGTTTTTTAATGGATTTAAATGGGAACATCTGGACACCATAACGTCTAGCTCTGCCACTGTCCTTCCACTCCTCTCAGATTCTTCAAACATTTGGACAGCCACAGTACGGAGAGCAACTGATTGACTGAGTCAATTTGTATCTCATTCACAAGATGGCCTGAAAAATTTACATATTTTTCTCAAACCTATTTTATTAATGAGAAGCTACTGATTGGCTTAGCATATCCGTGGCAGTCCTAGCCTTCCTGTTTTAAATGTTTGAGAGCAGCAAAAGGACAGGGTAGCATTAAATGGAGCTGGAGAGAAGACTTTGAGGTTAAATCGTTCATGGATGTTGAATCCCTAGAGGAACAACCGACTTCCTGGCTCCCTAAAACCTTCAAACCATTGACGTTATGGTTAAAGGTATGGTTGAAGGTGTGTTCCTTTAATAAAGTGAAACAAATAATATATGCATGCCTTTTTCAGATTGTTTAAAGATGCCCTCATTTTGCTGAATGTGATATAATTTAAAAATGGCAGCCTACTTATTAAGGGATTTCCGCATTCAGCACTAATGTTGAAGATAATTTGCTGAATCACTGGAATCTTTTTGATAATGGCCTCCTGATTTTTATGTTTACTGACTTATTTACGCATCATGATTTTTATTAGAATTTTGTTTATTTAAAACTTCTAGAGTGGTTGTTAACAAGTATATGAGATTTTGTTAAACAGAAATGGAGTGATAGATGTGTCAGCAGCTCATTTAATTGATTATTGATCCTAATGTGTATTTGATTTATTTTTATTTACCCTTTCACTTTATTTTGCATGTTATTTTGTAAACAGAATGCTAATTTTAACACAATAGATAAAAAGTGACATAAACAATGGGTCTGGAAGGAAAAAAGGGAACATTTATCTAAAGGCAGAAGATAAACTGCACCTCCTAAGACCTTTAAGAAATTAGGGTGATTTTAACCAAGTCCTCTGACAGGTGAATTAATACTTTAAGTGCCAATACCACTATAACTGCCATCTAATGTTTATTAGATGTTCACCTCAAATTTGTATTGATTAGTATTAGCAGTTATTGGTACTTTTACTAGTTTTGTATGTTTGTTGATTTTCATTTTGATTTGATTTTACTTTCTTTGCACCTGTCATGCGTTTTACATTTAACATCTAATTTTTGCTCTATTTCTCCCTATTTTCCCTTTAATTATAATGCTGGATTTCACTAAATGACTTCCTGTATACCTCCTTTTATATCCCATGAAAACAGATGTCCTTTTATGTGTTCCGTAGAGTTCCACATCCTTACCATGGATATCTGGACAATAAAATGCTGATTGCAAAATTAGATTTGATGTTTTTGTATGTATATATATATACTTAAACATTTAAATCATTTCATCTTTGTCTGTCTTGAAAACCATGCAATTATCCAGCACATGACTTTACTCTTACTTATGATAGTTTTACCTCTTTTTATTATATTCTGTGTCCTACGTTCAGTTTTCCACAGAGCAATCTACTTTCTAAGTTCAATATTTTTATATTAACTGAACAGTCAATAAACTTTAGAAACGTATATGTTTGTTGACTGTAAAAAAGTATTTCTGATTTGCAATCAAAATGCACCATACTGGGCTTTGTTGACTATACCCCAGAAAGACATTTTGTTCCATAAAAAGGATTTATAATCAATGTCTATTCAATATTTTTATTATATAGTACAACAACATAAAAAAAAACGGTAAGGTGAGAATTGAAAAATACAGCCTAAATGTTTAACTTGATAAAAAAAAACTTTAAATGGATTCTAAAAAAATAAAAATAAACAAGTTATGTGGTAGTAACTGCAAGTGTTCTAAATCATGACTTTTAAAAGTAACACAAGCGTAGGCATGCACAATGTTTTAATCCCAGCACTTTGAAAAATAAAAACAACATCAAATTGAGGATTTTCGAAGGTGATCTACATTACTAAACATGTAATCATCCACATTGAAACCAGTAGAACCAACAAGCACATTGTAAAAATTATCATGATACTGCACTCTAAATTTGAGGCAAAATCAATGTATATTTAATTAGCAAATTTGCACATTCAAAATAGGTGCTTACATATAAAGAGGTAAGCAAACCAAACTGTTTTAGCGCATATATTCTGCACCCTCAAATATAGCAACCAAAAACACAGAGAGACAGTGTCCAAAACTTAATCTAAATTAATTTATAAAGCAATACACAAATTATATGAACATTTGTGTATTGCTTTATATATTGTATTTAGATAAGAAAAAATATAGGAGGTGAGCAACGCAAAGAAAAAAAATAGAATATACATACAATATAAGGGTAATTCCTTCTATATAAATCTATGAAAAATAAAAGACACATTATGGTGCAGTACAATAAATGAGTTAAGAGGAATATGGATAAGTCAAGTGCAAACTCACACTTTTTAGAGCTGCGCCAGCTCTATTTAGCAGGCCTGGACGGAATAATTTTCGTCTATGGATATATGCGGAGAGTATTCTCAGCTTGATTCCAGAATATGGAGACATAATTTAAGAACACAGGAAAAATTCCAATGGTATGGTACATAAACTACAGTGGTATAATTGGAGGAAATAATCCTACTTGCGTTAACCAGAGCAATGTCCTGCTCTGGTGTGAAGAGCGTGAGGTGGAAAAATCCTCACCCAAGGATGTATGTAGAAACCGGAAAAGTTGTAGCAGCTGTATGGCTGGATAGCTCACAGATAGGTGTGTTTAATAGGTACTTTATTTTTAAAAGAAAAGGCTGAACATAACAGCTATTAAAATGTATTATAAAAAAACAGTTCTGTGGGTAAATAAAATGAACAAGTCCTTGTTTTTGGTTGTTATATTTGATTGTGCAGAATATATGTGCTAGAACAGTTTGGTTGGCTTACCTCTTTATATTTAAGCACATAAATTGAATGTGCAAATTTGCTAATTAAATATACATTGATTTTGCATCGAATTTAGAGTGCGGTATCATTTTTAGATTTTTTTTAAGAGGTTTTTTGAGGGGCGCCTCGATAATTTTTATTACTTCAAAAACTGTGAATGCAAGCCTCTTACGATTCAAATTATATATATATATATATATATATATATACATATACACACAAACCTTCAGATTAAAGACACAGCTAAATTACCACTTTTCTGCATTCATTTTGTTTCCCTATACTGTCCTTTAAAGGTAGCTTCACAGTTTTCTTTTGTAATAGATTTTACTTGTATGTAGCAAGCAAGAATTATTACTTGCCCAATCGAACTATAACTATTTTGGTGCCTAAAATACATTATATAGCTTGCCCAAGGTTACGCAGTTCTTCTACTAGAGGGCTAGGTTGTAATTAACTTTAAGAGCAGTATCTTATAAAGAAGACTGGCAGGCTATCTTAAAATAGTAGGTTCATAACTGCAATGGATCAGTGCATCTTGACCCAGCTTCAGTGCTACCTGGGCAGTAAAGAAAGACTGTCCTTGTCCAACAGGAGCTAAATTTCATTAACTCTATATCTCATCTATCCAATTTATTTTCCCTCCAGCATATTACAAGCCACTCTAGTTAAGATGAACGAAAGTAAGAATTCTGCAAGTTATAAACATGACTCAGAACTAAAATAAATGGACAAAAAAGAAATAAGATGCAAAAATTATTCAATTACATTTCTTCACTAGGCAATTGGCACAAAGAGTTTTTTGTATCTAGAAATCATATTATATCAATCCTGAAATTAAAAACAGAGCAAGCATAAATAGTCATATGTCTATTTTAAAAGTCTAAAAAGATATTTTTCAAATGCAAAATTACAAATTTATTTTGACAAGCATATGCTTGATTGTGACTGTGACTGTAATTATTATTATTACTGGCATTTATAAAGCACATTTTGCAACACTGTACAAGCGGTGAAAAATAGACTGATACAAAAAGAAATGAGGGCTCAGACCATCATCTGAAATCTAGCCATTTAAGCTCTTTTATACAGTGTACTTTGCTAGATTATTTGGGAGATGACAATATAAATGTTAAAATGGTGATTTGAGACAAGAGATTACAGGGGGGATTAGGAGGTGATAGCCAGAGAGAATTAAAATGATAATTGCAGTCACTTGCAATATGTAAAGTGAATGAGGAGATCATTCAGTGTGATGTCAAACAGTTGGATAAGCATGCTATACAGTTAGAAGGAACCATGGTGACTGGAAGAGGGGTGACTAGTGCTTAGTGTAAATTACTGTATATACTCGAGTATAAGATGAGTTTTTCCGCACATTTTTTGTGCTGAAAACCCCCCACTTGTCTTATACTCTAGGCAATGTCTGTATTATGGCAATTTACATTGCCATAATACAGACCAGGACGGCCGGGCTCATTACAAGCCCGGCGGTCCTGTTGGGGGCTGGCAGCTAGCTGTTACGTACCTTTCCTGCAGCTCCTGTCAGCTCTCTTCTCCTGCATTCCGGTCAGCTCCACTGTAAGTCTTGTGAGAGCAGCGGCGTCAGACCGCGAGACTTACACTGGAGCTGACCGGAACAGAGGAGAAGGGAGCTGACAGGGGCTACACACTCTGCATCACATACACAAACACACTCTGTATCATATACACACACACACACTGCATTCATACACACACACACTGCACTCATACACACACACTGCATTCATACACACACAAACTGCATTCATACACACACTACACACACTGCATTATATACACACACACCCTGCATTCACTATACACACAAAATAGATATTCAATTAATGTATTTTTGGGGGGATCTAATTTTATTTAGAAATTTACCAGTAGCTGCTGCATTTCCCACCCTAGTCTTATACTCGAGTTAATAGGTTTTCCCAGTTTTTTGGGGTAAAATTAGGGGTCTCGATTTATATTCGGGTTGACTTATACTCTAGTATACACGGTAATTCAAATTAGGCTTAATTAGTCTTAAACGGTCACCTCAATTTTTTAATATAGTGATCCTTTCATCAAATTTTGAAAGACAATATACTCTTTGTTAAATAATGTAAAGGTAAAAAAAATCTATTTCTGTTCCTTAAAGGGTAACTGTCAAAAAAAATTGTTTTAAATAGTAATCCTTTCATTAAGTATTGAAAGGAAATAGATGTTTTTAAATCAAGTAAAAATAAAAAATGCAAAATACACATCACTACCTTTAGTACAGGACTGTCCAACCTGCGGCCCCCCAGATGTTGTGGAACTACAACTCCCGTGATTCCCTGTCTATCTGTTTCATTGAAATAATCATGGGAGTTGTAGTTCAGCAACATCTGGAGGGCCGCAGGCTGGACAGCCCTACTTTAGTATATGACAGGATCCTTCAGCCATATACATGCACCTTGGGTCTCTATTGTCTTCCTGGCTTCACTCATTGCAGTGACATCATCATACTAAGTGTCACATTTAAACACTCTGTTCCAAGGTTCATAAACATAGCTGAAGGAACCTGTCATTTTTTTAAAGGCAGGAATTATTATTTTTTTTTTTTTTTTTATTGAAACACATCTATTTCTTTTCAATACTTGATGAAAGGATTCATATTTTAAAAATAGTTTTGACAATTGTTCTTGAAGGAATTGAGATAGACAGATATCTATCTGTCCCTACTTACATCAGTCTGTCTGTCTAACTACATATCTAAACAGTGACAGAACTACCACCGGTGCAGCTGCACGTGGGCCTGCAGAATAAGGGGGCCCATCAGGCGAGCCATGCTCTAAGGTACATTTGATGGACATGTGTCAGTGCTTTTAAAGTGCTTTGGCCCTTTAACAGTGCAACTGGGCACCCTTCTTATCGATTGCCTGAGACAAAGCGAGGGCCTCTTACTTCTTCCCAAAGAGAAAGAAGCCATGTGAGACACAGGAGTGGGCTGGGCTGGAGAGCTAGCCCCTAACTCCCAACAGTCTTTCATAGTTACCCACCTGTAATAACTATAAAAGTATACATTTTGACCAGTATGTGAGTGAGAGAGTGTGTGTGTGTGTATATATGTACACTGAACAAAATTATAAATGCAATACTTTTGTTTTTGCCCCCATTTTTCATGACCTGAACTCAAAGATCTAAGACTTTTTCTATGTACACAAAAGGCCTATTTCTCTCAAATATTGTTTACAAATCTGTCTAAATCTGTGTTAGTAGATTAGACAGCATGATTATTGCAAAGGTATGCCTTAGGCTGACCACAATAAAAGGCCACTCTAAAATCTGCAGTTTTATCACACAACACAATGCCACAGATGTTTTGAGGATGCATGCAGTTGGCATGCTGACTGCAGGAATGTCCACCAGAGTGGTTGCCCATGAATTGAATGTTCATTTCTCTACTACAAGCCGCCTCCAAAGGCATTTCAGATAATTTGGCAGTACATCCAACCAGCCTCACAACCACAGACCACGCGTAGCCACACCAGCCCAGGACCTCTACATCCAGCATCTTCACCTCCAAGATCGTCGGTTTGCATAACCAAAGAATTTCTGCACAAACTGTCAGAAACCGTCTCAGGGAAGCTCATCTGCATGAGATACCGTGAAGAGATCCTGAAGCCCATTGTTGTGCCATTCATCAAAGACCATCACCTCATGTTGCAGCATGATAATGCACAGCCCCATGTTGCAAGGATCTGTACACAATTTCTGGAAGCTAAAAACATCCCAGTTCACCGGACATGTCACCCATTAAACATGTTTGGGATGCTCTGGATCGGCATATACGACAGCGTGTTCCAGGTCCTGCCAATATCCAGCAACTTCACACAGCCATTGTAGAGGAGTGGGCCAACATTCCACAGGCTACAAACAACAACCTGATCAACTCTATGTGAAGGAGATGTGTTGCACTGCGTGAGGCAAATGCTAGTCACACCAGATACTGACTGGTTTTCGGACCCCCCGGACTCCTCCAATGAAGTAAAACTGCACATTTTAGAGTGGCCTTTTATATTGTGGCCAGTCTAAGGCACACTTTTGCAATAATAAGGCTGTCTAATCAGCATCTTGATATGCCACACCTGTGAGGTGGATGGATTATGTCAGCAGAGGAGAAGTGCTCACCAACATATATTTGGACAGATTTGTGAACAATATTTGAGAGAAATAGGTCTTTTGTGTACATAGAAAAAGTCTTGGAAAAATGGGGGCAAAAACAAAAGTGTTGTGTTTATAATTTTGTTTAGTGAATGTGTCAGAGTGTGTGTCTGTTTATCTGTATGTCTGTCAGTGTATGTGTGTGTGTCTGTATGTGTGTCAGATTGTGAATCTTTATATGTGTCAGCTTGTGTATCAGTGTATCTGCATGTATGTCAGTGTTTGTATCTGTGTCTGTCTATCTGTATCTCTGTCAGTGTTTGTATCTGTATGCATGTCAGAGTATGTATCTGTGTGTGTGTGTGTCAGTGTGTATATGTGTATCTGTACATATGTTAGTCTGTGTATCCACATGTTTGTTAGTGTGTGTATCTGTGTGTCTGCTTATCTGTATTCGTGTATATGTGCTCAGTCTCCCTATACGATTCCTAAACAGAGCTATTTTTGCTTACCTTTCTTGCACAGTGTGATAAATGAAAAGTTAATATCTTTTGCTCTGTTAATTGCCTATTAAAGTCTGCAACAGCCTCTTCTATGTGAAATAAGATCAATTAACAAAACAGAAGCCAATAGCTTCTAAAGTAAACACACTGTGCTGTAAAAATTATCTATTTTAGTTATGTTGGCTGTGCAAGTCAGAGTCAAGGGACATGAGGCTAGGACTGCACAAGGTAAATTAAATTCTAAATAGCAGATAGTTTGCAGTGAGACTGCAGGAATATGATCAATACACCAAAACTGGTTCATTAAGCTAAAGGTGTTTTGGTGCGTACCATACAAAAAGCTGGTGTACAAATTCTACATTTGGGTCATGAAACAAGATATACAGAATTAGATGTGTATATGAAAATATTTATACATACAGAATCAAAGAAATTTGGATTAAGGACAAGTGTAAAAAAAAAAAAGGTTAAACAACAGTATTTAATCCAATTGCCACTTTACTGCATTCATTATCCTTAGCCAGAGTTGGATTGCTGCCTGAGAGTCATTGCAAACGATGTACGATCCAATTTGCTCTGCCCTGATCTATCACATTAAAATAAATATATTTTAGCACTTTGCAGAGTTTTTATTTATTTCATATACTACTCAAAACTTACGGTTAAAAGTGTTCTCTTTGTTCTAGGCATTGATCCTGCATACTTTAGTTTAATGTAAAGAGAAGTTTTATATTGCTAAGTAGATTGGGGGTTTATAGTTATTTTAATGTTAGAATTCCATACTGCAGAGTTCTAACACTTTCTCAGCATACGTAATGTGTCAGTTTAGTCAGTAGGTTGCTTTTATCTTAAACTGTCAATAGAGAGCTGTCAGATTGAGCATAACATAAACTACAGTTTTGATAATAAAGTAGGTCTTATTTTTACTTATTCTTGAAAATGTTGTATAATAAGATATACATTTTAACCCAGTACCTGCAACATATAAAGACAAGTTACTGTATTAAAATAATTTATGTTAGTAAAGATTTTCGACACTGTGGTTGTTCTGCAAAGGAATTTTCTATAGCCCATTCGACAGTTCCCTTCTATGTGTTAGGCATGCAGGCGGTGTGTCCTAACCACTGGTTGTAACCTAGAAATGAGTCTGCATGTCATTTTCATAGATTGCCTTTGAACTAGAAATGCCAGATTCGCCAGGCTCCCCTAATAACTTGATCACACTAAATAGCTTACTGTGGCAACTCTGCATTTATCAATGTACTAGAGATCCCAGGGACATAGAAACATAGAATGTGACGGCAGATAAGAACCATTCGGCCCATCTAGTCTGCCCGATTTTCTAAATACTTTCATTAGTCCCTGGCCTTATCTTATATCTAGGATAGTCTTATGCCTATCCCACGCATGCTTAAATCCCTTCATGGTGCTAACCTTTACCACTTCAGCTGGAAGGCTATTCTATGCATCCACTACCGTCTCAGTAAAGTAATACTTCCTGATATTATTTTTAAACCTGTGGTCCTGTAATTTAAGACTATGTCCTCTTGTTGTGGTAGTTTTTCTTCTTTTAAATATTGTCTCCTCCTTTACTGTGTTGATTTCCTTTATGTATTTAAATGTTTCTATCCCTGTCTTGTCTTTCCTCCAAGCTATACATGTTAAGATCCTTTAACCTTTTCTTGTAAGTTTTATCCTGCAATCCATAAACCAGTTTAGTAGCCCTTCGCTGAACCTTCTCCAAAGTATCAATATCCTATTGGAGATATGGTCTCCAGTACTGCATACAATACTCCAAGTGAGGTCTCACCAGTGTTCTGAACAATGGCATGAGCACTTCCCTCTTTCTACTGCTAATACCTCTCCCTGTACAACCAAGCATTCTGTTAGTATTTCCTGCTGCTCTATTACATTGTCTGCCTACCTTTAATAAGTCATCTGAAATAATTACCCCTAAATCTCTTTCCTCAGATGTTGAAGTTAGGACTCTATCAGATTTTCTGTACTCTGTTCTTGGGTTTTTACATCCAAGATGCATTATCTTTCACTTATCCACATTAAAATTCAGCTGCCACAACTCTGACCATTTTTCTAGTTTACCTAAATCATTTGCAATTTGGCTTATCCCTCCTGGAACATCAACTCTGTTACATATCTTAATATCATCAGCAAAAAGACATACCTTACCATCAAGACCTCCTGCAATATCACTAATAAAAATATTAAAGAGAATGGGTCCAAGTACAGATCACTGAGGTACCCCATTTTTGACAAGACCGTTCTTCGATTATACTCCATTGACTACAACCCTCTGTTGCCTGTCATTCAGCCACTGCCTTACCCATTCAACAATATTGGAATCCAAACCTAAAGATTGCAGTTTATTGATAAGCCTTCTATGAGCAACAGTGTCAAAAGCCTTACTGAAATCTAGCTAAGCAATGTTTTCTGCACCACCATGATCTATTAGTTTAGTTACTCACCCAAAAAAATCAATAAGATTAGTTTGGCATGATCTCCCTGAAGTAAACCCATGTTGTCTCTGATCTTGAAATCCATGTGATTTTAGATGTTCAACAATCCTATCCTTTAACATGGTTTCCATTGCTTTCCCCACTACTGAAATAAGGCTTACTGGCCTATAGTTGCCCGACTCCTCCCTACTACCTTTTTTGTGAAAAGACACAACATTCGCTGACTCCCAATCTTTTGGGACTACTCCTGTTAACAATGATTAGTTAAATAAATCTGTTAATGGTTTTGCTAGTACACCACTAAGCTCTTTTAATAACTTTGGGTGTATTCCATCAATTCCCATTGACTTATGTGTCTTTACTTTTGACGGTTAAAATAGAACCTCTTCCTCTGTAAACTCACATGTAACAAATTACTCATTTGTCCTTTTTCCTAATGAAGGCCCCTTTCCATTTTCATCTGTTAATACTGCACAAAAATATTTATTGAGGCAGTCAGCTAGACCTTTATCCTCTTCTACATACCTTCTTTCTTTTGTTTTTGATCTAACTAATCCTTTTTTTTCTTTCCCTTTCTCATTTATGTACCTAAAAATATGTTTTGACCTCCTTTTTTTACTGACTATGCTATTTTCTCTTCTGTGTGTGATTTGGAAGCTCTTGCTTAGCCTCTTTCTGCTCAATCTTATAGATCTGTATATCTTCCTCCCTCTGTTTTTTTTTTTTTTATAATTACTAAATGCTAACTTTTAGTGTTTTTACTATTTTGGCCACATCTGCGGAGTACCACAGTGGTTTCTTGAATTCTTCACCTTTTCTGAATAATGCAATGTTATATTGCCTTTAGCAGTGCAATTTTATGTTGCCTTTAGCAGTTCGCCTCACTAACTTTTATTAGGCTGGATTTTATACTAAAGAAATATATAAATACAGCCAAAGAAGAATATGTCACCAAATCTGTAGTTTAAGAGAGACCCAATCAAAATAACTCTCTACAAAAGAGTTTACAAAAATATTACAAACGGCAGGCATGGCCATCAAATCTAAGAGAAATTCTACATCAATGAAACAATATTTACAACGTTACCATTTTTGTTCCTGATCTAACTTGTTGTTTACAATGACCTGTGAGTTTTTTTCTGTTACATTGTGAGAATTCTACATTCAGTCTTCTTCAAGAATTCTTTTAATTGCGTATTTGTTTGCACTGGAGTAGCATTTCATCACAGTAAAAAAACAAAACTCAAAATGATCTTAACGTCAGCTGAATTCATTCTGAAGCTCCTTTACCTTACAATATTACTTGTGGACTAGTTCAGCTTGTTACAGAATGGAAAGGATATGAAAAAGTAGTAGGTGCAGCTTTACATGTTTGATCTTCTTTTGTATGTATTTTATTTTTATACATCTCAACCAATTCACACATATGGAATATAGTAAATTAAATGGATATATGCATTCGTCATGTTGAATTACAGGCATTCAAGGTTATGTAGTACACTTAAATACACTGAGCAGGGCAGGATTTAATATATTGATTTGAGTGGACATATGTCCACTGTCTAACCATATAGTAAAGATGCAATTCTCTATGGTAGTAGCTGCCATGTATCTACAGTTGATTTAGTTAGGTCTGTAAGATCCTGTATGAGCATTGTTCATAGCTAAATTCTAGCTAAATGTTGAAGGAGACATATTTCATCCTCCAAGTCTCATTCTTATTGTTCATATCTTCTATGAAACCCTGACATTCATTATCCCCTTTTTATCATGATTCCTTTGTAGAAGGTCAACTAATCTGACTAAAAACCCACCATTACTACCTTCATTATGAGGGTTCATCACAAAATATATTATAATAATTTGTGACAAATAAGACAAATTATTTTGAAATAGTTCCTTAACAAAGCATGCCTATCTAACTCTGTAAGTGGCCCTTCACATTATACTGCATCTTCATTATTGGATGAAATATGTAGTTTGTCATTTTTAAATGCATTCCCTTTGTGCAGCTATAGTATTCCCTTAAGAACACAGCTTCAGAAATAAAAGGCAATCATGACGGAAACGTTCCATCACATTGTAGCGTTACTTACCTTAACCGGGGGCCGGTCGCGGTCCTCTCTTCAAGCCGCGCGCGGTCCTGCGGCTGCACGAGCCGCGCGCGGCTCATCCAACTGCTTTGGATGGAAGGCGGGCAGTGACCGCGTGAGGCGGTCACGTGTCCCGCCTGAAACTAAGAGCGCGCCGCGAGTCTCGGGCGCGCTCTTAAAGAGACAGTGGGAGCCTAATTGCCAAAAGGCTCCCATTGGCTCCTGTCATACCACACTCCCTGTACAATTACCTATAGGGGGTGTGGAAGTGACAGGAGCCAATCACTTTCGTTTTAAAGCTATTTAAACTTACCTTTTTCCCTTAGCTCGTTGCCCTATCGTGGTTTCTGTTTCAGTTCCCTTTAGCGCTTGTGGTGTTCAGTTGTGTTTTCTCGTATTGACTTTGGCTTCGTATTCTGACTTCGTTTTCGCTTTATCCTTATCTGTACTGTTTGCCGGCTTGCTGTTTTCCGTGTACCAGACCCCGGCTTGTCCTAGTTTACGCTGTCTCTCTGTGCCCTTGACCTCGGTTTGTTCCTGGCTCTGTCTCCTCTCATATACGTCGAGTCCGGCCATTCTAAGGTCCGGTAGACGTATCTCTCCTCTGTATTTGCCTCTGTTTAGCTGGATCCTGCGTGTAGGGGTATATTCTCGTTACATTACGATAGGGGCCATGGACCCCGCAGATTTAGCTCAACAGATGGCGTCCCATGAGGCAAGATTTGTAGAGCAGGATCACCGTATGGATCAAATAGCTCAGGCTCTCCAGACGCTCCTAGCTAGAACCGTTCCAGCAACCACACCTAACCCTCCTACGCCCCTTCTCCCTGAAGTATCTACTTTGCCTAATACTTCGGCCCATTTAACACCTCCTCCTAGGTATGGAGGGGACTCTAAGACTTGCAGAGGGTTTATTAATCAGATTGAATTTCACTTCGAAATGTATCCACGTTCATTTCCCACAGAGAGGTCTAAGGTTGGGTTCTTTATGCACCAACTTACCGATAAGGCACTTGAGTGGGCAAATCCTATTTGGGAAGCTAATGGACCTATGGTACATGATTTCAACAGTTTTCTTACGGCTTTTCGTAGAACTTTTGACACAATGAAAAGGTCAAAGAATGCCGCGAGAGCATTAATGAGAATTAAACAGGGTTCTAGATCTGTGGCTGATTATGCTATTCAGTTTCGCACTCTTGCTTCGCAGGTAGATTGGACCAACAATGGGTTAACTACTGCCTTTATGGAAGGTTTGTCAGATACGATATTGGATGAGGTAGCAGCTAAGGAGCTTCCTATTGCCTTAGAGGACCTTATCGATTACCTCATTGATATTGATAATAGAATTCGTGACAGGCTCTATACCAAGAACAGGAATAGACGTTTTGTTACACCCATTAACCCCAGAGTTAATATACCAGAGAGTGTTAAAGTGTCTGAGGAGGAACCTATGCAATTAGGGGTTGCCAAACTCTCTGATACTGAGAAATTACATAGGAGAAGGGAGGGACTCTGCCTATACTGTGGTAGGAGAGACCATATGGTAAAGGAATGTCCTTTACTCCCGGAAAACTCTCGCACCTAAGACCTTATAGGGGACTGGCCTTGGGTGTGATATCTAAGTCTCCTAAATTGCCTCCTAACCGCTTGCTTCTCCCGGTTTCTTTATATATGGGAGAGATTTGTATAGTTGACAACATATATGCTCTGGTTGACTCTGGGGCAGCTGAAAATTTTATAGACTCTGGCTTTATAAAGAGAAACAACATTCCCATCAGAGAGAAGGAGATACCCTTGGCCGCTGAGGCCATAGATGGTAGACCATTAAGTTCTCCAGTTGTTACTCATGAGACTGTACCATTACACATGTACACAGGGGTTTTACACTATGAAACCATTCGATTCCAGGTCATCACCTCTCCCTCTTCACAGTTAGTATTAGGGTATCCATGGTTACGTGCTCACAATCCCATTTTTGACTGGGAGACAGGGCAAATAAAATCATGGAGTGAGGCCTGCCACGAGTCTTGTACGTTGGAAGTCACACCTTTGAATTCTATTGAGGTACCTACCAGTCCTCCTTTGTCTACGGTTATACCCCCTCAGTACTTATCTCTAAAGACTGTTTTCGATAAAAGGGAGGCTGAGAAATTACCGCCTCACAGACCCTATGATTGCGCTATTGACTTGTTGCCTGGCACTATACCTCCAAAGGGCAGGGTGTACCCCTTATCGGTTCAAGAAAACCGTGTCATGGAGGAGTACATCAAGGAATCACTAGAAAAAGGGTTTATGCATTCAACACTAGATCCGGTCATTACGAATATACTGTTATGCCATTTGGGCTTTGCAATGCCCCAGCAGTATTCCAAGAATTTATTAATGATGTCTTGAGAGATTTTATTCACACATTTGTTATCGGATACTTGGACGACATTTTAATATATTCTACAGATATACACACTCATCACAGACATGTTACGACAGTTTTGAAGACCCTTCTTGCTAATGGTCTTTATTGCAAGCTAGAGAAATGTCTGTTTGACCAAACCGAAGTCCAGTTCTTGGGGTATTTGATTTCCGCTAAAGGTTTTCGTATGGATCCCCAGAAGCTAGCTGCTGTAATAGAATGGCCTCTACCGCAAGGTCTGAAAGCTATTCAGCGTTTTCTTGGGTTCTCCAATTATTATAGACGTTTTATCAAAGGTTTCTCGTCCATTGTAGCACCTATTACCCGTATGACTAAAAAGGATGGCAATACTCGTGTTTGGTCTACCGAGGCACTTCAGGCTTTTGAATTTCTTAAAACTACGTTCGCCTCTGCACCTATTTTACAGCATCCTGTCCCCTCACTGCCCTATATTCTTGAAGTTGATGCTTCGGATATTGGGGTAGGTGCTGTCTTATCCCAAAGAGAGTCGCCTGAGAAGCCATTGCATCCATGCGGCTTCTTTTCTAAACAAATGTCCAAAGCAGAGAAAAATTATGATGTGGGTAATCGCGAACTCCTTGCTATTATTTTAGCACTTAAAGAGTGGAGACATTTGTTAGAAGGAACTAAGGATCCTATCCTCATTTTTACGGATCACAAGAACCTATCCTACCTTAGCGAAGCCAAAAGATTGTCTTCCAGGCAGGCTAGGTGGTCACTATTTTTGTCCCGTTTCAATTTTATTATCACCTATAGGCCAGGTGATCGCAACACTAAAGCAGACGCTCTGTCCAGACAGTTCGAAACTACTGACAAACAGGAGATTGATGTTACTCCTGTCATTCCCCCAGACAGGATAATAGCTACTACTATTTTGTCTATTTCCTCGTCCCTCTTGCAGGCCATACAAGCGAAACAAAGCATGGCACCTAGCGAGAGGCCTAATGATAAACTGTTCGTTGATGTTCCTGAGAGACGGGATATTATGTCATTATATCATGATACTAAGACCGCTGGACATCCTGGTATTTCCAAAACGGTGTCAGCTGTTTCTCGGTATTTTTGGTGGGATTCCTTACGAAAGGATGTCACTGACTATATAAGTGCTTGTACTACTTGTGCCTGTATGAAATCCTCCCGTAGAGTTCCTTGTGGGCTGTTGCATCCGTTACCCGTTCCCGAGAGACCTTGGTCTAACCTGTCCATGGATTTTATTGTTGAATTACCCCCTTCAAATGGTAACACAGTAATCCTGATGATAGTGGATCGGTTCTCCAAAATGGCTCACTTCGTGTCTCTTCGCAAGTTGCCCACATCCAAGGAACTGGCTCATATCTTCGCTAGAGAAGTATTTCGATTACATGGGATTCCCGTATCTATTGTATCCGATAGGGGTAGCCAATTTATTTCCAGGTTCTGGAGGGCCTTTTGTTCAGAAATGGGTATTTCTCTCTCATTTTCTTCCGCTTATCATCCCCAGTCTAATGGGGCTGCTGAACGTGCCAACCAGTCTCTGGAGCAATACCTCCGTTGTTTTGTGTCTCACCATCAGGACAATTGGTCTGACCTGCTTCCTTGGGCTGAATTTGCTCGGAATAACGCCACTCATGATTCTTCCGGCAAGAGCCCTTTTTACGTTGTCTATGGCCAGCATCCCGTTGTTCTTCCGGCTGCATTCTCCTCACAGGGCATGCCAGTTCTGGATGAGCATTTGGCTGGTTTGCGTAATACTTGGGAGCAGGTTCAGCGTTCTTTGGTGGACTCTGCTACTCGCCAGAAGGCTCAGGCTGACAAGCATCGCAGAGCAGCTCCGTCCTATGTTGTGGGGGACAGGGTTTTGCTTTCCACGCGGAATATTCGTCTCCGGGTGCCTTCTATGAAATTGGCTCCCCGCTTCATTGGACCTTATCGTATTATACATAAGGTTAATCCTGTTTCTTATGCCTTAGGCCTGCCTAAGAATCTACGTATTCCTAATGTTTTTCACACCTCATTGTTGAAACCTTTCGTACGCAACCGCTATACCCGGCATACTCCTCCTCCCCCTCCTATCTCGGTGGAGGGTCATGAGGAGTTTGAAGTGTCTGCTGTTCTTGACTCTCGTTTCCTTAGGGGTCGACTTCAGTACTTGGTACATTGGAAGGGTTATGGGCCTGAGGAGCACAGTTGGATTTCGGCTGATGCTGTCCATGCTCCCCGTCTTGTGCGCTCTTTCCATTCTCGTTTTCCTGCCAGGCCTGGTCCTACCCGCCCGGGGGGCGTGTCCTCAGGGGGGGGTACTGTAGCGTTACTTACCTTAACCGGGGGCCGGTCGCGGTCCTCTCTTCAAGCCGCGCGCGGTCCTGCGGCTGCACGAGCCGCGCGCGGCTCATCCGACTGCTTTGGATGGAAGGCGGGCAGTGACCGCGTGAGGCGGTCGGGCGCGCTCTTAAAGAGACAGTGGGAGCCTAATTGCCAAAAGGCTCCCATTGGCTCCTGTCATACCACACTCCCTGTACAATTACCTATAGGGGGTGTGGAAGTGACAGGAGCCAATCACTTTCGTTTAAAAGCTATTTAAACTTACCTTTTTCCCTTAGCTCGTTGCCCTATCGTGGTTTCTGTTTCAGTTCCCTTTAGCGCTTGTGGTGTTCAGTTGTGTTTTCTCGTATTGACTTTGGCTTCGTATTCTGACTTCGTTTTCGCTTTATCCTTATCTGTACTGTTTGCCGGCTTGCTGTTTTCCGTGTACCAGACCCCGGCTTGTCCTAGTTTACGCTGTCTCTCTGTGCCCTTGACCTCGGTTTGTTCCTGGCTCTGTCTCCTCTCATATACGTCGAGTCCGGCCATTCTAAGGTCCGGTAGACGTATCTCTCCTCTGTATTTGCCTCTGTTTAGCTGGATCCTGCGTGTAGGGGTATATTCTCGTTACACACATGTCCTTTAAAGGGGATATTAACACCCTTTAAATCCATATGAGTAATAGTATGGAAAAATATTTACATTCAATGAAATTAAATATTGGTGGTTATTCCTTTGGAACAGCCTGCCTACCCCTGTCAGACCCCTAGTCTTCAATCCTTTAAGAAGTCCCTTAAAACCCATCTTTTCAGGATTGCTTATGGTCTCCAAGAGTAACTTCTATCTCTCAAACCTTCCTCTTGCTCTCTCCTATAGGGCCACACTCCACTCTCACCTCCAGTTCTGCTACTTTCCCACCATGTCTATTTGCTGTCTCCCTCAATTCCCTTCCTGTTGTGTTTTTATACCCCTCCTCCTCTAGACTGTAAGCTTGTTTGAGCAGGGTCCTCATCTACCTATTATTCCTGTTACATTTTGTTATTGTCTCATTTGGTAAATTCCCCTCTTATTGTAAAGCGCTGCGGAATAAGCTGGCACTATATAAATACCAATAATAATAATAATTTAGTCAATAAAATAGAGAATGACAATGAATAGCAATAATATAGTACAATATTTCACATTTCTTCACTAGTGACTGATGATGTTTCTTATTTCCGTTTATTCCAATTATTTATAAACGTTTTCCATTATTTATTAACATTTTTCATGAAATGTCATAATACAGTAAATAGGCTATTTTTGGCAATTGTATGTATTTGGAAGTGTATAGAAATATGAAATTGGATAAAGATGAGGAAAAAATCTAGCCTGCTCAATATCTTCTGCAATTAATTTCCAGGAGCCTGAATAAAATGGCAGGTTTTATTTGTTATGTGATTACATTAAGGAGGTTCTATAATAAGACTCAATTAGGATTTATGTTAATCGTCGGTCACTACTTCCTCATGCTATCCTGTTCACTATGACAACAAGAAGGATATAACATCACAAGTAAAGATAATTATTTGGATCAAGCAATGACACATCATTCAAACAATTTATCTCTACATAATAAGAGGAATTAGAAAGTACAGATTTGTTCTGTAATTCACATTTTTAATTAAAAAAGATTTTAGATGTATTTGCTCCCTAGGATTAAGTAGGTTAAGATTAAGTAAAGGTATATTTTGGAATTAAATCTTTTTGTTCTTGTTATGTGTTTTAAATTAAATGGATAACTTGGCCTCCTCTGCATTTAAAGATGTAGAAGAATCAAGGACATACATGCAATAATTTAATATGACATAAATTAAAATGTTAATAAAGTGTTGTTTTTTTCTAAAACTGACAAAAGGCAAAGCACTCAAATACATAAACAAATTGGATTGAGAATGGTGATTCCCTAAATGCCAACACAATCTAAATACTGTATGAGCATATTTTTCAGCATTTGGCTATTCGCTCATCATTTTCTCTATGGGAGTCAACGTATTAAGAACTCATATACTCAAATACTTTCCTCTTTCAGTTACTCATTAGCTGCCTGGAAACATTTTAGTTTCCATCTATTGTATAGATGCTTGGTGATAACCAGGTAACTGTCCATGCTGTGTGTGGGCTTCATGCCTACTTGTAGACATATTGTTTTTTATATTCTAGTAGCACCATTTCTTAATAAACTTAGCTTGATATATTTAAATTTAATACACATTCAGTGAAGTAAATTAACCCAAGTACAATGGGAAAGTTCACTCATCTAGATAGATAATTTGGAGAACTTTGGATCATTTATCTCTTGCTAATTATAACTTTTAAATGTTTTCTCTTGTTTGACACAAACACAAATTGTTAGTGATGCTTCTCTTTGTAGTTCCTGGTTGTGTACTTGGACTTGGTTTAGGGTTCAATTGACATTCTAGAAAGGTGTTTCTTAAGAAAAACATTTTTTTCTCACATTTGTAGGATGCTTCATTTTTTAATTTTAATTACACATGTTTCCATTAAAAATACTCATAAGCAGTATATAATTTTTTAGTTTATTCTTCTTTGTCACATCGACTGAAAATGATAAAAAAAAGTGTTTCTTCCCATCACAACTTTTCGTAGAATAAATAATGCTACAACATTTCTAAAGGATTAATAAATTAAAAAATCAAAACTAAAACTTTGTTAATGTATATAATTTTATTTTTTAGGGGTCCCTGAATAGCAGCCAATACACAAAATTGCTGTTTCCAATATCTATGCATAGTTATGCATTCTAGCTTTCAAACACATTATTGTAATAAACATATAATAAATATTTTATTTTTTTTACAAACAAAAAGAGCTCAGCCGAGAAGCAATGTTTTTTGCAGCTATGACAAAAGTAACCATTCATCTCTTAAGCATAGAATACATTTATAAATCAGAATACATTACAAAGTGTAAGTCTCCATAAAAATAATATGGCTCTTAAATCCTACCTGGTAGCAGTAATAATTCTCAATCAGTGTGAGGCCTCTTCCTCTGTAGGAATGCCACCAAAGAGGCCAACCTCCATCCAGTGATTACATTAAAAATAGCCTTTATTCTTGTATAGTATATAACATACAGTATATGCAACCATATAACTCAAGGTAGAACAGAAAGTGGAGGGAATAAATGTTTTACTGCTTAAAAACTTTCTCTGTTTCATTTTTTATACATTTTTACTGAGCATTTAAAGATATATATTATGTTTAATGTCAAAACAATATAATGCAATCTGACAAAGTGACAAGTAAAATGCGAGATAAAAATTATTGTAATTTCAGACAGAATATTAAAGGGAGTATTTTGTGTAGTACAAAAAGTATTATACAGAAAAGTTTGAACAGTATCAGGTATTATCTAGGACAGGGGTAGACAACATTCGGCACTCCAGATGTCATGGACTGCACCTCCCATAATGCTCTCACAACCATAATGCTGGCAGAGCATCATGGGAGATGTAGTCTACAAGAACTCAACAACTGGAGTGCTTACGGTTGCCTACTGCTACTCTAGGAGATACTAATTTGAATACAGATACACAAAAAATAACAGAAAAGGACATAAACTATTTTCAATAAACTATTGCACCTCTGGTACATATAAACTATTAAACTACTGCACCTCTGGTACATATAACATCTGGTAAAAAGTTTCATTTGTTAATGTTTTTCAAACCGTCAAGCATGAGAAAATCACGAGGGATGGGAATCAAACTATGAAGTTGGAGTGCTAGACACCTGAACTGCCTGAGGATCATTCTGCAGATAACATGTCCATAGTTGCCAGAGGTCTAAGGGACATCTGTGTTTTTTTTGTTTAACAACGCAAAAATAAAGGTTATATTTTTTTTATTTACTTTCGGATGGAGAGTGGCTTCCTCAGTGTGCCTGTGAGGAGTTCATCTACTTGTTTTGTGGAGTCCTACAATAATTACACCCTGGTGAAAATGTTCAACCTCTGCCCATTTCTTTGTCAAGCTTGATTAACAAATACATTATTTTAAGAAAGAGTTCAGACAGTCCATAAGAAATTGGACTTGATTTGCTAGATGGAATACTTACATCCATATAATCAGCACAAGTTTTGGGCTAACTACAACCCCCATGCCTGGGTTGGCATATTAACATAACTATCCACTAACCCACCACAAACTAGAGAGAAAACACAATGTGTGACAAATTATTGCTGTACAGTCTTTATATCTGATCCTTCATATCTTTTTATCCCAAATGTTATCTCCTCTGATTTTTCATCTCTAATTACCTCAATGTCTTCTCACCCATAATGGTGTTTTTTTGTTTTTTTTCTATCCCCAGACCTTATATTTAAGAACTGGGCCCCTAATACCAGCCTTGATTATCAACACCCAGAACTAACAAGCAACCAAGCCTTCTCTGGAAGGCTGCCCACCCTTCCTTCCCCTCCTTTGCCCTCCCCAAACCACTCACCCTATGGTCATTACCATACTTATAGATAGTGCAGAGCAGCTGATTTTCAAAACACACCAATCAAGTCACTCAACCCCTCCTCACCTGAAATCCCTCTGTTAACAAACTGCATCCTTAACCATGGTTTAAACACTCATAGGTATATGTGATATGTATAATTTTTATATCTATATAACAAAACACATTTTCTCTAAATAATGTTCTCCCTTCTATTGCAAACTGACTTCTCTCATTACTAAAATATCCCTATCCTTGTGCTCACCTGTCCCTGGCAACACCATTTTCATTACTTCCACTTTACTCCCTTCCCCTCTATATTCATCCCATGCACTCCCAAATCCTCTATATACCAGCCTATCTTCTCCAACTCCTCCCAAATCCTCTATATACATACCCTCCTACAACATTTTCAAATCCTACTCCTACATTCACTTACTTTCTATCCTTCTGTTCCTAGCAGCTGGTGATTTCTCTCCAAACCCTGGCCCCATCTCAGCAAACCCGCCACGTACTAACCCAAGGAACCACACTAATCTCATACCCATCTCATGTCACTCTTCCGAGAAATCCTCCTTCAGTACTGCCCTCTGGAATGCACGCTCTGTTTGCAATATTACAAAATCCACTGCTGTCCACAACCTCTTCATCTCTTGTTCCCTAGATTGACTAGCCTTAACAGAAAATTGGCTCTCCCCCACTGACACTGCTACCCCTGCATCTTTATCCTTTGGTAGTCTTCAACTAACCCACAACCCAAGACACTCTGAATGTAAAGGTAGTGGTGTAGGGTTTCTCCTCTTATCTCACTGCTCCTTAAAACCTCTACCCACCCGTTCCCTCTCTTTCCCATCATTTGAAATTCATTAGATTTGCCTCTTCAAACCCTACACTGCTAGCATTGCCATTATTTATCGCCCCTTGTTCCCCTCTCCTCTTCCTTGACCACTTTGCTGCCTAACTACCCTACTTCCTCTCTTCTAATATTCCATCCCTAATTCTCGGGGACTTCAATATTCCCATTAACTCACCTTTGACCTCAGTAGTCTCTAAACAACTTTCAATTACTTCCTTCCTCAGGCTATCACAGTAGACTAATTCACCCACCCATGTATCTGGCAATACCCTCAACCTAATTTTCTCTTATGCATGTACAGCATCTAATATCTGCAACACTCCACCCCTTATCGTTTGCTCTCAAGTACCCCCTCACCCAACAACCTCAGCCTAACCCCCCTCAACTAAGGAGGAACCTTAATTCTATTGACCTTCTGCAGCTGTCAGCTGATATTGATTCACAACTGCTATCCATCCCTTCCCTCTCCTGTCCCTCACTGGCCATCTCCACATATAACACTACTCTCACCTGTGCCTTGAACGTTGCAGCCCTGCTCCAAACATGCAGCTCGAGGAGGACACTAGCTGCAAAGATGATCCCGTTGTGCTGAACGCTCCTGGAGGAAGTCTTGCACCCAGGCAGACTATCTCCATTATAGATTCGGATTGTGTTCATACAGCTCAGCCCTTGCCACCAAACAGTCATACTTTTCTTCTCTATATTAATTCATGCTCCCACAATCCCCGGTGTCTCTTTGATACCTTTAACTCTTTTCTTCGCCCTGCTGTGGCCACCCCCCAAACTAACCTGACAGCCGATAGCTTTGCATGCTACTTTACAGACAAGATTGAACAGCTAAGGAAAGCATTCTCCACACCTTGCCATTCTCTTTTTCAACCACATGTTAATCATGCCTTTCCTACTCTTCAGACTTTCTACCCGGCTACTGAACAAGAGGTGGCTGCGCTTCTCCTTTCCTCTCACCGCACAACTT
>OW240921.1:103759999-103857424 GCA_933207985.1 Pelobates cultripes | reverse complement strand
GCCCACTGGATCCTGTTCCATCTCACCTTATCAGATCTGTCCCTATCTATCTATGTAAAGCACCACGAAATCTGCTGGCGCTATTTAAATGGTGATAATAATGATAATAATACATAGAGAAATATCTTTGCTATGTGAGCCAAAATACCAAGAAACTTGTTATTGAAAAAACACATCTGTAGGTACCCCTGACTGTAGCAGTTGATCATTGCTCTCAGTCTATTAGAGAGAGCCTGCTTGACTCTTTCCAATCTCTTATTAAACTTTATATTTTCAAAAGTATATGATGCCCTGTAGACTAAACATTGCCCCCCTTTAATTCTCTCCCAATCTCTTTCCCCCAGATATAAGGAACAGCACTTTTAAAATGATTTAAGCTGTAAATTTTTGCTAATGCTGCAAATATTTATAGTAATTTGAAAAGATAAAAGTCAAGAGATGCATGAGTTAAATATAGACATGAGTTTAAATATTGTCCTTATATACTTCATGTGGAATATTGGCCACAGCTTAATGGGTCTATATAGTCTTGTACATATTTGTATGATAACAACTTTCTTTGGCAACAATTTAGAGATTTACAATATCAATCTGTAGCATCACTTAATTAACTTAACCAGCACTTGCAGACTCTGCCTTGTGGACTGAAAGTTTATTCTAACCCCCCTGGGTTTTATATTGATCCAGAATGTCAGAGCTTTTATCTGTGTCCTGTAATCAGACAGCTAATTAAAAGTGCACTGCATGATTGAGGGTGAAATAAATGTATCATTCTGTGAAAATTAGGCTGCGATGTAAATGGAAAAAAAAACATTCATTGGATGCTTCTGCTGGCAAATAAAATGTCTGGCACTTGATGGCAGATAAAATCTATGTTCCACATACAAGCTGTCCATTTTCCTGTCTGCCATGAGACCTCAGACTACCCGAGATCACTTTTCTTGTGAGCATCCCTGAAAGTTTTTAAAGGAAGATTAGAGCTATCCTAATATAGAATTACATTGTATAAAATGCATTTTTAGGTATATTTCATAAAATACAAGTCTTTTAACCCACGCTCTGCCGAATCTGTGTATATACATATTAACTTTCATTTTGCTTTGCACAAATGAGCAAAAAATGTTAGTTCATAAAACAAGATTTACCTTCTTTTACGGATTTTGACTCTCAATTATTTTCAAGATTAAGATTATTGTTCATGATTTGCACTTTTAATTTTCTGTTGCATAATTATTTTTCATAAAGTTATAGTTTGTGAGAGAGAATTTGACAGGACCTAATGAGCCTGTGAACAGCATCCTTTTCACAGTGGTAGTTATCCAATCAGCATCTTTACTTTATCACATGATATCACCCTTTCAAGTAGAATCTTTTTGATCTTGAAGTCAGTGACATTTTGCCAACGGTTTTGCTAATGGCTTAAGCAGGCTGGAGCAGGCAGAAGTAACTCGGTAAAGTAAAACTGTTCCTTCCCAGGATTTGTAATATTATTTTTACTTATAGCTGCATTTAACAAATATATATTTGTGAGGCATGAAAAAAACAAACAAACAAAAAAAACTGAGCACCTCCATCTTGGCTTCCTAACAATCATTGTTATCAGTTATGTCTTTTGACAGTCAGCATGCAGAAAGCAATCAGAGAATTGGAGAAATTAAATAACATTTTTATGTTTCCTCTTCATTTGCAATGTTTGCATGGTCTTTCTGAACTGGACTAAGATGCTATTACTAAATCTGTTAAAGGAAATTTAAAGGAAAATAGAGCATCATTAATGAAAAAGTTTAAAACAAGTTACACGTGTTTGCAATGTTTTATTTAATAGTGTAAAACCATGAGAAGTGTCAAGCCAGGGCGTAAAATATCATACAATTTAATTTTCCAATTCCAGTTTAAAATCATGGATGTTAAAACCAAGGCTCAGAGCTTCCAGTTATGATCATGTATTCTACAATGCAATCAGGAATATATACAAAATCCCAGCTGTGTTTCCAAACACTTTGGAAAAACTAATGTAAGGTATTTTCATTTAGGCAGAAGTTTTCTTTTTGCCTGATGTAAGTGCAAAAGTTATTCACTAAGGTTAAGATCAGACGTGCATTACCTGGTGGAACTTAGCAAGACCTGAATTGACCAACAAACACAAAACTATAAAATATTTTACAATTCAAGGAAATTCTCACATCAGGAAAGAATTAAGATTTAGCACCATTTTGCTGTAGGAAAGCTGAACACCTAGGTGGTCCAACTTTGGAAGTGTTCTATAAAAAAGTATGCCATACACCAGTACATCTGAACACTCCTTTTGTGCCCGTGGCTCTTTTGCAGTATCCTGCAAGACTCTAATTAGATGTAGCAGTCTATGCTTGTAAAAGTACAGCACTCTGGCTATTTCTCTACACTGCAGTTCTCTATTGTAAGAAGTGTTTTAAGGTTTCTGACATATAAGAGAACAGCACAGAATGAATGATAAAAAAAAAAAAAGAAAAAATTCTCAAGCTAGTATTTTTCAGCTTCCAAAAGACAAGTGCTCGAATGATGTGATACTACATAGCATCACTCGGTTTCTTACACAATTTCAAAGGACAAAACCTTTGCATTATATTTTGTGTAGTTTTCTTTTTAATGGCACCAGTGATAGATTGTGAATGTCATTATACTAAAACAGGATGAGATGAATTTTATTACATTTTAATATGGATGATAGGTGCTAGCGAACTGTATTTTATATATATAATATATAATATATATAGTATAATGCAAAATATGTATAGTAATTGAAGTAGTGAAAAGTTAAGAGATAGTGAATGAGTTAATACATTAAATATAGACATCAGTTTAAATATTGTCCTTATATACTTCATGTGGAATATTGCCACAACGTATAGTAAGAATAGTCTTGTACATTTGTATATGTATATATCTATATATATCTTCACCACATTTGTCTGTTCGCTGTGACGAACGTGTAAAGCATATATTGTACAATGTATGTTTTTTTCTCTTAAAAATGCGATGAAGAGCTTTTGCTGTTACGAGCTTGCATACCGCGTGACAATGGTTACATTACATTGGAATTTAAATATATAATAACATATATACCAAAAACAAACAATGAAAAATGAAAAAAACAATTGGCACTGCATCAGGTGAGCTTTAAATGTATACGTTTGTAGTGAGTCGGTCGGCAACATTGTGTGTGTCCTCATTGCTCTCCAGGTATGTGTAATCCATATTGGTGTGTTCTGAGAGTAAGTCTCTCTGAGGGTTAATAATATTGTTGGTTCTTGCTAAGATTTATGTTGCTTGTATAATAATACTACCTGTGCAGGTTTGAATTTTGTAAAAGGTAAAAATGAAACTGGATAGATTAGGTTGAATGTGGTGATGAAGGGACAGGATGAAGTCATTGGCATCCCTTAATCATTAGGTAATGCTGTCCCCTGTAAGGAATAGCTTTTATCAATGTAGTGTGTCTTGATATCTTATTCATTAATAGTGTTATTGTGTTAGTTGTTGGCCACTAAGCCATGAATCCCATGCCCTGTGGACGTTTTTAGAAGTTTTGTGTCTTTGCTCTCAATTTGTTCATTTTGATTGCTTCTTTTACCTTATGTATTACTGTATCTACTCTTAGCATGGTTGGAAATTCCCATAGTGCGGGTATAGCTCATCTGAGGCCAGTGCTATACTAGCTGCTAATTTATTCTGCGCTCTTGTAATTGCATCCTATGGTTTGGACAGGATGGGGGATGTCATGTTGTAGGTGTCAGGAGACCAATCTGCCCACCTATTTCCTCAGCCTGGATACCCAAGGACAGTGTCACCAGAAGTGAATATAGTTCTTTTCCAACATAGGTCAGAATTATTCTGAATAATCTAATAGGGGTGGGGTATCATATTATGAATGTATTGCAGGCTTGTTCCTTATGATTAACACATATAGAAATAGATGCCTTATCCTCCCATATCTTCTGCCAGTCAAAGGGCTCCATAAGGGGACCTAAGTCCCTCTCCCAAGCCAACATATAGGAAAGTGCATCTGCAGGTAAGTTAGACACAGAGAAAAGGTAGTTAGATGAGATTTGGCTTCTGTGGACTGGGGCATCTCTGCATGTTCTTTCAAATGCATTGGTTTTGATGTGCCAGCTAGTCTGTTATGAGGGGTATAAAGGAAGCTTCTGATTTGCAGATATCTGAAGTTGTCATGGGCATTGAATGTGGTTTGGTATTGTAGTAGGTCCTGAAATAGTGTTATCTTTCTGTTCATGAAAAAGTGATACTACCTAATTAGGTAATTACTGTGATTCAAATTATATGGGTTCATGTCTGTGGATAAGAGTCTGTTCCACAGAAATGGAGTGAAAGGGGATGAGTTGTTTACTAGTGATTTTGTTCTATATTTAGATGGCTGTTGATGGCTGGTATAAATGTTTATGATTGTATGGGATGGTAAGTCCCTGCTAAAGAGATAATGCTCCAGTTACACCTAATGCTTAACCCCTATTTGTGTTTGTAGGTTTTGTGTGTTAGTTGTGCTGTGTGGTAGTAGTGGAGCAAGTGTGGCATTCCCAGAGCCTTGGTTATATTTGGAATATGTTTAGTAGAAGTTTAAAATTTGAACTTGATATAGAGGTTAGTTGGGCTTGAAAGAGGTGTAAGAAATGGGGTAGTAGATTTATCTTAACTGATGCTAGTCTACCCAACCCAACCATAAGAGGGGGGTTTCTTGCCATGATTGGAGGTCTTGTGTTACTTTTCTCAGTAAGGGGTGTGGTTCAAGAGGTATGTTTAGAGAGTTCCACTGGGAGTTGAATACTTGCATATGGATGGAATGTGGACATAAGTAAATTGGAACAAGTAAGATGTAAATCTTCCATAGTCTATTGCAGGCATAGGCAACCTTTGGCACAGCAGATGTTTTGGACTACACCTTCCATGATACTAGCATTATGGGTGTAAGAGCATTATGGGGGGTGTAGTCCACAACATCTGGAATGCCGAAGGTTGCCTACCATTGGTCTAGTGTGCCGAAATTGAGAATTTAGTATTTAGTATTTAGTATTTAGTTTCTTTCCAAATACTTCAATGTAGTCTACCAGTAATGATAACAGGGGCAGGAATGAGACAGTGTTAGTGATTATCAGTAAGAGATCATCCACATATGCAGCAACTTTTTATTCCTGGGATCAAACTTGAAGGCCTGTATTGAGTGTCTTTGTTCAAATGGCTTGTAATTGCAGTTCTAGTGAAAGTGTGAAAAGTATTTGGGATAGTGGGGAGCCCTGTTGCGTTCAATTTTATATGAGAGGGACACTATAGTTATCCAGACAACTTCAGCTCATTAAAGTGCTCTGGGTGCAGTGCCTCAGTCCCACTTAGTCCTGCAATGTAAATGGTTGCAGTTTTTGAGAAACTGCAATAATTACATTGCAGGACAAACACTGCCTCTAGTAGCAGTCAGACAGTCACTAGAGGCACTTGCTGGTGGCTAACTGACTTTTGGTCACCTAACTTATGCTGGACATCTACATACTCTGCTTGAAGACATCCAGTGGCAGTTAAATCCAAACAGAAAAGCATTGAACCTATGAGGAGGGCCCAGTGCACTCACACTACATGCACATAAGCACATCCCAGTCGCATGATGTCGGAGGACTCAGAGCGTTGAACAAGCATTGAAGTAGATCGGCGCTGGAATCTGATAAGTGTTAAAGTGTATTTTAACTCTTGATGAGCCGGGGGAGGTTCAAAGAAGGATTGCCACTGCAAAATGGACAAATATTATTTCCGTAGTAATATAGCTACACCATTACTTTTTCCAGTTGGTGAGTCTGCTAGGTAGTATATATGAAAGTTGTCGGTAAGTGAACTAATAAATATGGAGTAGCTGGACTCATAGTGGGGCTTAGTGTCAAACATGTATGTAATTTCTTTATTTTATTTTTTTTTACTGGATTTTTGTTTACTTTAAAATATAGTCTAAATATATGTAATATTGGATAAAGATGACCAGCAAATAACAAATTGTGGTTTAGTTAGAGATAATGTGAAAAGTCACAGTGTAAATATTTACATTTTCTATAAAAATACATTGGAAAATGTAATTGTTCAAAGTCTAACCCAAAAGATAACTGCTGTTGTAGTTGTAGTACTTGGGTTGTTCCTTTAAGACTTTAGGGTTGAAACATTGTTTTTGGTTCGTGGGTCCAATACAATTGCCTTTTTTTGGAGACTTTGGAGTGCCTGGATTTTTGTCTATTTTTCAAACGTAATTTTTTGGTCCTGTGGTACTGGGACTGATCCGGTTAGCACCCAAGGACTCCTGAGAAGAAGGGTTTGAGTGCAGTTCCACAACTTACATATGGACCTTTAATTAAATGTGGCAACGTATGCATGTGTAGTTTATCATGTATATGTTTGTGTTCATAGTTAAAAATACACAACATTGTCTCACTCAAAGGGTCTGTTTGTTTGTAGTCAGTAACGTGTGTGCAATAAATCTGAGAATTTTTCACAGCAACTTGCTACTACAAGCAGTAATACTGAGATACATGTGCTATATAAAGGTTGGTTCACATATGTTGCTTCATGATATCCAGGCATTATATAAAGTAAATAAGGTGACATGGCCCTTCTCTAAGTATAGTAGCATGCATCCATGATCATGCTTTGAAGAAACAATGGTGAGATAAGTCAAGTTAATGGAAAATGTAGTCATCAGTATGAGTCAGTCTATGGAATGCTGCTTTTCAATAATTTCAAGAATCAATCATTTATTTGTCACTGATAATAAAACAAACAAATGTATTTTTTTTTTTTCAGACAAAGGGGTTTGCACAATGTTATGGTACTTGCTATAGATAAGCAATGCAGACCTATAAAGCAGTGTGCTGAAAGCTATCCTCACACATTAAAAGACAATTGTGTTATTCTTCAAATTCATAAGCATAATGAAAAAAGAATACAATCAATTAATTAGTACTGTCAACACTTTAGAGATAAACACATCCCAGGGAAATGCGAATCAAAAATTAAATTTTTTTTAATTAAATTGCTGACAAAACTTTCCAAGATTTCTTTAGAAATACAAATAAGAGAATACATGAACTAGTGAATAATTTACAAAAATATCGTACAAGTGAAAACACTCAAAGAATATAGTGGAGTGCTAGAAACTCATAATTCCTTACCCTTAACAAGATGTTTGAAATAGATAATTCACAGCATACATAAAATAAAACCTAGATAAATCACAATAGTATAGATTGTAACTTAAAATGGCAATACATATTCAAAATAATGTAAAAAAAACCCACTCACATATATTGGAGCCTATTTTAGTTTGTTCTCTAATGGCAGCACTCCCCAAGACCAATAGTGCATATGTATTATATCCCACTCTAGGTGAATAGTAATAAAATGCTTACCTTATACAGAGCCTAATGTATACCTGGCTCTGAGGTACAAAGATATAGTTTCAAAGACAGGGTGACATATCCCATACGTAAGATACAGCCACCTGGAAACCAAGATGGATGATGCCAGACTAAAAATGTGCCCTTAAAACATTTATTTAAAATAAAATACCAGAAAAAGTTAGACGTACGCACTACAAAAAGTCCAGTATAATCTTTTAACTAAGATGTGTTTCATAATTAAGCCGATTAACGAAGCTTAATTTCGAAAAGAGTCTTTGCTAAAAAAGGTTATCCCTATTCACACATATGGTGATATAATGCATACTGCACTATGTGTCTTTTTATCATGTGTTCTTTTGAGATTTGGGGAGTGACATTCAGAAGAAAGGTGTGGTGCTGCCCTAAGAGTTCAGTTGCTCACATTAAATAGGCTCCAATATATGTGAGTGGGATTTTTTCCTAATATTTATATATATTATTTTATATATATTACCACTTAAGGTTACAATCTACACTATTTTTGTTTTATCTTGTTTTTTTATGTTCTTGCTGTTACTTATCTACCTCCAACATATTGTTTAGGGTAATTAAGTATTTTTTGTTACCTTTTCATTTGTAAGATACTTTTGTATTTTGTTACATGTTGTGTGCGTTTGAGAAGCTCTCTTTTTTGTTCACTAATTTAAGCGCTTAGAAGCACACTTATTTTCTCTCCTGAGAAAAGCATTCTCTATGGTAAAATAATTTGGCAGCATACAATATCTGCTAAATTTCATGAAAGGCTGATAATGTTCTGTAGCAACGGGAAGCTTTAATGGTATTTTCAAACCTTTCACAGAACACTTGAAAAAGAGCAAAACTTCACAAATCTTTAAACGCTTGGAAAAAATATAAATTTTATGCAATAACGAAAGATGGATTGAAGTGAAAAACAAAAAAATCACATCATTTGCAACAAGATGCCATTTGTCAAAGATCCAAAGTATTTTGAATGAATCATTTTATCAGATGACATATTTGACGTTAAATAGTAATTACAGAGAAAAATATATTACGCATGTGAATAGTTTCATAGGTCATCACTATTAACCTCACAACACATAGGATTTCTTGTAGTTGTAATTGTGAAGTATACAATGGTTACACTTTAAAACAAGTGAGATTTTCTTATATTAAAAAAAATAGTTATGTGAAATTTGTTTTCGCAAAATAAGACAATTTGCTATGTCACAATTCATTAATACCTACAAGAAATAACCCAAACAAATACAGTATATTTACTACTACCATACTATAATATATTTATTATATATATATATATATATTTTATATTTTTTTCGATTACCATCATGACTATCAAAAGACAAGGAGGAGAAAACTAAATGCATACAATGATATAGCGCATTATTTATGAACATAATAATCAATAAATTCTCGCTTATAATGATACATTCAAAAGCTTGAGCCTTCTTCAGATGGCTCCAATATAGTAAGCATACATTCAGTCTTCTTAGTAGCAAATGCGAGTGGATCACTACAAGTGTGAATTTCAATCATTTATTGATTTTTATGTTGCACTATGTTATTGTATGTTTTTGTATTTCTATGCCTAGTCCTTTGATCATGAGGGGGGAATTTCATACTTATTTTATATACATTCAATGTGTGCTGTTCACTTTATTAAAAGGGCACTTCGCTGCCCAAATGTCATGGGTGGCGGTACGGAGACCTGGACCTCTGAGGGCCTGATGATGATGGTGGGAGTCTCAGCATGGAAAGGCCTATCAGGACCTGGTGTAGGGTAACCACACGCCCACTGATGTTGAGCACCAGCGTTTGTGCGGCCATATACCAGGGCCCTGATGCAGCTTCTGCAGATCCAGGAGCAGATGAAACTATGTATACCTCCCAGGATATGGATAGGGAGGCTCTGCAGCAGATATGTATCCAGTACAGAAACAAGGCAAGACTAGAACAGGCACCTAACAAAAAAACAAGACAAGACTAGAAGAACCCAGAACCGGAGCAGGACATAAAGCAGAACCCAGAACATGTACACAAGACATGAGGGAAACATGAACAGGGCAGGACAGGACAAGAGATGCAAGGCAAAACAAGAGGAGACATAACTAAGTACTATATATGTAAAACATTGGAGATTTAGACATACATAAATGGCCAAGATGTATGCAGTCCACCACTGCGTCAAAGTACTCCAATTCCAGTGGGTCCTAACTGCCTAGATATGCATGACCAAATAAACAATAAAACACACACAGTACTTACCTGCAAAGAAAGGAGCAGGTAATGAAACTCAAGACTGAAACAAAAAAGGATTAAATGGCAAAGGAATGGGTATGGCAACAAAGAACAAACATTTAAAGGAATCCAGGAGACTGGGAATTGCAGGAACAGAATAAAGGAATGAACCCAGAAAACCCAGCATAAAGAAAACCAGACATAGAATAGATTCTGGATACCAGAAGCCAAGGCCAGACATCTCCGCAGAGCAGAACAGGATGTGACACCAAATACAAAATAAACAAAAATCACTGTTTAGTATATACTTCAAACGAAAACTTGCATGCATTTAATTAGGTATTTTTTGTCACTTAGGCATATCTAAAAACTGCTTGCAAAGATTAAAGTTCTGCCTTTGCAATCCCTCTCCTTCTGAATCCACCAAGATTTTCTGTGGCTGTCTAATCCCAGACTTCCCAATGCAGCTCAGTGAGAAGTCTGTGCAAGGCATGTGCTCTGAGCTATTGCTGCCACCTGAGTTTAGCTTCACTGAGCTATGGAAACCAGGAAACAACAGGATCTGTTGTCTGTTTGAAAGCAAAGTTGGTGTAACCAGGTTAATTAATACATTTGTCAATTTCTATTGACATCTCCACTTTTTGCAAAATGCAATAAAGAGGACCCACTCTTTACACATAAAGCTTTTTAGCAATCTAAAATGCTTAAGGGGTCTTAAGTGTCCCTTTAAATGTGTTTACAATTTGGTGAGATTTTAGTAATTGATTTCACTGTGATTTTAGCTATAAATATTTTATTTATATTTTTGTCCCTTGTTCATGAGTGAGTTTTGCACCTAATTTTACTACACATTTTTTGCTGGTGTTTATGGTTTGCTGCTACACCGCCTCACAGCACAGTACTAAATATTTGATGTACTACATGTTCTTTTATTCTACTAATATTATAGTGCAATGTAGTTATTGCAATATTAAATTTAGACAGACGGTTGGCATATGATGAGGCAGTGTGCTAGTTTGACCTCAGTTGTTTGTGGTTACACTTTAGGCCAAATGTTTGTGGTTGCACTCTAGGCCACTGCACATAAGTAACATAATTGACTGTAATATATAATGCATTAAAATTATATATCTATACAACTCTAAGATATATCTGTACATTTGGTCATCCAACAAGCACATTCTAGCTATACGTCCCATGTCTCAAATACAAATACATGTCATGCAAAAATTTTAAAATAAAAAAAATGCATGGTAGAGAAGGGGTTAAGATGTTGAATTCACAAATAAACATATTTTTTTCTGATCCATAGAAACAGGTGTGCTATGTCTCTATGTACCATAAATACTCTTATTAGTGGAATGCCTGCTTTTTATAAACCATACGTGTGTCAAGTATACACTTGAATTTCATCATTTGCAACAAGATGCCATTTGTCAAAGATCCAAAGTATTTTGTATGGATGTGTAAAAAGAAGCAAGTACAATTAGAATGATTCTGGCCTGTTGCACAATCCCAGAATCATAGAAACATAGAATGTGACAGCAGATAAGAACCATTCGGCCCATCTAGTCTGCCCAATTTTCTAAATACTTTCATTAGTCCCTGGCCTTATCTTATAGTTAGATAGCCTTATGCCTATCCCACGCATGCTTAAACTCCTTTACTGTGTTAAGGACCACTCTAGGCACCCAGACCACTTCAGCTTAATGAAGTGGTCTGGGTGCCAGGTCCTTCTAGGGTTAACCCATTTTTTCATAAACATAGCAGTTTCAGAGAAACTGCTATGTTTATGAATGGGTTAAGCCTTCCCCTATTTCCTCTAGTGGCTGTCTCATTGACAGCCACTAGAGGCGCTTGCGTGCTTCTCACTGTGATTTTCACAGTGAGAGCACGCCAGCGTCCATAGGAAAGCATTGAGAATGCTTTCCTATGTGACCGGCTGAATGCGCGCGCAGCTCTTGCCGCGCGTGCGCATTCAGCCTACGGGGCGGATCGGAGGAGGAGAGGAGGCAGAGAGCTCTCCGCCCAGCGCTGGAAAAAGGTAAGTTTGACCCCTTTCCCCCTTCCAGAGCCGGGCGGGAGGGGGACCCTGAGGGTGGGGGCACCCTCAGGGCACTATAGTGCCAGGAAAGAGAGAATGTTTTCCTGGCACTATAGTGGTCCTTTAACCTCTACCACTTCAGCTGGAAGGCTATTCACAATGTTAACAATAAATGTTGTTACAAAAAAAATGAATAGTGAAGATCACCAATTAAATAAAACAGATATTGTTTAGTAATATAATTTTAAATGGTAATTGTTATAATTATGCATGACAATAGGAGGATACAATAAGGATACCTCAGAATAAAATGAAGGATAAGGGTAAGATTGCAGTTTGTTTCTTTCAATAAGCACATGACACATTAGTGACATCATTGTTAGTAATATATGCTAAACGAAATGTAGTAACACTTTAATGAGTGCATGGATTTTCATTATAGCAACAATAGGCATCTCTAGGTAAAATCTCTATAGATTATTGTTTGACAGATAGACAAATTAAAGAGAGCAGGCAAAACTTTATTTAATTATATTACAACTTTGCTAAAGCTCCCTCCACTGTCTCGTCTGCCAAAAATTCTTCATGTAGTGTGAATGATATTGCTTTTACTTCATTGTTCAACAATGCAGTAACTGATCTAAAGGGTCATAACAAGAACCTATATATTTAAGAGTTTTGTAAATAAATATCATCCAGTCTGATATAATTTTTATATATTCATTTAACATGTTAGAGTTGGACATAAGGTAAGGTATAGAGTGAGATTTGGGGAGGAGCTTGTTTTAATATATGTAAGGGGGGGTCATAAAATTTGCCCTTAGGTCCTTAAAATTTTGGCCACCTACATAACTCCTGTCCATTGGGAAACAGAGCACCCACAACAGACTGTTAAAATGTAAACAAAATCAAAGGCTGATACAGATATAGTCAGCAATAAGGTGAAACTTAGGTGAAGACAGCAGATAGGCCAAGCTACTATCTAGCCTCTTTTCATGAGATAATTGAAATATGTCAGTGAGTATAGGTTGCAGACCATATTCTAAGCAGCATAGATTAGGATGTTAGAGTTTCAAACAGAGACTCTGAGTGCTTTACTCAGGTAAGTTGAAGATCGCATATAAATCAATCTCATGAATTAGTCATACAAAATAAAAATATGTTGAGTTTGGCAATGCCTCATAAAAAGAATGACATATTAAGCGCATGCAGCAATCAAATAGGGAATTTGGTCATACTAGGGAAGACAGAATTGTAGTACAGCAATCTGGGTCACAGCTAGGAATCAAACCACAAGGAGCACGGCAACTAAGCATGATAGTCTGGCTACTAGAGACTAGATTCCTATAGGCCTATAACACATCTAATGCATTCACTAATTAAAGAAAATGCTTGAGTGATATGATGCAAGCATATTTGTATCATAAAAGCAAGAAATACAAAATAGCGTGCAAGCGTATAAATCAATATGGAGTATATTATAAATCCATATTGGCCCAAAGGGTGTAAAAAAAGTGAAAATGTTTATACCCTGTGTTGTGTGGCAGGTATTACTGCAGGGATAAAAAAAACAAAACAAAAAAAAAAACACTTTCATAGGGCAATATGGTTTTTGCAATATATAAAGCAATCACAGTTGGAATCTTATAGTTATCACACTCACATTTGTCTGAGCCTGTCTATGTAACTGGCTCAGGTAATTCCGCTTTTTGGTGTGATACTGGAATTTCCACTGAAGTGTTAGGAGTGACTTCCTCAATGATAAAAAACAGGAAAGGCAAAACCAATTATGATAAAAATGAGTAGCATTTGTTTCAAACAAATAAAAAACCTTACATTATATGTATTTATATCATAAATAACCAAATGTTATCGGAGAACCTGATGCCTGTAGCAATGATGCCAATTGACAAAACTAGCTTGGGTCACATTTAATAGAAGGCAGGTGCATGCAGATGACAAGTGGACACATACAAAAGGCATATGCTGTACCCCAATCATGGCATCTAAGTAATAAAAACAAATTATTTTTTAGATCATTGTAGTGGATTTGCAAAACTCTAAGTAAGTATCTACTTACTGAAGTCCTCTCATGTTAGAAGAAATGCTGCCGTAATGATTACAGCCCACCTCCCCAAGCACTTTGTGAAGGGGAGAAAAACAACCTTTATTGGAGACAGCACGTCGATTTCTACCCCACAGCCTCATTTGCATACAATTGGGTTACAGTGGTACCCAATGGCAGCATGGACTTGTGTAGGTAACCAATTACAGTGCATATCCCAAGTCAACCATTTACAGTATGGACTTGGGATAGCAACCAATCACACTTACAAAGCTTACAACCAGTGGGAATGGAGCCCTGTAATTACCAGAAATTGTGGGAACAGACAATAACGGGATGAGGACTGCATAATAGATTTAAAGGAGTGGCAGGGTAGCCATTTTGAACTGGTCTGGAAGTGTCCCTGGAACAATGGGACAATGCCCTGCTGGTAGAACAATGTGACAGGAAAACAGCACAAACAATCAATACACAAGACCAAATCATATGGGGAAACATATAGGCACTCAGGGCCACCATCAGGGGGTGACAACAATGATGGTTGTCACAGGCCCGGCAGCCCTGGTGTGCCCGGCCCCCATGTGTAGTGGCAGAGCTGCCGCTGGTGCAGCTGCACAGGGGGCCTGCATGCTGATGGTGCCCATCGGTTGACTCAAGCATTTAGGGCCACCTGATAAGCCCTATATCTTTTACGTCTGAGGAGAGAAAGCCAGGCAGTGAAGAGGGAAAGGCAACGGACTCCCATCAGCCCCAGCCACCGCAAGGAAAAGGTAAGAAACAAGAGGGTGGCTGAAAAAATTAGATGCATGTCTTTGTATACATGTCAGTATGTATGTATGTATGTATGCACGTCTGTCTGTATGTATGTATGTATGCATGTCTGTTTGCATGTCTGTCTATCTGTATGCATGTCTGTCTGGAAATTTTATATTGTGTATTTTTGAATTAAAAGTATTTTGGTCAATTTTTTGTGCCAATTATCTTTTTTTATATACACATAATTTTTATTCTATCCTGGCTTTTTATTATTCTATTTTTACCTTTTTTTGGTTTTATAACCCTTGGAAGTTCCATGCACCCCAAGAAATCCTAGGCGGGTATCAGAGAGCAGTCGGTCTGCTCTCCACTTGTAAGTATGATTTTATTATTTATTCATTTGTCTTGTCTAAAAGGGTTTGGAGGGATTCCCTTTTTAAGGGTTGCTGCCTGTTAGTTGACCAGCGCTCTCTTCTCCTTATTTTTTGTCTGTCTGCATGTCTGTCTGTCTGCATGCATGTCTGTCTGTCTGCATGCAGGCATGTCTGTCTGTCCATGTGTCTGTCTGCATATCTGTCTGTATGCATGTCTGTATGCATATATGTGTGCATGTCTGTCTGTCTGCATGTCTGTCTGTGCATGTATGAGTATATATTTCAGTATATATGTATGTGTCCGTATGTATGTCAGTGTGTGTGTTTGTATGTATGTGTGTTTGTATGTCCTTATGCATGTATGTGTGTGTCTATATGTATGTTAGTATGTGTCTGTGTGTCACTATGTATGTCTGTGTGTCTGTAAATGTGTGTATGTCCGTTTCCCTGAGCGGTGGGTGGGGGCCCTAAATAAAAAAATAACCTCCCCTCCCCTGGGTGACTAGGGGTCCTCAAACCCCTAGTCACCCCCCTCCCCCAAAAAATTAACCCCTACCTACCCCCCTCACCCGAAAAATAGTGAGGGGGGACCATTAAATTAAGTACCTGAAAAAAAACAAAAAAACTTACCATTTGATGTTTTCTTTCTTCTAAAATCTTCTTTTTTCAGCCCCAAAAAAGGCCAAATAAAAAGCCATAATAACCGACGCACTTAAAAAAAAAAAAAAATGAGCGCAAAAAAAATAATAATCCATCTTCACCCATGGAGGGCTCCGTGCAGACTGAGCTCTGCAGGGCGGGACAAGGCTTATAAAGCCTTGCCCCGCCCTGCAATTAGGCTAAGAGCACTCTGATTGGTGGGTTTAAGCCATCCAATCAGAGTGCTCTGACAGGTAAATGAAGAGACTGACAGGTAAGTCTCTACATTTACCTGTCACAGCACTCTGATTGGTTGGTTTGAAATCCACCAATCAGAGTGCTCTGTGTCATTTTACACAGCGTGGGAAAGTTCTTTGGAATTTTCCCACACTGTGTAATTTGACTCATAACACCCTCATTGGTTACTTAATTCACCAATCAGAGAGTTATGAGTCAAATTACACAGCGTGGGAAAAAAAACTTCAGCTGCTAACTGTTTAATAAACATGCCCCTACTCGCGGTATAGCAAGTAGGGGCATAATTTACTAATACTAAGTAATCTTTACTTAGTATTAGTAAATTTGGCTGAAAGACCAATTTAGGTCTTTCAGCCTTTTAGAAGATAGCTCCCTAACACCGTGGGAATTAGGGAGTTATCTACTTATTCATCCCTGTCATTACATTGACTGGCCAAGTAACTTACATTTTATATGAATGTGTTACTTGATTGTTGTAAGTGTTGCAAATGTTTACAGCTGAATCCTGGCTATGTTTGTATACTTTTTATTTAAAATTGTATACAGTGTAACATTCTTCTCCTTCCACTGGGTAAGTATATTAGTACTTAGGCAATACTGTGCTTCGGAACTTCGGCAATTCAGTACTTCGGAACTTCGGCAACTTCGGAACTTCGGCACTTCAGCACTTCGGAACTTCGGCACTTCGACACTTCAGAAATTCTGTAATTTCGGAACTTCGGTAATTCAGCACTTCGGCAATTCTGACATTCGGAAGTACCCGAATGTCCGAATTTCCCGAAATTCATCCGAATTCATATTCGTCCCGAAACGAATTGCACATGTCTACTCATAACAACACAACATAAAACAGCAGACCATGGGCCTCTGAGTCTTGTGAATTTGCAGGTTTCACCACAACCATACACCAAGAACACCAAAATATGCTTTTAATTTAAGAGTGACTTATTTTAAGATGAATCAATACATCACAGGCAAAATACAGCTCGTAACTCAAAGAAAAGGAATTTATAAAAAGATGTCAGCCAATAATAAAATAACACATGGAGGGATTTCCTCTCAGCTCATCTGTGAAACAGATATATATTTAAGTTAGATGAAGCATTTAGCTTTCTTTGGATACAAGCAATGTTTAAATCAGAGTTCTGGCACAGTTTGCTATAACACACATTGCCCTCTGCACCTCTAGGGATGACCCTAACAGGACCCATCTGCAAACCATTAAAATTGTAACAACTGGAGGGCATATTCAGGGAAAAGTATTCGATTTGTGTATGATGTCCAGTGATTGTGATGGGCTGACGTATATGCCTTGTATGAACTTGTTAGATGTAAGAAGAAAAAATGAGCCTCTCTCTAAATTTTGAACAAGATCCAAACATATGTTAAAATTTAGTGGGAAAAAAATGTCCTATAAATAAAATAATGGTATTGCTTCGAACATTAACGAGTTAGCTAATTTTTTAATATTTAACATTTTAATAGTAAATACAAACACACCAAAAGAACTGGTGATACAGGAAATAGAAAGGGAGTAAAAAGGAAATATGGAAGAAGCTGATTGTGTGAGGATATCTTATAATGATGATGGTATTATCAATGTGATAATACCCCCCCCCCAGATTTGGTGATTAAGCTGCCTTCTGAACTGTATCAATGTCATGATTCTCTGCATACCAGAAAACCAGACTTGAACCTGGGTCCTCTGTATCCCAGTCAGTGACTTTACCTTGTCGCCACACCTCTTTGTTATTCTCTGGTTCTGTTCTTATCCTGTTATGTCTGAGTCTCTGGTCCTGGACTGCTGCACACCTGCTCTTGATTCCAGATTAAGTGGCTATTATCTGCCTTTATAAACCCTGCCTTGTTACTGCCTCATTGTCAGATTGTTTTGTTCTCCTTTGTGGATACTCGGGCAATTCGGCACTTTGGGACTTTGTGAATTCTGGACTTCGGCTATTCCCTTCCCTGAACCCTAACCCTGTTAGGGGTGGGGTTGTGGTTGGGGTAGGGTTAGGGCTAGGGTTAGATTCCTGTCATCATTCCCTTAATTTTCCCTCCCTCTATTGTTTTGCCAATTTTAAGAAATCCGAAGCACTTCGGCACTTCCGAAATTAAGCAATTCGGTTTGGTTTGGCAATTCAGTTAGGTTCGGCACTTCTGAAATTTGACACTTTGCACTTTGGAAATTTTGCAATTCGGACATTCGAAAGTGTCTGAATTGCCGAAATTTGTCCGAATTTAAATTCGGACTGAAACGAATTGCACATGTCTAATATTAAGGAGTCACAGTTTCTTTAGAATATTCAGGACATATTCATATTATTTGGAGGGATATCTGGTTCTACATAAAAAGGTAGGGTATCCAGCAAAAGGTTATTGTATGTGTCTTAAAGTGCTAAAGAAGATGGAGGTCTTGACATGAGAATTGAAATAAGTCATGTAACTGGGCTTTTTATTTTGTGCCTCTTCTATTGATTTGATTTTGATCTACTTTATAAGAAATAATTGCAAGAATAGCAAATGTATTAGGGCATATCCCATTACCTATTTAATTAATTCAAGGCAAAAAGCTATATTCTTTTCGGATAAAGTTTTACCCACTCCTGCTGCCAATCCACATCCATAGGCTTTGCAATGTAATTTAGCATAGTTCTGCAACAGCTTGGAATTGGGCTAATTATATGCAAATGTTCTATCCTGATCATGCCTGCTGTTATGAATAGCTTTCAGAGAAGAGCCTATATATATGTGTATGACTCACAAACCCTCTAAGAGGCAAATTTTCTTAATTGAATGGAAGGTATTTTAGAGGGTGAATATAGTCTAAAGGCAAATGTAGTAGAGCTACCAGAAGGGTCACAATTGACTGTTTCATTTTTGTTTGAATAATTGAAATTGAAAAGAAATATAAAAAAATGTAAAGCATTTTCCCCACAATTAATTTCCAAGTTAAAGTATAAAGTGTTTTAGTTCTTATGGACCTGCCACTTGTGTGTTTTTATTTTTGTGGGTTCTAATAAAACATACTGGGATCTGTAACTAGTACACAAATGGAGAATTAATACAAATTATTACCTTGATCTAAGCACTGAAATTTTATCCTAATATGTGTGACTAAAATGTTTATTTATAGAGGATATTATCTGTGAAGCAATTGAGCAAATTAGTTATACTAGTATCCAGAGATATCATATGTTGAGGTAATATTCACATGCTAGGAGTTGAATGTTGGTTAGGGAGTTGTTCGAATTATTCATGGTAACTATCCGGGCTTATAAATCTTATAAATCTCATAAATGTAAACATCATGATCTCCTCAGGGATATATTCCAATGAAATAATCAAAAGAAAACATTTCTTTTCACCAAAAGAAAACATTATATTACTGATATAAATAATAATAATAAAAAAAAGCTCAATAAAAAGGATATATTTAAAGATATAGGTTAGGCACGATTATGGTATGGCATGTAAGTATTGTAGATATGTAAAACAAGATTTATTTATATAAAAACAGATACAAATTGTGTGTGTAAACTTGCTTAATTGCAGCAAGCTACAAAAATGTGCAAACACATTAAATTATTAGAGAAATAAATTAAAACAAATAGAATTTCCTTGGACCCCATATTAAGCATGCAGGAATGATCATGAAGTTTCTCCTATTGCGATAAACCACAGACAGAGCACTTATTGGTGGTTTTTTGGACGACTACAGCTATATTTTACTTATAACTGAGTGTAAACATGCACAAGTCCTTACTGGTGTGAGCTTGCAATTAACACCGTAAAAATATAAACTGAATGTGTCGGTTTCTACTTTAATGGTTTAATAACCATTTGAATTGACATATACTGAACATTATGATGCACTGTCTTTCATGAGACAGGTGAAACATTAAAGGGACACTATCTCATTGAAGTAGTCTGGGTGCAGTGTCCCAGTCCCACTTAGTCCTGCAATGTAAAACATGTAAAACATTGCAGTTTTTGAGAAACTGCAAAAAATTCATTGCAGATCTAAGACAATCAGAGAACCACTTGCTGCACCTCCTGGTGGCTAACTGACTTTAGGTCAGCTTACTGACGCTGGCTGTCCTCACGTCCTCACACTCTGCTTGAGTAGATCTAGTATCAGTAAAATCCCCAAATGAAAGCATTGAAGCACTGTTTTCCTATGGGGAAAGCCTAATGAGCTTGCAGCTCTCGTCCAGGATGCACATTAGCCCACCCGTCGGATGACATTCGGGAAGCGGAGTGCTGACCCAGTGCAGGTGAGTACACAAATAGTTTTAAACCCTTTATGAGCCAGTAAGGCACAAGGGAAGGGGTGTGGTGTATCACCAAATTAATTGCATCACCCCACAAGGGGGACCAAATGTCTCTATAGTGTAAGGAATACAACGTTGTACTCCTTACAATATAGAATCCCTTTAAACAGCATAAGTTTATTTTATGAAAGCAAGAAGGCAACTTTAACTTTATTTCAACATATTGAAGGAACATGTCAAACATACATGACAACAATTTTAGAGAGTTACTTCAATACCAGAGATCTGCATGACAAGAATATTAAAGATATACTTCATGTCAACATATTGATGGAACATGTCAGACTTCAAAAGGATTATCACTGGGCTTAATAATTAAAGGTTCCCTTTATTGCTTCTCATTAAAGTTGTAATATTTCATCAGCCAATTAGTTGTACAGGAATCACTTTGGGCAGCACAAATAAAAGCATTATGATGGACGTAAAAACCCAAGGGCAGAGTACAGAATATTTGATAGAGTCCTAACCTCAACAATGAGGAAAGGGATTTAGGGGTGATTATTTCTGATGACTAAAAGGTAGGCAGACAATGTAATAGAGCAGCAGGAAATGCTAGCAGAATGCTTGGTTGTATAGGGAGAGGTATTAGCAGTAGAAAGAGGGAAGTGCTCATGCCATTGTACAGAACACTGGTGAGACCTCACTTGGGGTATTGTACACAGTACTGGAGACCGTATCTTCAGAAGGATATTGATACCTTAGAGAGGGTTCAGAGAAGGGCTACTAAACTGGTTCATGAATTGCGGGATAAAACTTACCAGGAAAGGTTAAAGGATCTTAACATGTATAGCTTGGAGGAAAGACGAGACAGAGGGATATGATAGAAACATTTAAATACATAAAGGGAATCAACACAGTAAAGGAGGAGACTATATTTAAAAGAAGAAAAACTACCACAACAAGAGGACTTAGTCTTAAATTAGAGGGACAAAGGTTTAAAAATATCAGGAAGTATTACTTTACTGAGAGGGTAGTGGATGCATGGAATAGCCTTCCAGCTGAAGTGGTAGAGGTTAACACAGTGAAGGAGTTTAAGCATGCATGGGATAGGCATAAGGCTATCTAACTATAAGATAAGGCTAGGGACTAATGAAAGTATTTAGAAAATTGGGCAGACTAGATGGGCCGAATGGTTCTTATCTGCCGTCACATTCTATGTTTCTATGTTTCTATGTTTCTATGCTAAATAAACTCAATATTTCTACACCATCTATTCTGGTGATGATTTAATAGAATGTGTTTACTAAAAAATCATAAAGTAGATGCTTTTCAGAGATAATATATGGAATTACTTGACTTATGTACAGCCAAACATTTTTGTTTTTCTAAATTGATATGGTTCACATTTTCTAAATTTTGCAGTTTAAAGAGTTTTGGTTGAAGTTTGTTTTGGTCTGATTCAAAATCATGGCTCAGTTCTAAAAAATGTAATTAGTAATTTAAAGTTCGGGTTACGTGGTAGTGGCTACCTGTGCACAGATAACTTTTTTAATTCTGCAGAATTGATATGTTTCAGATTTTCAAAATATATCGATTATGAAAATAGTAGAAAATCAAGTAAAAATTCGGAGAATCTAAGGACACTAAATTAGTCTGAAAACTGCTGGATTTAAATTTCTGACGTATCCAAATCTAGAAGTCTATCAACTGCCAGATAAAACTGATACATTGTGGACATTAGATCATTAACATAAAAATACAGATTTGCAAAGTAGTGTTTTACTGAACATTATTTTCTACACCATAAGATTTTTGTATCTGGAACAAATATGCAATTTAAAGACGTATGTTATGCCAGAAAATAGTTAGTGATTATTATTGATTCTAGAGATCTAAATTTCTCTCCTATACAATTCTTCATTACAATATGAACACTCAAACATGATCTTCAGAATCTCTTATGAATGTTATTTTGCAGCTCAACAATTATAAATAAAATAACAAAGGGAATAAAGTGCTAAGATGGTACAAATATGCCTAAATAATTACTTGACCATAAAAATATATATTCAAACTGTTCACACATATTTCAAATTTTTACAGTGTATTTTACATTGACAAAAAAACTAAAGATGTTGTTGGTGAAGATACAACAACCAAGCAAGGTTGTCTCTGAATTTAAGCCATAATGATGCTGTGTCATTTATCATTGCTGTCGAGACAGACAGCATCCATTGAAAACTACCAAATTCCAAATGCCAAGGCAACTCTAAGATTTACTAAAGACCAATATGGTCAGAATTCCATCAGGCCGAGCAAACTTACCCAGAGGCATTTAGTATTCATTTTAAATTCAGTGATTTTGCAAAGTATAGTACTATAAGTATAGTATATACTACTATCTAGTAGCCAGTGGGCAAATAGTCAAATTCTCAGCAATGCAAACGTTAATTATGTGTCACCTGGCCTGTGCTTGCTAGCCAGTTGCCACATTAATAACCTACAATGTGGTAGGTGAACTTATATCTACAAAATATTTAAAACTAGCTACCAGGCAGCCATTTCTGCCCAGTCACTATATGGTCCCCATCCTATAAGGATGGGACCTGTAAAATAACAGTGGTACATAGTCCCATCAGTTGGTGGACTTTAAGTTAAATAATAACTGTTCACCATTCTAACCCCACCCATAATCAGTGGTTGGGAGCTATTAAATAAAAAAAAAACTTGGGGATATACTTATGACCCACCTGCACCCACTCATGGTCTGTGGGCGAGCACTACTAATATTATGCATGGGGTGAATCTAATGTCATTAGCAGTGGGTGGGCACTCTACAAATAATATATATTGCCACCCATTAGTGGCAGGTGGGGCTATAAGTAATTAAAGTAGGGGTGATCCTACTGCCCCCACCCATTAGTAGTGAGCGGGGGCTCTAAGTAAGTAGACAATTAATAGTTGGATAATAGTTAACTTGAGCATTCTTACAGGCAAGTCTCATTTCTCTTGAAACTTGCCAAGGGAGAATTACCACAGCAAGTCTTGAGAGAAATAAGACTTGCTTGTCAGCGTGCTCTGATTGTTTTGCTTACAAGCTGCACTAATGTAAATTCCAAGCACGAAAAAGCTTTTATAAGTACATGAGTCCTCACTCGGGCAAAAGATGGATCTGTTTTTTTGCATTGTGATTTGTTTTTTTTTCAGCATGTATGTGCGATCTGTTTTTTTTTAAATGTATTTTTAAGAGTATCATTGAATATGTCAGATGTTTACATCATCTTACATGTTGCATTGGTATTGCTTTTTATTATAGAGATACCCTACTGACTTTTAGTTCTTCCAGTTTAACTGTCTTAATTACATGAGAATTAATTTGCAACCACTCTTTACTAGTTCAATGGGATAGCGTTTTCTCTAATTATAAAATATAAACTGATGATTGATTGCCAAAATAGAAATATCTCAATTTCTTTTCATAAATCAGACTACTCTATACCTGTTTCCTGATAAGTCAAGTAACTCTCATTGTCATTGATAGTGCTGTTTATTACATTAATGATTGGGGCTTTCCTACATACTCATTTATAAATTCAATTGAAAACTAGTTGTCATACTTCATAGCAACTCAAAAGAATCTAATTATGGCAGATATTTCTGACATAACAAGATCACCTTTTTTTTATTATCAATCATTTTAAATAGACAAACAAATTCCAAAATGAATCAGTCAATTCATACCGCTTATATCCCAAAGCGACAGAGTCAAATGTCATTGAACGCCAAAATGTGTTTCTCTTATCTCTACATCTGAGAAACATATGGAACAAAAAAAAAAATACAAAGCAAAGACCAAGACATCAAAATTACTATTTGAAAAGAGACTATTTGAAAAGACATCAAAATTAAAAAAAGAAGGGCACATAAACTGTGATTCATAAAGCGATCTCAATATTTATCATTACAAGATAATTAGAACAATGTGTAAATTAGAAAAAGTGGGTAGATACTAAAATGAAGGACTGAAAAAGTGGAAAAGAACAAAGCAAAGTAAGACTACTGACCCAAAGTGAAGAATATGAGAAAAGTGATGTGATAATGCACTATTAACTCCTCAAGGTCCGCGGTAAATCTATTACTTACTCGATCGCCACCATTCCCCCGCGGGCGATCAGTGTTGCTCCCAGTCTGGGGGGACTGCCTGATAGCCCAGACAGTCCCCCCTTGGCAAATTAGGCTCTGAAAGAGCGTTCACATGGCTGCAATAGGCATTCATAGTGTGTGTATATACATATGTATATATATATATATATATATATATACTGAACAAACTTATAAACGCAACACTTTTGTTTTTGCCCCATTTTTCATGAGCTGAACTCAAAGATCTAAGACTTTTTCTACACTTTTTCTATTTACACAAAAGGCCTATTTCTCTCAAATATTGTTCACAAATTTGTCTAAATCTTGTTAGTAAGCACTTCTCCTTTGCTGAGATAATACATCCACCTCACAGATGTGGCATATCAAGATGCTAATTTGACAGCATGATTATTGCATAGGTGTGCCTTAGCCTGGACACAATATAAGACCACTATAAAATGTGCAGTTTTATCACACAGCACAAGGTCACAGATGTCACAAGTTTTGAGGGAGCGTGCAATTGGAATGCAGACTGCAGGAATATCCACCAGATTGAATGATCATTTCTCTACCTACCATAAGCTGTCTCCAAAAGCATTTGGAGACTTCGCTGAACACAATTTTAGTGTTTCAAAACAGTAAAACATATCACAGAGATGATATTGTCAGTGAAAGTGACTTTTTTTTGCATTTTTCACACAAATGGCACTTTCACTGATGATATCATTGTTGTGATAAGTTTTACTGTTTTGAAACACTAATATATGTGTTCAGCCAAGTCTCTCGAGTATAACAGTACCCCCATGTACAGGTCGGAAAGTGTTTTTGAAAGTTACAGGGTAAAATGAGCATTTGGTAGCCCAGGAATGAGAATTACCCCCATGTAGGCATACCATTTGCAAAATAAGACAACCCAAGGTATTGCACATGGGGGATGTTCAGTCTTTTTTAGTAGCCACTTAGTCACAAACACTGGCCAAAGTTAGCATTCATAATTGTTTTTTGCATTTTTAACACACAAACAAATATAAATGCTAACTTTAGCCAGTGTTTGTAACTAAGTGGCATCTAAAGAAGACTGGACATACCCCATATTAAATACCCTGGGTTGTCTACTTTAAAAAAATACATACATGTGAGGTGTGATTAAGAGATTTATTACAGATAAGTGTTACAATGTCACTGTTGATAAATGTTAAAAGTATAAATATTAAGAAACAGCAATGTCCTACTTGTACTTATAGCCCTATAACTTGCACACAAAAAAAAAGCTAAGCACATGTTAACATTGGATATTTCTAAACTCAGGACAAAATTTAGAAACTATTTAGCATGGGTGTTTTTTGGCGGTTGTAGATGCATAACAGATTTTGAGGGTCAAAGTTAGAAAAAGTGTTTTTTCATATTTTATCTCCTTTTTATAGTAAATTATATGATATGATGAAAATTATGGTATCTTTATAAAGATCATTTAATGGCGAGAAAAACAGTATATAATATGTGTGGGTGCAGTAAATGAGTAAGAGGAAAATTACAGCTAAACACAAACACCGCAGAAATGTAAAAAACAGCCCTAGTCCTTAATGGTAAGAAAATTGAAAACCGGTCTGGTCACTAAGATGTTAAACAATGCAAACAAGGGAGCTTCACCAAACAATTACTGTGTAAAGGGTTTATAGATAACCGGACTGTGTGTGTCTCTTCCCTAATCTAATACTCCTTCAGCTGTGGGTCTAGAGGAGAGTGCCGAGTATCTGTATACGGTGTGCGGGGGGGGAAGGGTGATCTCAGCCAGATATCATCAAATATTACAGAAAACCTTTTCCCTAAAAAGCAGACTCTTAGAAGCCACTTTCAATCTCTATTTGAAGCATAAAGAATCCACAGGTGGGGATTATACCACCCAAACGCTTACACCGAGCAGTACAAGCCTGCTCTAAATAATGTGAGTAATATATTTTATACTTTTATAAAATATTTTATTCATAAAACAGAGAGCACTATATTTTATCCTTTTACTTCTGGGTCGAACAATACCAATATTGGACGCTAAACCTGTGCCAGATATCTGCCAATCAAGTATTACCTCATATGTCCTTGAGTGGGGATTATTCCACTTCACGCGTGTAATATCAGAGCTGGATATTAGCTCTGAAAAGTGTGAGTAATACTACTATTACTACCTTATAATTTTATTCACCTATATACTGTGCCATTGGAGTCCTGTTTTTGTCTTTCCTTTTTTACGTATGCTCCACTGAATTCCAAGCATACAACCGTGAAGATTTACTTCATCCTATATCTCAAGAGTCCTCTCTCTACACGTGGATCCTATCATTTCTGACTTATGATAAGTTATTTGGACTACTGATAACCATTCATGTTATATTATATTTTATCATCATTTTATAATATATATTTTATCATTATTTTATAACATATATTTTATTATACGTTTTAGGCGCACCCTTATTCTATTGTGTGTTTTCTTGTGTTTTATCTCATTGTTAGGGGATTAGAGGGGACTCCCCTTTGAGGTGTGCAGCCGTTTTACTACATTTCTCTGTGGCAGTTTAGCGCTGATTTTTTCTTTTTGTTTCTTCCAATTACTGTGCATGAGCTTTCTTTACTAAATCACCAAGATGGACCCAGCACTGTTTAACCTCTTTATGGTTCTTGGTCAAATAATGATTTTCTTTGTAATACACCACTGAAAACTGCACCTCAATGAGTAGTGAATACTTTTGATTTAATAAATATATGCATTTGTCATATCTACCAAAGGCAAGGGATTGGCACACTAGAAAATGTGTTATCAAGACCTGTTACAACCTAGTCTTCCAGGTCCTAGTTGTTGGATAAATAGTCACTTTTATTTAATTTCTGCTGCAGTTGACCAATTTTTTTTCAACATTACCTTTACCCCCAATATCAAAATAACTGATGATGTTGATATTTTCAGTGGTTATGTGGTTCCTTCATCAAAAACTAAATGCAAGCAGGACAAATCAGAAAGTGTTATGTAAATATTTACCATTGAGCAAAATTAACATAATAAAACAATCACTGACTACATGAAAAAGTGTTAAGATATTAACACTCAAGAAAAAATAATACTCCTTTAATATAGAATCTTTGTTTCCACAATATCTTCCATTTATCTCGTCATCCAAACATACGGAAAATGGTATAGCTATAGGTAATGCAAAATACAGAAAAATTGAGTAATTTCCTTAACACCTACTAATTGGTTATGTGCATATAGACTCATAGGATATTCCTTTAAAAAGTGTTTATCAAACTGTATGAAGTCTTTCAAATCTTCCTTTAGACACAATATAGGAAATGAGAGCACTATAATGCAGACCACATGGAATATATGAGTGAAATATACTTTCACTGGTGTTTCAAACGATCTAAAAGGCACATTGAGTATTAGGTTCATGCAGGATCCCCATTCTGTAGCAACACCATACTAGAAGCAATCTGGCAGGCACTTCTAGTATCAGTGTTCAGTCTTCAAGTGGAACTGTGCATCAATGACAAAGCAGTGTAAAGTAGGCCATGGTTGGTATGTGGCAATTAAAGGGTCAGCAAAACAACTTTAGCTTAATGAGGCAGTTTTAGTGTATAGATGATGCTTCTGACATTTCACTACTCATTTCTGTAATTTAGGAGTTAAATTACTTTTGTTTCTGTTTATTAAGCCCTAGCTACACTTCCCCTGGCTGTGACTGATACAGCCTGCATGAAAAAAAAAAATGGTTTCATATTCAAACAGATGTAATATGTAAGTTTTTATCTCCTGCTCTGTAAATGAAACTTCAATTACATACAGGAGGCTACTGCAAGGTCTTGCAAGCTATTAACAGAGCAGGATGTTACGGTTGCCTCCAGACTGGCTAGAAGTTGGGCCATAGAAAGCTCCTAGCGCTCACCAAAGGACCATCAGCACCGTAGACACTATAAGCACTGCAGACTTCACAAACCGCTGCTGCTGGGCTGGGATCTCGCCATCTACTATCCACCCTGGACCAATGACCAGGCTCCAGGTTCCAGTGGGTGAACCTCTTCCTTCTGTAGAGCGAAGCAGAATCAGGAACAAGAGCTCTAACAAGAGCTCAGTTGCTAAGGGAGTATGAAGAGCATAGCAATCCCTGTAGTGATTATAGCTGTCCCCTACAAACATGAGTCGAGGCTACAAGTTAGAGGGTCAAGTAGTTCTGTTTAATTGGCACCAAAGGGCCTTCTTTTATGGAGGTCTTACACATACAGGACCGCCCACAGGGTTTTGCAGAACAAAGAATAAACACGTAACATACAGTAAAAACACACCCATCAATAACACACAAATCCTCCCCTCTGCCTGTGTAATAATCACAGGCAGGAAAAATATACTTTTTATACATACACTGTAACTTTAAAAATATACGTCCAATCTTCATAAGATCCTGCTTCAGCACACCTTAAACATAAACACTCTCAAAAATCATACAAATCCCTCCAGTATATAAAAAGTTAGCTGGAAGTCCTTTATGACCAACCGCAAGCACATTTTCCTGCCCAAAACAGTTCCAAAGATTTGGGCTGTGCGGTCGGTCTATTTCAGGCAGAAAAATGACTAAGTCCCATTCGAATGCACGAACGGGAGTATTGGTGCATTTGGCTCAGTATAACAGTGAGTTCAAACAGCCGAACGGGACTTAGTCTCTGTAGCTGAAAACTCAGTGCAGGAGAAGGTAAGGGTCAGCGGTGTTCATTGAAATGTGTAGCCGATTTCAGTTCCATGGATTTGGCTACACATACCGCTGACCTCGTTCGAATGAACAAAGATGGTCGCCGCCACGTGTTTGTTTGTATGAACGGCGGCCCCCTAGCAGTCGGCAATTTACCTGCAGCAGGCTCCCAGCCTGGGAGGTAAATTGCCTGCATGCTTTCACTTCTGGGTGGTCCGCCTGTGTAATACTTGGTTCAGTAAGCCCCATTTACTGAACCAAGTAGGAAAAGGGTACAAACAAAGCATTTTAGGGGCCAGCAGCAACACAATAAAAATCCATTATGCCCAAATACTGTTCTTAAAGGGCCATACTTCTCAGGTCCATAGTCATGAGGAAGGAGGCTGGCAATTAGGCTTCTCCATAATACAGGGAAGAAGGGCAATTTGTCACTTAAAGAGACAGTTACGAAAGGCATTTTGTAACACAGGAGATAAGACATTCTAAATTAAACAGAATTTGCACAAAAAAAAAAAGAAGTGTAAATATTAGATCTCAATTTACAGGAAGTGTTTAGGAAGACTGTGTAAATCACATGCAGGTAGGTGTGACTAGGGCTGCATAAACAAAGTGATTTAACTCCTAAATGGCAAAGAATTGCGCAGTGAGACTGCAGGGGCATGATCTATACACCGAAGCTGCTTCATTAAGTTAAAGTTGTTTTGGTAACTATATATTGTCCCTTTAAATAAGAGGCAATGCTATACAGCCCTTAACTTATAAATGGTGTTACAAATTCTGCACCCTCAGTCAGTTTGCTAAGAGTAAATGCCACCACTGGTCTATTTAGCCACTGGCACCTGGCCGCAGTCATCAATATTGCTTTCAAATGGCACAGATGTGCAGTGTGTGAAGAATCTACTATATTGAACCCACAACACTATGCACCAAACCTATTTATCAATGCAATGACCATTTGAATATAAGCTCACCTGCCACGTCATGACAAGCCTCAGAAGGTAAGTCCTACACTAGCCATAGGGCTATAACACATCACATACAAATCGCCTTGCTGGTATCAGCTAAAAGGAAAATTTATCTGAGACTTATAAACTTTTAATAGAGAAAACATGGGGTGGCTGGCAGCAATGTAACGTAGCTGTGTGATACAATTATCATATACAAACACAAAATAAAGCACCGCACTTACAGCAGCAGTGGCTTAGTATCTGTCAGCTCAAACTACATAGTAAAAACAAAGAGAAAGTTACCTGCGCTCTGGCCAAAATCCCTATGTACATTTGAATAAAATACCCCTTCCTGTCTCATTGGAGATTCTTGGCTGATATCAGCTAATGTCTAATGTAGGACTTACCTTTTGAGGCTTGCCTTGATGTGGCAAGTGAGCTTATATTCAAATGGCCATTGGAATGAAACTAAAGAGCCTCCATTTTGTTCAAATGCACATAGGGATTTGGGCCAGAGCATAGGTAACGTTCTCTTTGTTTTTACTTGTTTTAGGTATTTTGAGCTGTTAGATACTAAGCCACCGCTGCTGTAAGCGCAGTGCTTTATTTTGTGTTTCTATTTATCAATGCACATGTGAATGCAGATATGACACTTTATTCTAAATGTTAAATAAATAAAAAAAAAAATAAACTACATATTAATTGTGAAAAATCTGACACTTGCCTTTTTAACACTCTAATATTGTATGCCTCAAACAATTATTGCAGAGAAAAAGTGGAAGAATCTGGCAGGCATTTCACAGATTATGACATCTTTTATCTAATTTCTCTAGCACTTGTTTAAGACTTGAAGAGCAAGTGGCATATTCCACCTTTATGTATTGATTTTTTTTGCCTTACAGAATGTTCCCTGCAGATTGACAGCACATACAAGCCATCTGTCAAACAAAAATCATTGCTAATCTAATACTTCATCTCAGTACTTCTAAACTCACAGCTGAACATCCTTGTGTAAAAGCAAGGCTTTTGAAACCAGGAAGAATATATCTCTATACTTTATTATAATAAATTCAATTTATTATGCTTCTACTCATTTTTGGAAGTTGCGGCAAAAGCTGCCATAGACCATTGACTTTGCTATAATTAAAACATGACCTCCATAAACAAATTAATTTATTTCTAAAGATTATTGATTACTTTTGATTGAGAAATTTGCATGTCATATGCATATATAAAAATGTATAGTGTTATTTACTAAAGAGAGAATTCAATGTGAATGCAAGATGAATTTAAAATTTTAGGTCAAAATAACTGGACTAGAATAATTTTCTAAGTCATCTGTTTTTCCTGTTGTACGCAATACTGGAGGCCGTATCTCTAAAAGTTTATTGATACTTTGGAGAGAGGTTCAGAGAAGGGCTACTAAACTGGTTCATGGATTGCAGGATAAAACTTACCAGGAAAGGTTAGATGATTTTAAAGGGACACTATAGTCACCCAGACCACTTCAGCTCAATGAAGGGGTCTGGGTTCCAGGTCCCTCAGGTTTTAACCCTTCAGATGCAAACATAGCAGTTTCAGTTTTCATGCTATGTTTACATTTGTGGTTAAGCCATATTATGCCTCAATCACGCAGAGCGTCCGTAGGAAAGCATTGAAAAATGCTTTCCTACGGACACTTTGAATGCGCGCATTTGGCTCCTGTGACGTCAGACGAGGATGCTGACGTCGGCGGGGGAGGAGAGGTAAGGGAGCCTGGCACTGGAATTAGGCTTTAACTCCTTCAGCACCACGGGAGAGTTGGGGGCACCCTCAGGGAACTATAGTGTCAGGAAAACTGATTTGTTTTCCTGACACTATAGTGTCCCTTTAACATGTATAGCTTGGAGGAAAGACGAGACCGGGGGGATATGATAGAAACATTTAAATACATAAAGGGAATCAACACAGTAAAGGACTAAACTATATTTAAAAGAAGAAAAACTACCACAACAAGAGGACATAGTCTTAAATTAGAGGGGCAAAGGTGATGATGCCTGCTTGTAGATATTAGTGTAACTCCTGCATATGAAGTTATTAATTCTAATGGAGTATGGTAGAGGATCTCATGGATATGAATGAGAACAAAATAAAACAATATACTGAATTGTGTCCGCTATGGGGTATACAGTACGTAAGTAGATATTTTTATTATTGTCATTTAAAGTTTCCAACCAATATTTAATGTAGACAGTTATTAATATTTTGGGTGATAGAATCTAGTTGCTAAACTTTTCAATTGTATACAACACATGGCTACTCTACCCTCCCACCCTCCCCCTTTCCCTATGCTCCTCCTGGCTGTAAATGCTTTCATATAACTGTTCTATCTCCATCTCTGTTCTTCAGGCCTCTTCCCACACTCCCAGAACCAACAATACTCCAGCTCTGCTTTTTTCCTCGGCACCTTTTCCTCAGTTTTTCTGCTAAGGGGACAGGACAACTGCACCGCATCAAAGGGACGAGGGACGGGGCCATGTACCGTCAAATCTTGGGTGAGAACCTCCTTCTCTCAGCCAGGGCATTGAAAATGGGTTGTGATGGGTATTCCAGCATGACAATGACCCAAAACACACAGCCAAGGCAACAAAGGAGTGGCTCAAAATGAAGCACATTAAGGTCCTTGAGTGGCCTAGCCAGTCTCAAGACCTTAATTGCATAGAATATCTGTGGAGAGATTTGAAGGTTCGAGTTCCCAAATGTCAGCCTCAAAATCTTAATTATTTGGAGAGGATCTTCAAAGAGGAGTGGGACAAAATCCTTCCTGAGAGGTGTTCAAACCTGGTGGCCAACTATGAAAAGTGTCTGGCCTTTGTGATTGTCAACAAGGGTTTTTCCACTGTAATGGACCACCTGACACCTCAATTGGGCACCTCCGCCGAGGACTGGTTCCTAGCTGGAACAGGGGACAAAACCTCAGCCCTCTTGCCCTCAGTCGCCGTGGCTTGACTGGGGTCCTATAACCGCGACCTCCTTCCTGGAGCTGAATGGGGAGTTAGCTCTGACACCCCCAGGCACTGTACGACACTCAGTCCTGGGAACTCTGGAACTGAATGTGGAATTAGCTCTAGTCCTTACAAGGACTTTCCCCGTTGAATCTCCTGCAAGCTGGAAAAACAGACACAGGATCAAATCTTCTTTCCCTCCACTAACAGGATGACACACAGTTTTGGAGTGTAAGCAGGAATAGCAGTTTAATGGAGGCACACTGCCTTTTATACAAATTTCCCAACAAGGTTGACTCCCAGGTGGACCTTCTCGGGCACAGGACACAAAGTATACAAGCCAATCAAAACAACGTAACAATGAACGGTACTCCCACATACAGTTCACAATCCCTCACCTCTGCCTGTGATACAATTAAAGTAGATAATACAATAACTTAATTGTCCCTTGACAGAAAAAAAAAACATATTTTTATAAAGTCCAATAACTACCCCAAAATACAACATATCCCCATAAAAGTCAAATTCCTGAAAGTCTCTTTTTGACCGTCCACAAGCATGGTTTCATGCCCAAAACAGCTCCAGAGAATCAGGGCTTGAAGTCAGTCTAGTTCAGTAGTTTTCAAATGAACAAACTACTGAAAAGAGTCAATAGTCTTACCCTGGAGCTTGTTCCCGTCATCCAGACAAATGATCTCACCGAACAGTGCCCTTCTAAGCTGAATAGAAACTAATGCAGGTGATGATGGAAGTCCAGCGGTGTTCAGGAGTTTCTGTACCCGATTTCTGTTCCATGATATTCATGCCCAAACACAGATGCCTGCATTCATGCAAACAAGATAGCCGCCACCTTGTGGTTGTTCATAGAAATCGCGGCCACCCAGACAAACAATTAGAACACTGTGGTAAGAAACGTTCCAAGTTGTTAATGGGTGGTAACAAGCTCCAGGGTCAGGGCCGGACTGGCCCACCGGGATACCGGGAAATTTCCCGGTGGGCCGTCGGCACCTGGGGGCCGGCCGCGTTCCTGGGCCGGCCCTTTAAATACTGCAGCCGCCTGAGCGCTCTGTGAAGAGTGGTCAGGGCGGCTGCAGCTTCTCCCCTGTAGCGTGGCCGAGCTGCACTCCGGTCCGCGGTGGCCGGCCGGCGGAGTGATAGGAAGGTGCACACTGAGTGTGCACTTCCTGTCAGTCCGGCCGGTGACAGGAAACAGAAACTCCTGTTCCGCGCGTGGAGTTTCTGTTTCCTGTAACCGGCCGGACTGACAGGAAGTGCACACTCAGTGCACCTTCCTATCACTCCGGCCGCCACCGCTGACCGGAGTGCAGCTCGGCCACGCTACAGGAGGGGGTAAGAAGAGGAGGGGGGAACAAGAAGAGGGGGGGGGAACAAGAAGAGGAGGGGGGAATAAGAAGAGGGGAACAAAGAGAGGAGGGGGGAACAAGATGAGGAGGGGGAATAAGAAGAGGGAGGGGGAATAAAGAGAGGGGAGGGGGGAATAAAGAGGGGAGGTGAAAGAAGATTAGGAGGGAATAAAAAAGTGGGGGGAATAAGAAGAGGAGGGAGGGAAACAAGATGAGGGAGTGGAGGGGGAATAAAAAGAGGAGGGAAATAAGAAGAGGGAGGGGGGGGGAACAAAAAGAGGGAGGGAACAAGAAGAGGGGAGGGGTGAACAAAATGAGGGGAGGGGAATAAGAAGAGGAGGGGGAATAAAAAGAGGAGGAATAAGAAGAGGGGAGGAGGAACAAGAGAGGGGAGGGGGGGAATAAGATGAGGGGAGGGGGGGAATAAGAAGAGGGGAGGAGGGAACAAGATGAGGGGGGGGAATAAAGAAGAGGGGAGGGGGGAATAAGAAGAGTGGAGGGAGGGATAAGAAGAGGGAGGGGGAATAAGATGAGGGGAGGGAGGGATAAGATGAGGGAGGAACAAGAAGAGGGGAGGGGGAGAATAAAAAGAGGAGGGAACAAGATGAGGGGAGGGGAATAAGATGAGGGGGAGGGGGGAATAAGAAGGGGGAGGGATGGGGAGGATAAGAAGAGGGGAGGGGGAACAAAGAGGAGTAGGGAGGGGGGGAATAAGATGAGGAGGGGGAACAAGATGAGAGGGAGGGGGATAAGAGGAGGAGGGGGGGAATAAGATGAGGGGGGAGAGGGATAAGAAGAGGGAAGGGGGAATAAGATGAGGGAGGGGAATAAGAAGAGGGGAGGGGGGGATAAGAAGAGGAGGGGGAGGGGGATAAGAAGAGGAGGGGGGGAATAAGGGGGGAAAAGAGGGGAGGGGACAAGAAGAGGGAGGGGGATAAGATGAGGGAAGGGGGAATAAGAAGAGGGGGGGGGGATAAGAAGAGGGGAGGGAGGGGGGGATAAGAAGAGGGAGGGAATAAAAGAGGGAGGGGGAATAAGAATGAGGAGGGGGAACAAGATGGGGGGAGGGGGGAATAAGAAGAGGGAGGGAGGATAAGATGAGGGGAGGGGAATAAGATGAGGGGAGGGGGGAGGGGGGGAAAAGAGGGAGGGAGGGAGGCAAGAGGGGGGAATAAGATGAGGGGAGGGGGGGAATAAGAAGAGGGGAGGGAGGGACAAGAAGAGGGAGGGGGAATAAGAAGAGGGAGGGGTGGGAATAAGAAGAGGGAGGGGGGAATAAAAAAAGGGAGGGCGCAAGAAGAGGAGGGGGGAATAAAAAGGGAGGGGAACAGAGAGGAGGGGGAACAAAAGAGGGAGGGGGGAATAAGAAGAGGGAGGGGGGGAGGAAGGATGGAGGGGAATAAGAGGGAGGGGGAAGGGAGGAGGGGAATAAGAAGAGGAGGGGGAATAAGATGGGGAATAAAAAGAGGGGGGAATAAGAAGAGGGGGGGGGGGAGGGAGGGGAATAAGAAGAGGGGAGGGGAATAAGAAGAAGGGGCAGCTCTATAGGACAGGGGCCAAGACAGGGAGCTCTTTCACACTACGCGCGCACACACACACACACACACAATGCATCCCTATACATACACAGAAACACAACATGCTTCCCTTACACACAGAGAAACACACAATGCATCCATTACACACACACACACAATGCAACCCTTACACACAAAGACAATGCATCCTTTGCATACATACACAGAAACAGACAATGCAAACCCGTACACACGCATGCAAACACACACACTTCTTTTCTTACATACACACAGAAACACAATGCATCTCATGCACACACATACAGACACACACCTTGCATCCCTTATGCATACAAACACAGATTCACACAATGCATCCCTTACACACAACCAGAAACACATAATACATCCCTTGTACACAAATACACACTGCTTCCACTACCCACAAACACACTGCATCACCTGCACAAACTGGTAACCCTAAACACTACATACCATAAGCACACATATTAGATCCTCTACAATAACACATAACACATCCCCTACACACTCCACTCCCTGTGAGCGAACTCATGGGTGGGTGGAACTTATGAGTGGGCCTTATGGGCATACTCACCGTCAGGCCCTGGGGCCCAGACCTTGAGCTGTGTAAGGCGCCCCAAAAAAATTGAGCTGCTTCCAATTCTCCCAGAACATTGAATTTTGTGACCACAGTTGCAAACAGCCTCCAGAGATCCTGTTCTACACCAGACCAGTGGAGCCAAACTGCAGCCCATCATCATCCTCATCTGCTTGTAAGTAGGCAATCTAGTATATTATTAGTGACACTAGTCTATAATTTACCTCACATTAAAGGGACACTATAGCTTAATGAGGTGGTTCTGGTGTCTATAGCTGGTCCCTGCAGGCTTTTTAATGTAAACACACACTGTGTGCAGCACTGGCGTTAGTTCATATGGCAGATCATATGGGTGGGGCATTGTGATGTGACATGTGGGGGCAGCAAATTTTTATTTTGTCTAGGGCGGCAAAAATCCTTGCACCGGCTCTGATCCTGGGCAGGTGCACCAGTCTACTTGACTGGTTTTGCCCCCCAGGCCTAAGGCTGCCAGCCCTCCCCTGGCCGCTGGGGAGGTCTTTTGGCGGCCGCTGGCGGACTTGTCCTGGCGGCCGCTGAGGGAGCTGCGCGAGCTGCGCTGGCTCTGCTCCCCAGCACGCAGCTGAATGAGACCGGCGCCGGAATATGACGTCATATTCCGGCGCCAGTCTCATTCAGCAGCGCGCGAGGGCGGGAGGGCACTAACACAGGAAGCACCTCTAGTGACCGTCTGAGTGACTGTCACTAGCAGTGTCACTTTGAAGCAATGTAAACACTGCCTTTTGTCTGAAAAGTCAGTGTTTACGTTGAAAAGCCTGTAGGGACATGCTATAGACACCAGTACCACCACATTAAGCTGTGTGTGTGCGTCTGCTAGTGAGTGAGCTTGCTTGCATGCGTGTGCCTGCTAGTGAGTGAGCTTGTGTTTTTATGTCAATGAGCTGATGTATATCAGTAAGATTGTTTGTTTGTCTATGAGGCTGTGTATCAATGAGCTTGTGTGTGTCACTGAAATGTCAGTGAAATTGCTTGTCTCTGCATGTGCGTATGCTTACTGTATAATTAAACGTTTTACCCTGAAAGGACCAATATTTTATATTAGAAAAAGCAATATATATATATATATATATATATATATTATATATATTACTCAATCATCTGTCCTGGCAAGACATAGCCTTACATATTACACGCGACAATATATGGCGCAGTGACTTATGGGGCTGGCACAAATTTTTTTTCCAGGGCTGCTTTGTATCCCCAGTCCGGCCCTGTCCAGGGTGGTCTCTGTTCGTGCGGTTGTTCGGTAAACGAACCATATAGTCCCAATTGCATGAACAGAGCCTGTTTGAAGTATATTAGCCAGTTTTATTGCAGGGGCTATAGTCACAGGGTAAAAGGCTGGCAGGTAGTCCCCTCCAAGAACTTGTGGTAAACTCACTTGAAAAGAGGAGTTTGTCACAGCCACCAAGTACTAGGTCGAAAGGATCAAATATTTATTTCAATCATTGACATGCAAATCAATCTATAACTTTTTTGACAGGCGTTTTTCTAGATTTTTTTTTTGTAGTTATTCTGTCTCTCAGTGTTAGAATACACCTACCATTAAAATTATAGACTGATCATGTCTTTGTCAGGGGGCAAATGTTCAAAATCAGCAGGGGAAAATACTTTTTTTTCCCCCTCACTGTATGTTCCCAACTGATAATGATCTCCGCTCATTGCCAAGCATATATAACCTGACCTCTACCCTGGATTTATAATCTCATATAATTTCACTTTCCTTAGTTTTCTGTTTGAGAATGTTTGGTGTTTTCCTATAGTAACCTTTTTTTTCTGTGTGTGTGTTCTTTGTGTCCTGACATGACCTTGGTTTTTTGCATTGCAAACATTTCTTCTTTTTAGAAGTGCTTCTTTGTCCCTTCTTTTGCTGTCCTTCAACTATCTGACCTGCCATGCATCTAACTATTCTAATACCTGTCACGACAGTGACCCCTTCACGCAGATAGTAACCCAGAAAGAGACGGATACCGGACCTTAGGGTGGCCGGACTTAACATCAGAGAATAGTCAAAGAAGTGTGGTGTGTTTTGCTTTAAATCCACGCCCCAAAAAGGTCCGGGAGCGTGGCCACGTTTGAATTTTCACAGCAAAATCCTGATGACATCTGCGCGCATGTGCCGCATCATAAGAGGGGTTTTGCCGCGAGCGGCTAGCGCCCGACAGGCTGCGCCGCCTCCCGGAAGCAGCCAGGGAGACCGCCGCGCTGCGTGGTCCAGAGGAGAAAGGTAAGGTATCGTCACAATACCTTAGTATTGTATTTTTACGAAGCTAGTAATGTGAATGTTGAAAAGGAATTTTAAATTGTTAATGGGTTAAGTGGCATTTAACTGCTGTCTATGTTTAGAATTCTGCTCGGAGAATCTTGAAAGCATTATCAAAACCTCAATATGACATCCGAAATAATAAATTTGATAATACTGAGAATAGCTTATTGGTGAGATAATCTTTCAGCACCTAGCCAGAATTTAATTAGGTATCTTTTCAGCAAAATGTGTAAAGAAAAACTTAAACATTATAACATCTCTTTGTTTCTTGTGAATTCATTACTTTGCTTTTTAACTAGATGCATTTTCAATCAGACACATTTCATTTTAATTTATTTGATAGTGACATTAACTTATTAGTGAGACACAATTCTCTTTTTATTTAGTTGATGTCCTGATTTAATCAGAGACATCCTTCGTTGGATAAATGGGCTCTGAGCGTAAGAAGAAATGAAAATATCGAAGCGCAGCAGTTTTCATATGGAGACAAACAAATGAATGTTACACCTCATACTGAGGCAAAGAAGGCAAACTAAATTATAACAATGATAATTACAGGGGCTTTGGTCTTTCAATCTGTATTGTTATCACAAATAATTAGTGTTTTCTACCAAAGACATAGGAAATTCCCTTTAAGGCATGCCTGTAAATATCACAGATGCACAAGAATGCATTTAGGAAAGCAAGTTTTTTTTTGTAAGATCCCTAATTATCTTTTATATATGCAAAGTTCTGCCCTTTGATAATGGCAATGTCATCAAGCAGAGTGCAGTTACGGATGAAATAATAAATCAGAGAAAAATCCTTCATTAGATAGCTCTTGCTTTCTTTTAATCACATAATCTTAGCTAATTAGCCAGCTATAGGAAGGCTTGCCAATTGCAAAATAGATACGCTATATTTTAAATTGTAAAACCAGACCCATACCCATAGTGATCCACAGGTTGTGAATGGTTCCTATATTCTCATCTTTTACAATGAGATAGAATACCTTTCTTAACCAGTTGTATCATCCACAAAGGCTGGCTGCAAAAAGGCAAGTTTTCTTTTATTTTAAAGTGTTATTCACATATATATATATATATATATATATATATATATATTTATAGAGAGAGAGATATCCAAAGAGGTAGCAGCACTCACGGAGTTTAAAAGTCTTAATCTTTATTTGGTCATATTAAAAATCACGATCAACGTTTCAGTCCTCTGTATAGGACTTTCCTCAGGATCAATACATTGTACACGCTTGAATTTTCTTTTAATTATATTTGGTATAAGATATTAGCTATTACAAGTAAATGTAAAAAGTTTGCATTCTGCACTTAATTATAGCTCACTGTGTGATCAAATAAGGAATCGCTAATAATTTTAGGATGGGCTGCATTTTATGTCTTATGTCTTCTCAGAGTGGTGGTTTGCGATGCATGTGTAACATATTTTTTCATTGCAGCTCAGCCTATGTTGTCTTGTTGTCTATTATGTCTTGAAAATAAAGATGGGGATGAAGATGCTCAGAATAATTGTTTTGGTATGGACTTTAGAATAAAAATTTAGCAATCTGGCCCAATTGGACCAATGGACCAGTCACTTATTTGGAAGATGGTCAAAATCCACTGCATTGTTTCAACATCACAGGAGCCAGAAGTGAGCACCTAGCATAGCAAACACTACAGATATGCATGGAGAGAGTGTATCAGAAAGAACCACAGCAGATGGTACCAAAAATGTTTATTGTGCAGTTAGTGATATAGTCTACAGCAAACATCTCATCTCTGCTCCCTGGATATTGCTGAACTACAACACCTAAGATTCTTTGGCCATCTAATGCATTCAACGAATTCTGGAGGTTGATGCCATCAACATCTATAAGGCCAACGTTTGGGACATCTAGTCTAATGCAACCTTAGTTGGACCAACTTCTGTTCTGGTTAGCATTCAGATCTTATCCTTGTTAGCATTGAAGTGCTGTGATGCATTTTTCTCTTGTGAAGTATGGTATGCCATTTGTGGGATAATTAAGGCACCTGTCATGTTTTTGCACTCTCTTTTGTCCTGACTTCTACCTCTTTATCTCTAATCTGTTTACAAAGATCATTGATTACCAAAGTTAATTTGTGTGAGCTAATTTGTGTGAGCTTCATAAGTTGCAAAGTAACTCTGAAGAATTATCTGAAATTTAAAATGCTTTGATTATAAATAAGCTTAAACCATTTCACTAATTGCGTGACCTTTCAAACAATTAATCTTAATTTGAGCTGATTTAGGACCTAGAAAATCATTAGTTTAATGGAAGAAGAAATCAATTGAATTCGATAATCACAAAAGCTCCTCTGAGGAATTTTAGTAAATAGTAATGTCACTTGGATCTCGAAGCGGACATCTGATTTCTTTTTTACAAAGATTTTATTTAAAGAGCACCTGAAGTTTAAAATTAACTTTTACATCGAAACATTTAAAACTTAATTCATTGACATTCAATTACAAGGTACAGAATTTGTGCTAAGATGGTTAATCAATAAATTTTCACTCAGGATAATGGATCTTTTATAATTGTATCAGACGGCTCTCCTGTTTTTGTATATTTTGGTTTTTGCCCTCCTATTTTTGTATGCCCTGTATTTTCATTAAAATGTCTCCCAATTATCTCATGACCTTTTCTAGTAAATGGTCAGCAATGCCTGGCCAGTCGCTAGTTTTAATGTTTAGTAGATTTAGTGGATATGCCCCACCTGTTAATGGCTTCCTCCAATGCTACCACCATTGTAGCAATATGAGTGTCTTATTGACACCCATATGATATTTATTTACTAATTTATATATTTTGTTACTATTTTCATGTGGTGACTGGCTAGCAAGCGATGGCCAGCTGCAACATAATTAACCCTAGCACTATCAGGGATTTTTAACTATTTGCTAGGGCAAATAGTTCTTCAAATTATAATTTTCAATTCCAGTGCTGTAGATTGGTTTGGATGAGTTTGGAAAATCAGAGATTTCCGCTTCCGAACCACAGAATTACAGTTTCGGGTTCAGTCCACATTTGGTTTAGTAAATCTGACAATTATTAATGTGGTCGGAATTTGGTAGGAATATGGAACAGGTAGACCATACATGGTGATGGCTGATGATGTCACCACTCTATGCAGGGAGTGAAGAAAGAGCCTAATGGTCAGATTCTTCCTCAGTCCAACTGAAGATGTATGAATATGATAGAGGGATCTAGTGTTCCGTGAAAGTAGCAACCAGATTTTCAGGTTGTTTACATATGCTTCATTTAAAAAAAAAAAAAAGTCAGATCTTTTCATTACATGCAGCAAGGGTTCTTATAATTAAGATCTGTTTTTCAAGATAACAGGAAGTATGGTACACCAATTGAGTTACTTCTAAGTGTGTTTTATGGACATGCATTTTATCGGGGGGGAGAGAGGGGAGATACAGATGGAAAAGAGGGCATCAAAGTTGGGGAAAATGATGCATGTTTTTGGTCTGGTCTATTGAAGCATACTTCTAATACACATTGCTAACAAAAATATTTTCTACTTGTCCTAAAGTCAATGATTCCTAATATACAACTCAATTGTTGACTTAATTCACTGATGTAATTTTTTTTTAACATCCAATCTATTGATCTATTTATTAACAATGATATCCCTCATTGACTCAGAGAGCAATGTGTCATTTTATGTTGTACTACGTATACTAGACAAGGCTGTCAAAATAACCTTTTATTTTACCTTTTTGGGAATAGCTAAAAAAAACAAAACACAAAAATATAAAATATCCATATATATATATTTTTTTTCTATGAGTATTTTAGATTTTTGTGTTTTTATTAATAATAAATTACTTTACTTTGCAGGAGACATTACTGATTTTTTTTCAATTTTGTTTTACTTTTATTAAACCTATTGAGTAGACATTGTACAAGGACTGAGTTTTCTTTCCAATATCTAAAACTGACATAGCTATTTTCTTGCACTTCATAAAACAAGTAACACAAATTAGGAGCTGCTCGACAAATAATTTCTATGAGCCAAAGGTTTCAAGCTTCTGCCAATTCCATCTACCTAGATACCAGGTGAATTGCATTCATGTGGCTGTCTAGTTAAATGTAACAGCTTGACACACACATTTCTTTGGTCTTGTGAAATTGGCTGACTTCCTAAGCAATAGCATAGACACAGAACAGCAAGTACAGTCTTCCTGCTGACACATAAGTGCAGTAAATGCTTAATTTTTCTTCCTTTGCATAAAACCAACAATGTGACAAGTGGATATTTTAGAAAAGGCTAAGAAAATATGAAACTAAAAATACAAAAAGGAAAGGAAAAAAGTGAATATGAAATAGGTCTTATGGAATCTACAGTAGAATGTTGCCAAAAGATGACTGCAGTCATGAGCTTTTATTTCAATAGAACTGACAAAATTATAGCCATTGTAGTAAACAAAAAATACAGAGATAATGCTCATAGATTTTTTAATTTGGCGGATGAAAATCAGTGATTATTACATAATAATATTATAGGTTTACTGTGAGAGCCAATCAATTTTAACCCCTTAAAGATGGCCGGTGTTCTATGCTGTCCTTTTTGGGGTGGCTTTAAATGCTGTAGGGCAGCATAGAACATCCCCGCCATCCAGGGGACTTACTGGGTCCTCGACGATCCCACGCCGGCGGTCGCAATCCTGAGGTCTGCCTGGGAGCACAGGCCGCAATAGCTCTCAGGCTTTCCCCCTCATGCCTGCAAAAAAGTTTTAAAAGTTAATAATAGTTGTTAAAAAGTAAATAAAAGTACTTAGATCATATATATAAATACACATACATAAACCATTATTTTAAGTGTACTTTAATTTTAATATATATATATAAATAATTATATAAATAGTAAAATACACTTAGAATGACGTTCATTATATATATATATATATATATATATATATATACTTTATTAAAATATATATAGTTCACATTTATATTTGTCCTACGCCAGTATCTGGTTTATCAATATGTCACTTATGGTTAGATCTTTACATTTAGATCACCGTTCTGATATGTTTGCTTACATATATTTTGATCGCAATTTCTTTTGTTTATATTTAGCCGCGTTACCATAGTAACGACGGCGTTATATGCATGATGTCACGTTGGGGGGCGGAGACTTTCCGCACAAGCGCACTCTTCCGGCTTGGATGCCAGTCTTAGTACGGAGCACTTTTGCCGCGTCACTATAGTAACGGCGGCGTTGTACGTCACGCTGGGGGGCGGAGTCTTTTGGCACATGCGCACACTTCCGGCTTGGACGCCGGTCCTAGCACGGCACCTGTGGTGAGTTTATTTGTAATTTATTGCATCCTATATATGGTTGAATTGTTTTGTTATACATTGTTTACATAATCCTGATGAAAGTCCTTGAATAGGACTGAAACGTCGATTTTTTAGGAATATTTAATAAAAGTTATTTTTTAATGAATCCGTGAGTGCAACCTTTGACACAGTTATTTGGATATTTGGAGCCCTGGGAGTGCACCCGGTTTGGAAATATGGAGTTTGAGTGCAAGGTACAGTGCTTTTTTCTTTATATATATATATATATATATATATATATATATAAAATAATCAATAAATAAATTGATAAAAAAATATATGTGTGTGTGTGTATATATATATATATATATATCTATATATGTGTGTGTGTGTATATATACATATATATTTAAATTCTACAAATATATTTATATAATATTTTTACATAATTAAGCAATTTTATTAATTACAATCTGAGGGACCTCCCGACAACCCAGGCAGGAAGTCCAGAGAATTTGGCTCACAAGCCCCATATTTAACCCTGCAACTTTCCAGGACGCCATAAAACCTGTACATGGAGGTACTGTTTTACTCAGAAGACTTTGCTGAGCACACATATTAGTGTTTAAAAACATTAAAACATATCACAATGATGACATCATAAGTGAAAATGCAATTTTTTGCATTTTTCATACACAAACTATACTTTCACTGACGATATAATTATTGTTGTATATATATTGTTTAGGCGAGATTCGAGGGCCCCACAGATTGCATCCCACATTTTCAGCGTCTGGACTGCCGGGCACATCTGATTTCTATCCAGGAATAATATTTTAGTGTTCCACATGGATGCAAAGAGGGAGTGCCCCATGCTGTCTTTAGATAACGCAATCCACAGCTTTTGTTTTGGGTGGGAATGCCATTCCAACACCCTTTGAAGAGCTACAGCCTGGTGGCATTTGCAGAAGTCTGGAAGAGCCGGGCCGCCTCCCTGCCACGGGAGACACAGTACGTTGTGCCTGACTCGTGGTTTCCCGTTCCTCCATATGTATCGCAATGTTTTGGAATGTAAGGAAGAAAAGTTCCTCTGATAGAGGTTCAGTGGCTCAGCCATGATCCAAATCCCCAGATAGTTCATCCAGTCATGGCACCAGTGGAGGGACAGTTGAGAACAGAGATATGTGGCCATAGTAATAGACAGTGAGATGCCAAGCACCTTGCATTTAGAGAGATTGAGCTTGAATCCCGACTTCGCTCCATAAGAGTCTAGCAACTAAAGGCAGGAATAGTCGATTGCGGGTTAGAAATGAAAAACATAAGGTCATCAGCATAAGCCACCACTTTGTGGGTCGTGCCATTTCAGTGGAAGCCCTCAATGTGTCTGCTCCGCCACACCACCTCCAGTAAGGGTTCCATGGACAGCGCAAACAAGAGCAGGGAGAGTGGGCAACCCTGCCATGTTTCATTGTGAATCGGAGAGCTATCCATCAGGGCACTGTTTACCCATACCCTCACGTTCGGTGAGCCATATAACGCCCCCATCCAATCCATCCATTTGGTTCCGAAGCTGCGCAATGTAGCCATAAGTAAGGACCAATCCACCCGGTCAAAAGCCTTCTCCGCATCAGTGGAGAGGAGAAGCAAGGGCGATCACTCTATGCATGCAAGATGTTGGATAGAGAGCTCACGCATAGTACTATCCCGTGCCTCTTTACCTGGGATGAACCCCGTTTGATCTGGTCGGACGAGGCCTGGGAGCTTCGTGCTGAGTCAAACCGTGAGGACCTTCGCGAGTAGTTTAACATCGAAATATCGACATCGACAATATGTCGATCTTCCACAAGACATGAACTTCTAACAGTTCCTTGTGTATCGAGGCTGAGTGCGTTTGTGTTGGGATTCGAGTTTGAAGATTGTGTCTACCAGTTCTTTGATGTGACGTCTTTTCCAGGCCTCTATTGGGATTAAGGAACCCCTGGAATCACTCTAGTGTGCCTCCCAAATGGTAACATCTGACAGCTCCCCGGGTATGTTTTCATCAAAGCAGGAGGTTAGCGCTTGTGAGATATGGTCCCGGACCTCTGGATCCAGGAACAGAGAGTCTTTCAGGTGCCAGGACTTCATTCGAGGACGAGGCAAGGGCAAGTAAATAACCATCTGTACTGGGCTGTGATTCGACCAGGTGGAAATGTCTATGCGTGCTGAATGTAGGTGCGAGAGGTTCTCCTGTTGCAGGAATAGCAGATCTATGCGAGAGTACCGGTAGTGGGTCACCAAAAAGTGGGTATAATCCCTATCTGTGGGGTGTTTTATTCACCAGTAGTCAATGAGCCAGAAAAGCTTGGAGTGATTTGTGGATGCCTCTGATGGCGCTTTGGGGGATACTACTGTAGCCTGTGGAGGAGTCAATCATGGGGTTTAGTGGGGCATTGCAGACAGAGGACAGAGTGGATAGGGTTTTGCAGATGAATTGTGATTGCGGTTTGGAGCATAAACAGCCACCAAGGTATAGCGGTGATCCATCACGTCTCCTTTAATGAACAGATACCTGCCCTTTAGATCCAGTTCCCTTTCCACCATCACAAACTGTAATTTTGCTGCCAGTAAGATAGCTACCCCGGCTCTACGAGCCATCAGATGATTGCAAAAATAGTTTTGCGGGTAATGTTTGGGGCTGCTGAATCGATGAAGTGTGTCTCTTGTAGGAAAGCAACTTATATGCACTGAAGCGTGAGGCCGACCAGCGGGGTTGAACGTTCTCCCCTCCCTTGCACCAGCGGGTTATAATTGGATAGGAATCACCTGTGATCGCCCAGACCCTCTGAGAAGTCGGGAGCACCCAGGAGAGTCCACACAATATAGGGGTATTCATTAGAGAGGTTGGGTAATTCAGAGAGAGAAGGTAAGGGTCAGGTACGAGACTAGAGTAGTGAGAGAGGGTATACCTATAGGCCTGAAAGGGCCGGTAAATGGGGATTTGAGAGCCTCCATACTGGGAGGGTGTTCATGTGACTGCGAGAGCAGTTGGCACCCAACCCCACCAGGTAAAACCCTATAGGGACTAATTGACTCCCTGCAGGGACGTAATTTACATAACTCTGGTTGGGGACCACGGCCGAGCCCGACTGGGAGGCACAACTGCCTAATTTATGGAGAGGTAACTGAAGTACTTGGAAGAAAATGCAGCTCAAGGCCACCTAAATGTAACTAATGAGCACATACTAAGTAGCTATGTAACAGTGCATTATGTACAGAAATTTCCCTATAGGTCCAGTGAGTGGCCACCGGTCGTGGCCCCTGGCTCCAGACATGCCCCATTGTAAAAAGATGGTGCAATGTGGAAGGCTAGGTATAACTCAGGCATAGCGATGCTACATTGGGTTGTGAGTATCATAGTGTCCTCCTTGGACTATGAAGACCAATTTTTTTTTCACCCTCTCCCCCCTCACCATCAACCTTTAACAAACTATTGGTATGGTAAATGTAACGGATCACCTGGCACCCCGAATGGGTACCTCCGTTGAAGGATGCTCCTAGCGCTTCCTGAGGATTCCAAGCACTGCAGCAGACACCACAACCACCGAACCGGAGAAGCATACAAATGCTCTCAAGCATACGAATGCTGTAAGCAGCTGAACAGGAAAAGAATACAATCAGCTTACACTCCTGGCAATCAGCATACAATACAATTCCCCCCAATAACGAGACGACACTTGGTTTTGAGGTCAAGCAGAACTGACTGTACTGGCACATACAGCCTCTTTTATTCACAATCCACAAACTTAGTACTGCCCACAGGGTTTTACAGAACAACCAATAACACACGTACATTACACACAGACACTCCCACACAAAATCCTCCCCTCTGCCTGTGACATGATTACTGAACACAATGGTTAATCTAATTATCACAGGCAGAGAAATACAGTATTATAAAACATATCACAGGGACCCCAAAACATGCAATAACCCCATAAAAAAAATTCACCCAGATCTGTTCAGTAGTTTGGAAGATGCACTTTAATGCAGATTCCGCAGAAGATATAAAGGCTATATGAAAAATAATCACTGTATAATGTGTCCCCTGTTGTATAGTTTAAAACTACTGCACGTTGTGTTCGTGCACCAAATACTGGCACCGTGTAGAAAAGTCCAAACAGTGTCTGTGAGTTAAGATGGCCACCATCCATTGTTCTCACCATGTGCCTCTGATACATGAAATGGAGGCCACCCAGTAACTCCACAGTATGTCCCCAGATGGTTCTTAAAGGGCCAGCAGCAGCATAATAAAATACAATATGCCCAAATACTGTATTTAAAGGGCCAAATCTCCCAGGGCCATAGTCAGCAGGCAGGAGGGAGGCAAACAGGCTTCTCCAATGCCCAGTGGAGAGGTTGGTTTCGCCACAGTAAATTATATGTAAAATGCTGGCAGCCACCTCCCTCACCCCCCCGCATGGTTGTACAGTACCCCTAAAATCGTAAAACGACCCTCCAGCTGAGCACCCCATTCCAGCAGCGTGAGAACCAGGCTGGGTGGTGTAGCACTGTGGTTAGCGCTCATGGAGCATGCAGGGCAGTCCCATTGGGTCCCCTCCCTTCACCCTCCCAAATAAGGGCTCCTCTCGCAGTGCTTGGTAGAGCTGTGTCTAGTCGCCAGGTGAGCTCGGTCCCGAGCGTCACTGGAGTGGTGGTCCCGCCGGGGAACTCCATCGTTGGCATCGTTGGTAGCTGCGGTCTCATGTCCAGGGGTTCCAGAACGCAGATTGGGAAGTCAATGGGGGGGTGGTCCAGTCTCTTGTGGAAAGCCGGTATCTCTTCGGGCCAACTAGCCTGCACCCATTCGTTGTGGTGTTTAGCTTGAAGGCTAAAAGGGAATCCCCATTTGTATGGGATATTCTTGTCCCATAGTGCTTGTGTGATGGAACACAGAGCTCTGTGGGCCTCTAGGGTCAGAGGGGACAAGTCGTTAAAGATGGTGACTTCAGCTTCCTGAAAACGCCAAGCCGGGTGTGATCTCGCCTTCCTCATAATTTTCTCTTTGAGCTGGAAGGAATGGAGACAGCAGACTAAGTTCTGGGGGGGTCCATCAAGTGTACGTGGTCAGAGTCTCCAGTGGGCTCTGTCAAACTGAATTTGGTCAGGACTCTCTGCTCCAAGTATGAGGCGGAAGAGCATGTTTAGTATCTTCCTCGCCCTGGGACTCTTGTACTCCATGTACTTTAATGTTAGATTGCCTGCTCCTATTATCTAAATCTTCTGTGTGCTGCCTGAGTGCCAGTAGCATAGAACCTTGCCTGGTAATGGCCTTAATTTGAGTAGAAGATACCTGTGCTTGGACCTCCAGGGCCTGTATTCGAGCATCGTGGGCTGGCAACTCGGAGCGCAGCACAGTCACCGCTGTGGTAATGGATTCATGCAGTGTGGCAGAGAGTGCTTGGAGGTCTTGCTTTGTCACCATCGCTTCGGTGAGTTTCTTGAGGTGTGCCCCGATCTTGGATAGCGTGGGACTCCCTGTGTCCGAAGGCCACCGAGGAGGCCGTCGAGAAGGGCACCAATTTGGTGCTGTCTGCGGCCTGTGTGGGTCCCGCCGGAGTTTGGATATATCCATCCATTGGACCAGTCCTGCCGGCGGACTGGCCTCACCTGGGGGTTTGGGGCAAGTCTGGGCATTTTGTGCGGCCCATCGGGTGAGTTTTGTGCAGAGGTATTATGCTGATTAATGCTTGGTGGCACGGAGCTCTGCGATCAGGCAGCCATCTCAGCCAAGGCTCAAACCATGCCCCCCCCTCCCCATGTACATGTTTTATGGTGTTTTCAAAAATTACTGAGTCAAATATAAGCCTTGAATTTCCTTTTTTTAACATTGAAATTTGCCTTTGAGACTGTATGGTAGCTCAGGAATGAGAATTACCCCCATGATAGCATACCATTTGAAAAAGTAGACAACCCAAGGTATGCAAATGGGGTATGTCCAGTCTTTTTTAGTAGCCACTTAGTCACAAACACTGGCCAAAATTAGCGTTCAAATTAGTTTTTTACATTTTTCACACACAAATATGAACGCTAACTTTGGCCAGTGTTTTACTCAGAACAAGCCCAAATCTGAATACAAATATTTACTGCAGTAACAGCTAACATCATTATGACATTCACAGTTAAAATGTCACGCAGAACAAAAAAAAATAAAACATTTTTTAATTTCTCTTTTTTTTTTTTACATTTTCTTCATATTAAATTATGTTGTGTATATATATATATATATATATATATATATATATATATATATATAGATATAGTTAATACAATGCTAAACAAAAATCTGCACACCAGTCAAGCCATAAGACTTGCTTTTCCCACAGAAATCCCAAATCAGCAGTGATGTTACAACTGCAAAGGATTCTGGGTGGGCATATGCAAATTAGTTTAACAAAAAATCCCATTTTTGCCTCATTCCATTTTAAACATGGATTCCTTTAAATTTGTGTTTGCAGTATACAACTGCTTGGAACACAATTTAGGATAAGATGCAAAACCAGTGAACCACTCATGGACAGCTGTTTCGTTGTTAATGCAACTCTTCAGCATGAGGTTGGTTACTGGTTAGAGGTATATATATATATATATATATATATATATATATTTGATGTGTCATGAAAGCCCTGTTTCTCCTGAACAAAATGAAATATGTGTGGGTGCATTTAATATAAAAGAGGTGAATTACGGTTGAACAGACATATAGCGCAAATTCCAGGTTTTGTTTATGTTTTGTTTTAATCACAACTTGTACTATTGGCTCAGTCCTTAAGGGGTTGAATAAACAATGTGTTATTTCTAAGTAGAATAACAACCAGACAATGGTAGCAAGTGGATGCCAATGTAAAAGTGTAACCAATCAAAGAAAATAAATGTAACCAGTAACGTGAAATGTCCACCCTGATTAATTTGATTTATAATCAGATGATTGATTGAATAAACATGTTTCGAAACAGTAAAAATACCAATGTCCATCCACATAAGAAACAAAGAAAATCTGGAAGGGATACAATAGCATGTTATGAGAAAGAAATAGCATAGACTATTACAAGTGCATTAGTGGCAATGACAATTAGTGCAGTCCATATCATAGACTTTGCAACATCTAAAACTCAACCCATCTCCCAAAGCCCCCCAGTGAAGAGTGGCTAAAGGCTTCAAGTATAATGGGAGGTTAAAGTACACAAAAAGAGGTTTCTAATATCCAAGTGCTGGAAGAACAGAGAAAAATTAGTGTAGAAAGCCCGTAAATGTACATGAGAGTTCCTGAGTCTTAGCATCCCGAGAACACTTGTTGGTTAGTTAAATTATAGTATCCCACAATGTCCTAATGAACGTCTTTCTTAAGGTCTTCCACCAGGAAGGGTGAAGGGGACATCTATTATGAGTTAGTAAGTTGAACAACAGGGCACCCCTCTTTCCAGATGTATATCCTCACAGCATTGCCTCTCAAAATCAGCCAAGTCTCACAGTGTGGCAGATCACTGCTGTATCACTGCCAAGGATACATTGCTCATAAAAATATTTTCAACGTGTCCTGAAGTCAATGATTCCAAATATACAACTCAATTGTTTACTTAATTCACTGATGTGATTTTTTTTTTAACATCAAATTTATTGATCTATTATTCATTAACAATTGATTCTATCATATGATATCCCTGATTGACTCAGAGAGTGATGTGTTGTTATATGTTGTACTACATATACTAGTACTAAAGGAATAGCTAAAAAAAAAAAAAAAAAGTAGTGTTATAGCTCCTTCCAGTGAGAGTAGTGTTTATAGCTTTCCAACCAAACATTAGCTGAGACTTGATGTCTGGTGTCTGGGAGATAATTGTGTTGCTGCTCTCTAAACTAATTATCTCCCATATACAGAGAGCACAGCATCAAAACACTCTAAAAATATAGAAAAATCAACAGGAACCCCCAACACATTATATACCCGGATAGCTGATCCTAACGTCCACATTGGCAAAATAGCACCCGGATCCATGGAGAATTGCCAAATTGCCACCAGGCTAAAGTTTTGCCTGGCTGCTAACAGAGTCCATGCCCTAAAGAGTTCCTGGAGAAATGGGGCTTTGGCCGGTCAAATGTCGGGAGTTCCTGTTTCCAAAATAGGCAGTCTCACCCTGGCTCTCAGGGAGCAATTATTCCACATGGTTTGGGAGCACCGTGACTCCAAAAAGCACTCATTTTGTTGTTTTGCAAGTGGGAGAAAACAGAGGGGAAAGTTGGAAAGTTGACCAGGAGATGGGGTTAGCTGTAGCCAGACTAGAGTTTTAGAAGAGTTGTGGAAAAGCTCTGCTATAGTCCTTGCGACTTTCTGGACTCTGGTTATGGACAGAGGAAGGAGCACTGATTGGCCATGAGAGAAAAGTGATGGGGGCCATGGATGGTGAGTATAGTCTTTTGGGGAAGACATATAGGAAAAACAGCCTGGCTGCGGATGGTAACTAGGTGATGTGTCACACACAGTATTGTTGTGGATCAGAAATGTTGATCTTTGTTATGTTCAGAGGAAGCCCAAATTGTTGTTACAAGTGCACTTGGAGAAGCGAGAATTACACACCAGACACCTGTTGGTATTCAAAATAAGCCTCTGATGTTTTATTCATCAGCTGGGTTTTATACATTAAAAAGTAAGTGCTTACGTGCAAATACTCTTAGAGCAGTAATGGGAAGAGAGTACAGATAAGACATAGGGATGAGCATCATGTACACATAACAAATAAGTTTCAAGGTAAGAGAGAACAAAATGATTAGAGCAGAGACATCTCAGGTGTGGGCTCTCTGCTCCCGGAACTTAGACATATATGGTCTTATGTGTTGTTTAAGCATAAAGCATTTCCTGAGTCCAAGTTAGCCAATTTTAATATATGACACCTATAAGCTTGAGCCCTGGAATCAAGATAAATTATATCACAGTATGCAGAATATCTGAAGAAATGAGAAGATGTAATAGGACAAATGGTGATATGTCATTCTGTTTATCACTGTGGGTGTGTTTGCAGTGGAAATAGGTTCTGTAATGTGCACATTCCCCCTTCAGAAGAAAATTCATCAGATCCCGTAGTACCTGCAGGGAAATTAGGGTTACCGCGCAAGGGGAGCAAATGTTGGGAGCTATCAAAAAGAAGAACTTATTCAATGCCACATGGATATTCTGGCATCCTGGCATTTATCTTTTGCCTACCTGCCACCCTTCACAAGGTCCAACCATGGTGGAGCAGCTGCAGCAAGGTCAGTGTGTGAAAGGTCCCCCTTAAGTCCCACCCAAAATTTGGACCTGTCAGGAACTGTCAAGGAGATCACTCTAGAGAGATGGATCTACTTTTCCATGTCTGGAAGCTTTGGAAGATACAGCAAAGATTTTACCAATCCTTGTGGTTTGTTCCTTCATTTAAATGTATGAATGTGGGTGCTCAGTTTGGTGAAGAAAACAACTTGATATCTTCCCTTTCCAAATACTATCTTGTGACAGAAAGACTGGTACTGTGAGTATGTGTATTCTGTAAATTTTCTCCCTTTTATTGTATCTGTTTGCTGGTGTATGTAAATTTGTTTATACCATATTTTTTATTTGAATGCACTGTGACTATTTTGTGCTCATAGTAAATGTTTCTTTCTTAAATTCTGCCTTGGATAAGAATCACATTATCATTGACATTTATAGAATAGTTCTGGGATTTTTTTTGGAATTAATAATTAACTTACATTTTAAATCTGATTTGATGGGGTAACCTCAGCCACCACATCAATAAATTGTCTTGGTGGTGGCATGTTTTATAGGAGTGGGTGTTTTTAAGATGGATTTTTTTTTTTATGATTATTGTTGGTCCAGTGCAGACAAATGGTGATTTTTTAACCTTTTCCCTTACTGAAGCAATTCATGTGCATTCCTTGGAGTGGTAGAGTCTGCGGCATAAGATATGATGAAAGATATTGCATGAGTGGATGTGTTTCTTTGCATAACATTAATGTACTTACATTTATATACACTATCATATGCTTGCAAGTTTTGCCAAATAATCTAAAAATACCCAAAACAATATGAAAAAAAATAGCCATGTATTTAAATAAATAATTTAGATAGGTCCTAATTCTTTCTTTCTTTTCATGCTTTCTTTCTTTTTCTTTTTTTTTTCTTTCTTTCTCTTTCTTTTTCTTGCTTGAGACTTGAGACAGGAAAAAATGAACCACACTCCAATCATGTGAAGATCTGGGTGCTAAACTGGCCCACGGGCCAGTACCAGCCCCAAGCTTGACAAAGACCCTTCCAGAAGTCGAAACGTTGTGGTGTCTCACTTGTCCCAATAAATACATTTGAAGATACTTGGAGTGCCTGGATCCTCTTTTTACCATTAACATTAGACACTGTGAGAACCCTAGACGACCCTAGATTCATAATATGCTATTTTATTGCAGAAAGCTATTCCATAAGTATACTCATTGGAATTAGCAGACTTGGGAGGAATGTCTATTGCTAACTTGGGGACTCTTCTCGAATAGCAACAACTAAAAGACACCTGCTTTTCCTCATCTTCATGAGTCATCCTCATGTAAAACATAAATGATTAGATCTCAAAAGGTTTACTGCTGCAAATGACACCACTTCTATAGAATGTATCTACTTAGGCTGTGTGAGAGTGCATGTTGTATTCTTTTACTATTAGCATTTACATCACGACCAAGATATGCTGTAGCGCTTTACAACTTGTGGGACAGATACATTTAATGAATGTATAATTTTTTTATTTTTTTCCAGTAGGATGAAGTTTACATTAAATTTATTAAACATATTTGTAGTAAATACTATTAGAACATGAAATAATGCCAATGTGCATATTAACAGAGTTAGCAACTTAGCACAGTGTCTTAAAACATGTAATGCCAAGCTTTGTGAACATTGCCTTGAATTTGGACCTTTGAGGATTTGTATCTCACTGATGTTTTTTTTCTATTACAAATGATAAAACAGTTTTTGAATGGCAATATGTATATAAAACATACAAAGTCCAGCAAACTCACTCATTCACTAAACAGCGATTTCAAGGCTCACAGAATGTAATAGTTTTATTTAGAAACACTGAACCTAGGTAAAACGAATGGGGGTGTAGTTACAGAATATGATCATACATTGCATAAGCCTGCCATAACGCCAATGTTCCCACTCTTGGCAGGTGAGTTTACCTGCAGCACCCTTAATTATGATTCGTCTCTTCAGGAAATCAATTGTGGAAAACTAACCATGTAGGTCTCTAATATGCAAATATTGTTTTTGTATTAGTAATAAAAAAAAATATATATATATATATATATGTCCTTTAGAAAGTAAATAAAAAATAAAAAAAATAAAAAAATGGGAATATATTTTGGAAAAAATGGTGCAGAACATCCCAGGTAACTTCCTGCCTTACAGTGAAAAAACTATTGTAAGCATCAATATTACCTTAAGAGGTTCTCTATCAATTTTGGCTTTTCCCTTTCCTTGTCACTTGGTAGTAATCAAATGACATTTAAAGATGATAAAGGTTTCAGTGATGCGTTGTTAGGATCATGCTGCTTAAAAGTACTTTTCTGCACTTAGCACCACAAGCAATTTGAATGATTTAAAAAACTGCCATAGTAACATGAAAGCTTTATGACATATGTACAGTTTGCGTAGAAGCAATTGGACTTTACTGTTGCTAAAAGTCAAACAACAAATACTATAAATAATTAGATATATTGAAAACAAAGGCAAAATTCAACTATTTTGGCAGCCCACTCAATAAATTACATAACTAGATTTCAATATGAAAAGAAGCACTAACATTACCACTACTCTTTACTGAGCAACACTTGACTTCTCTTTGGTTTGACAACCAGTCTTGTTCCAGTCTTGAGCATATCAATATTGGACACTGTAGACGTCTTAGTATCCCCCCCTTTTTTTATTTTTTATATAATGCAATAAAATATGAAAAAGCAATGTTTTAAATAAAACACAAAGATACTCTTAGGGTAGCATTAAAGGTTAGTAAAGGGACAGGGCCGGTGCAAAGATTTTTGCCACCCTAGGTAAAAACAATGTTGTTGACCCTTTCGCTCCTCCCATGGTGTGATATCACAATGATCAACCCATACGAACCACCTATGTCATGACTTCACATCACATAGAATTGTCAGGAATTCAAAATTAATTTCATATTTAGGTAAAAAAAATTGCCAAACTGCAAACATGGCTGAAATGGAGATTTTTCCATTTGGCTATTTTGGCCTTAAATTTTAAATTCACTCTAAATCCATTTTGAATTCCCAGCAATTCTCACTTTGAATTTAAATTTTGGTTAATAAACTTGTTAAAGCATAGTTCAAATTGCACATTTCATTAGAGGAACACTCCAAGCACCATAAAAACAATATGAAGATGGCCTAGGCAGTTTGTCCATGAAAGCATGGGAGCATAAGCTGACAATCGGATGATGCCCCCTGACGGTGCTGCAATAGATGTCTGGAAGGGGGCCTGGTTTAATGCGAAGATGGTTGCTAGTAACGTGGCCTGAGGCATGCACTACATTAACAGTCCAACTTGATAGGGGGACAGCCCAAACGAGCAGTTAAGCCACTGCCAGTGCCTCACTTAAGAAGCACCTTAGCGGCTGCCTAATTGGCCCAAAAGAAGCACCGACTCTATATAGGGGTTAATTTTTAGAGTTAGGATAGCGTAGGGGTTAATGTTTAGCTTTAGTTTAGTTTTGGAGTTAATCTATAGTGATAGTATAGTGTAGTATAGGGTTTAAGGAGAGCATTTAAATTTAGAGAAACACTAATATTTTTGCCCTAGTACTGCCCAAGATAAGCAATAGTTACAGTCCCAGGTAGCAGCTATTTTAATTGCTGCCATGAATATAATGACAGCAGCTTTCTCTAATCACAGGCACACACACATTCACTGATAAGCCACAACATTAAAACCACCTACCTAATATTGTGTAGGTTCCCCAAAACAGCACTGATGCATCTAGGCAAGGACTCCACAATGCCTCTAAATGTGTCTTGCGGTATCTGTCACCAAGACATTAGTAGCAGATTCTTTAAGTTCTGCAAGTCGCAAAGTGGAGTCTATGTGGATTGGATTGTTGTTCCAGAGCATTGCACAGATGATCAAATGGATTGAGATCCAGGGACTTTGGAGGCCAAGGCATCACCTTGAGATCTTTGTCACATTCCTCAAATCATTTCTGAACATTATCCTGCTGAAAGAGGCTACAGCCATCAATGAACACTGTGAAGGCATGTACAGGGTTGCAACAGTCTCTAGGTTAGTGGGATGTGTCAGCGTAACCTCCACATGAGTGACAGGACCCAAGGTTTCTCAGCAGTTCATTGCCCAGAGCTGCCTCTGCCTACTTGCCATGTTCCCAAAACCATCAGGTAAATGATGTACATCTAATAGAAAACATGATTCATCAGACCAGGCAAACTTATTATTTTGCCCTATGGTCCAGTTCTGATGCTCACTTCCCCACTTTCAGCAGTGGACAGTGGTCATAATGGACACTCTGACCAGTCTTCGGCTATGCAGCAAACTGTAATGCACTACGTGTTCTGACACATTTCTATTATGGCTAGCATTACATTTTTTAAGCAATTTGAGTTACAGTAGTTCTTGTGTGCGATCGGTCTAGACAGGCAAGCCTTTGTTTTCCATGTGCCTTGGGTGCCCATGACCCTGATGCTGGTTCACCAGTTGTCCTTCCTTGCACCACTTTTAGTAGGTACAAACCACTGCTTACCAGGAACACCACACAAGACTTGTAGTTTCGGAAATGCTTTGGAACCCAGTCTTCTAACAATCACTATTTTGCCCTTGTCAAAGTAACTTTTTCCTGCTATCAGCACAGGAAATTCAAGAACTGACTGTTCACTTCCTAATATATCCCACCTACGAGGTGCCATTTTGATATATTCAGTGTTATTCACTTTACCATCCAGTGGTTTTAATGTTGTGTTTGATCAGTGTATACGCATTTGGATATATTGTGTATATGGGTATATATATATATATATATATATATATATATACATATATATACACACACCTATATATATATATATATATATATATATATATATATACACACATATACACATACACATACATATTTATTTATCTCTAAAAAAAATGCATTTGAAAATAAAACATTTAGTATATTAATTAGCACACCAAAAGCAATTGTGTTTCTGCTTTTTTTAAAATTTATTTATTATATTTTGCCATGTGCAGGCTGATATATTACAGCTATGTGGCATTGGGAGGTTTGAGACAACATAATCCTAAAATGTAGTAATAACATCAAAAGATTTTTTGAAAAGAGAATCGAAAAAGATAATTAATGTATTAGTCTGTGGTTGATATCCACAAGCTTACAAACACACATTCAGTTCTAACTCTCCTCTTCCAGATGAGCTGAAATTTTGTTTTCTCTAGTGATCATATTGTAAGACAAAAGCTATTGCTAAAATTGCAAAATTTGCAATTAAACATAATTAGTTGCTCGCAGGAATACAACTGTTGCTTTTGTTAAAAAAAAAATCTTAGTTTTGATTTACAAGGGAGCAATTTACATAGATTTCAGAAATAGAGCAAATGTGCCCCTGCTATTTTCAAATCATTATGTGTGTAATGATAGAATGTTAGTGCCACAGCTCTGTTTTGATATGATTAAAAATGAAACCTTAGAGAAATACATTCAATTATTTTGGCAAAAGCCAGGTGAAGGCTCTGTTGAGCACTGGGCATTATACCAGTTTAGCCTCCCTCCTCAACATGATCTCTTTCACATAAATTGTGATCTGAATTTTCTCTATTATACAAGATTAATGCCTTAATCTTGACAGATCAAGTAAATATTAAGTAGATGGGCCTTGTTGCCCCAGATCGTATTAGACTACAATTTCCATAATTACTGATTTGTCAGCTAGGAATAAAATAATATTAAAGCACATCAGCATCAGTGGAAGCCAATTTCAGCACCCTTAAGTAAAATGTTTCTATGTATAAATAACAGAGCACATTGCTTTAATTAAACAACAAATATTGAAATTGGAAAGAAATATCTCCAATTTGCCAGTACTAGCTTAATTTTGTTTTATAGGATTGTCATTGCACTACCATTCATGTTAAATTACAAGTCTTCAATCCTATATGCTGATCTATGTGCTGATCTATGGACATTAGGGGTGCCCAAAATATATATCCCCACAAGTTTTAAAACTACTACTCCCATGATGTCTTGTCATTCTAAAGGCATGCACAGACATGTAAAGTATCATGGGAGTTGTAGTTCTACAACATCTGGAGATCTGCCTTTTAGGCACCCCTGGAATACATCATGTACCCTGCTTTGTGCGTTCATACGTACCTTATTCCAACAGCCCTTCCCTCTCAACTCCAATTATTTGCTGTTCTTCTCAATCTATTTTGAACGTTCTAAAGGCTTGATTGCAATATTCATGCCTTTGCAAGTTCCCCTTTCTCCAATATTTATTTCATTACCTCCAATTTCCATATTCTAGTTTAACTTTGTAACCATTGCATATTTGCATATATTCTTCTTTGTTCTTTTCACTCTCTGTATGTGTCTATATTCAGATTTCTCTTCCACAAACAATGCTCCATATCTATTATAGAAAAGGGTTCTATGACTGTTTCACACCAAGACAAGAGCGTAAAAAAACATGTGTCTAAAGTGTTAACAAAGTCACAGAGGTGATACACAAGTGTAACACTCCAGGTGTGTCTCAGGGCTTAGCCCTTAATGTATGAAAAAAGGAAAAAAGAATAAGCCAAAATCTTCTCACATAAGTGAGGAGAGGACTTCCTGGATATATACCAGTATCTAAAGTAATGGTATGATCTCTATGGTGGAGACAATTGTAACAAAAACTTAACTTATAAGCAAAATGGCTATATCCATAAATTGCTTATCCTTGTAAGGCTATTCCTATATTAGATGAGACAGGTCTACCACACAGTATACATGACTGGCTTAATTGTCGGTAAAAGGTAGGTCCAGTGTAAGGTAGATTCTGTATGTATATTAGACAGAGTTGAGCAAAGATCCTCACAGTATGTGTATCAAAATAATATACAAAGTAATCATGCCAATAGTATTGATAATACTAGCAGGTGTTACTTTTGATGTTGTGATGGTAATTGCAGTATGGATGGTCTTCACATAGACTGGTAAGAAGGGTATTTATGTAGGAAATTTGTAGTAAGTCTCACTCCCTTTAAATCTGACTAGATAGAAAAATGGGGGGAAAAAAGGAAGACATTATTGCAACAGAAACTTAATTTTTTTACTAACTAACTATATATATATATATATATATATATATATATATATAAAAGCAATAAGTGTAGCTGCACTCACCGTTGGCAATAAAATCTTCAATGCTTTATTCAATTCATTAAAAAAGGATCGACGTTTTAGTCCAGCTTGTGGACTTTCCTCAGGATCAAGACACTGAGGAAAGTCCACAAGCTGGACTGAAACGTTGATCCTTTTTTAATGAATTGAATAAAGCATTGAAGATTTTATCTCCAACCGTGAGTGCAGCTACACTTATTGCTTTTCTGGATATTTGAACCCTGGCTGGCACCTGGCAATGAAATTTAGTACTAGAAATTTAGCATTTTAGCGTTGCCGACCGCTGACGGTCCTGAACCATCACAACGGTCTTATGTACTTACCCGATCACCGTCGTTCCCGCGGCGGCGATCGGCGGTGCTCTTGGTGTGGGGAGACTGCCTGCAGCCCAGACAGTCTCCTCATGGCGGATTAGGACCCCTGAGGCCATGTGATCGCTTAACAGAGCGATCACATGGTCACAATAGGTGTCCATGTGTCTGCCTGCAGAGGGACTGCCTGTGCTGACAGGTAGTCTCCCTGCTAGTGTAAAATAGTGTAGTCTCCCTGCTAGTGTAAAATAAAAAAAATAATAATTATATATCATATATAATGTCATACTAAGTGTATTTTTAAATTAATATGTACATATATTAATATAAAAATACACTTATAATTAAATTACACACGTGAATATATATATAATATATAATAACTATATATATTGTATATATATATATATATATATATATAGATAGATAGATAGATAGATATATATATTATTATAAAATACAAATAAGTAATTTAAATGAAATAAAAAAATGTAAAAATAATAAAAATTAAAAAAATTATATATCTATATGAAATTTTATTCTAACTGTATTTTGATATTAAAATATATATATTTATATCAAAATACAATTAGAACAAAATTGTATGTATATATATATATGTATATATAAATAAATAAAAATAATATGAAATATACATATGTCCATATACAAAATTACATAAATAATTATATAAATATACACGTAGACTTCAAATATATAAATATGCATTTATATTTAAATTCTATGCGTGTATTTTTTTTAATATTTTTACATAATTAAATTATTTTATTGATTGCATTTTGAGAGACCTGCCTGCCATCCCAGGCCAAAAGTCCAGAGAATTTAATTTGCCAGCACTGTATTTTACCCTGTAACTTTCTATGATACCCTAAAACCTGTACATGGGGGGTACTGTTTTACTTGAAAGACGTTGCTGTACACAAATATTAGTGATTCAAAACAGTAAAACATATCACAGCGATGATATTGTCAGTGAAAGTGACCTTTTTGCATTTTACACACACAAACAGCACTTTTACTGATGATATAATTGTTGTGATACATTTCCCTGTTTTGAAACACTAATATTTGTGTTCAGCAAAGTCCCCCAAGGGGTATAATAGTACCTCCCATGTACAGGTTTTATAGCGTTTTTGAAAGTTACAGGGTCAAATATATTGGTCAAATATTTTTACATTGAAAATGGTCAGGTTGGTTACGTTGCCATTGAGAACATATCACAGCGATGATATTGTCAGTGAAAGTGACTTTTTTGCATTTTACACACACAAACAGCACTTTTACTGATGATATAATTGTTGTGATACATTTCCCTGTTTTGAAACACTAATATTTGTGTTCAGCAAAGTCCCCCAAGGGGTATAATAGTACCTCCCATGTACAGGTTTTATAGCGTTTTTGAAAGTTACAGGGTCAAATATATTGGTCAAATATTTTTACATTGAAAATGGTCAGGTTGGTTACGTTGCCATTGAGAGCATATGGTGGCCCAGGAATGAGAATTACCCCCATGATGGCATACCATTTGCAAAAGAAGACAACCCAAGGTATTGCAAATGGGGTATGTCCAGTCTTTTTTCGTAGCCACTTAGTAACGTTCAGTTTAGTTTTTTACTTTTTTAACACACAAACAAATATGAACCCTAACTTTGGCCAGTGTTTGTGACTAAGTGGCTACTAAAAAAGACTAGACATACCCCCATATTAAATACCCTAGGTTGTCTGAATATGTACATGTGGGGTGTTATTCAGAGAATTACAATGTCACTATTGATACATTTTAATATGTTTTGAAACCGCAATATCCTACTTGTACTTATAGCCCTATAACTTGCAAAAAAAAGCAAAAAAGCACATAAACGCTGGGTATTTTTAAATTCGGGACAACATTTTGAATGTATTTAGCAGTTTTTTTCATTCGCTTTTGTAGATGAGTAAAAGATTTTTCAAGTAAAAGTCAAAAAACATGTATTGTTTTCAAATTTTTTTCATATTTATTTATTTTTTAAATTAAATTACATGAGATTATATAAATAATGATATGTAAAGAAAGCCCTTTTTGTCCTGAAAAAAACAATATATAATTTGTATGGGAACAGTAAATGAGAGAGCGGAAAATTACAACTAAACACAAACACCACAAAAGTGTAAAAAGAGGCCTGGTCGCAAATGTACAACATCGCAAAAACAGTCCGGTCCTTAAGGGGTTAAAAATCGGTCAGAAATGGGCCTGGTATAAGGTAAATCATGTTTATATTTCTAAGTCAGATTTCTGTCTGAGATGGAGCAAAAAATCATCACAAAAAATTTATCAAGGTGATACAATTAGAAATAATACCAATACTAGCACGTGTTGCTAGTGGTGTTGCAATGGTATTTGCAAATTAGTCCAATGAGAAATATATGTGTCTGTCCAATGCTGTGCTTCTTGCAAAATCAAAAAGTATGTAAACTCAGCATGGCTAGTCTTGGCATGAAATTACAGAAAGGGATATGAAAGGAAAAAAATGATAGTAAGCCTCTCTCCCTGTAAATCTGAATAGATAGGAAATAGGAGAGAAAAAAAGGAGATTAAATTAGCAGGTCGGTCACAAATAAAAAAAATCACTCGGTCAGTGTCTAGTTAAAAATGTTTGGATACAGCCAAACATGTATAAGGTGCCTCTGACAAAGGTGCACACTTCTATGCACCAAAACTCATGTCAGGTTATTTCTAATCTCACTTTGACACTATGGGCAATACAGTAATACTCAATGATTGTTTTTTAATAATCAGTTTAGTGTCCTTAATTACTGGAAAGAGTCTGACTCTTAAATGTTAAGGTTGTATTTCCTTTGAGAAAACATACAAATATTGTTTGTGGTGCATTTAAAGAAGTTTGGTTCTTTGAAATAAGTTTAAAAAATGATCTATGATTTGTTAGTAAGGATGAATTCTGCTAAAGTTAAAAAATAGCTCATTTATTTATTTCTTATGGACAGGAATTAAAAATTATTTTTAAAAAAAGGCATAACACAACACTTAAAGCCAAATTCTACCTATGAGCTCAAACCCTGCTCAATGTCCACCAGAGGCATAACTAGAAACCAGAAAACTGCCCTGGAACTCCCCGCATACGTCTATCCCCCGCCACTCCCCCCATACGTCTACACCCCCACCCATACGTTGTCCCCTCACACATGCAGACAAACAGATACACATGCAGACACACACACATATACAGAGACACACATAGACACACACACATACAAACACACAGACATACAGACATACATATATACAAGCACACAGACACAGAGACACATACATACAGACACACAGACAGAAACACACATACACACACAGACACACATACATACACACATAAAGAGAAACGTTCATACAGACACACATACATACAAACACACATACACACACATACATACAAACAAACACACACATATACAAAATGTGCATGAGGGTGACTTCTCTGGGGTCCAGTGGCTCAGCCTGATGGGAGTCAGAGTTCCCACTCTGACTCCCTCTTCTCCTTCCTCCTGAGCAGGCTCTGTATAAGCTGAGAGGAGTGACTGGGGCACCTCATTAAACATTAGCGGTTAATAAAACTGGAAGCATCCTTGATTAAAATGGGAGGATGGAGGGATGAGGGAGTGAACTGGCTGCCAGGTTGCATGATTCATGCTCCATTTAAGAAAGCCTCAACGGTGAAATGCGTTATTGGATGTTTTTACTCTCTATTGTAATAAAGGGAACCCCTTTTTTTTGTACAAATATACCTTGGTTTGTGCCAATTTCCTTTATACTGTTCTTTTTTTCATACCACCAGAGCCTATAACACAGAGCAGTCAGCCTGCTCTTTGCTGTGTAAGTATATTTTATATTTCTTTATATACCTGGTTTTATCCTATTGAGACCACTATTGTTGCTTCCTATTTTTATTATCATCTGAGCTCCAGTTAACCCAAGACTGAGGATATCTACATTATATCCCGAAGTGGGGATTATACCACTACAAGCGCTTGACGCTAGAGCTGGCCATAGCTCTGCCAAATGTGAGTGCATTATCAATATTTTCACTATAACCACTTTATATAAGAAATATTGCACTATTTGGCCTTTTCCCCTCTCCCTCTCTCCATTTTATATTACCAAACATTGGAGAGACTGACCACTAGTACCATCCCCAAGCCTCAGGAATCCACACCTGCCACTGAACATATTATAAAGACATTATTTTGTGTGAACTTGAAGCTTCTCTTCCATAACCTTGAACTTTCCAATATTGACTATATCTTATTATCCCCTGTGGCGCAGCCTCTATTTTTATTTGTACATTTCTGTTGTTTATACAAAGGGTGAGAGGGAACCCCTTTGTTGTGGTTGCTGCCTACCCATTGTTATATTAGCGCTGACCATTTTTCTGTATATTTGTGTGTCTAAAGTGACATATTACTTACAGAAAACCCATTACCATCAAAAGTTTTAATCATATAACTACTGCATCCCTGTTTTGATCGTCGTGTGGCCCCCTTATCCATGGGCGTCCGCAGGAATTTTTCCGGGGGGGGGGGGCATAATTGTAATGACATCCATGCTTGGTCCCTTTTTGACATTGTCATGAAAGGAAAAGGGCATAGTTATTATCACATAAAGCCAGGGTGAATAGCGTTTTCACAACTCTGGTGTCAGGAATACATGTTTGTATTCCTGACACTATAGTGTTCCTTTAAGCAAATTAAAGGAACATTCTGGTCACCATAACAACTTCATCTAAATGAAAATGCTATGATGCCAGGAAGCCCCTGGGTGTTCTCTTTCCTTTATGGGGTTAAACCGCTCTTAAATGGTTTAACCCCAAAGGTTTCCTCCAGCTCCAGGTCGCTCAGTGGTATTCGGCTTCTGAAATGGAGTGTCAGGAAGTGCAGATTGACGTCAGGTATGGTGCCGCTGATTGGCTATAGTGGACAGTTGATGCTCTAAGCCAATCGCTAGTTCCCGGTTCATAAAAATGTTTTACTTTTTCATGAATGGGGAGCTACTGATTGGCTTAGAGTGCCAGCTGACTGCTCTAGCCAATCAGCAACACCCCTACCCAGCGGCACTCTGTGCTTCCTGACACTCAGTAAATAAAGGTGAACACATTAACACATTCTTTTTTACCTGGGGACATGAGAAGGTCCAGAGTTTCCCTGCCAGGCCCAGGTACCAAAGCCTTACGATATGGTGTCCAGAATAAAGAGGAGGGTTCATTTGTCCTTCCTGCTCCAATCTCCTTTTCTTCTCCTTCATTTGACAGTCTTATTTTTCTTCTGACACTGCCTTCTGTCCTTGGCTCCTTCTGCTCCTTTACCTTTCTGCTACTTTCTGCTTATTTTGCGCCCTTCTGCTCCTTTCTCATTCTGATTCCTTTCTGCTCCTTCTTCTACTTTACCTTTGTGGTCCTTGCTGTCCCTTTCTGCTCCTTCTCCTACTTTACCTTTGTGCTCCTTCTGATTCTTTCTGCTCCTTTACCTTTGTGCTCCTTCTGTCCCTTTCTGCTCTTTGCAGACCCTCCCTTCTCCTTGCAGACCCTTCCTGCCCCTTGCAAACATTTTCTGCTCCTTGCTGCCCTGCTCCTTCCTGCTCCTTGCAGACCCTTCCTGCTCAATTCTGCTCCTTCTCCCCCATGCCTCACTTCCCTAATCTCTAGGCTGCCCCGCATGCCTCACTTCCCCAATCTATATGCTGCCCCCATGCCTCACTTCCCCAATCTATAGGCTGCCCCCACATGCCTCACTTCCCCAATCTATAGCTGCCCCCATGCCTCACTTCCCCAATCTATAGGCTGCCCCATGCCTCACTTCCCAATCTATAGGCTGCCCCCATGCCTCACTTCCTAATCTATAGGCTGCCCCCATGCCTCAGTTCCCTAATCTATAGGCTGCCCCCCATGCCTCAGTTCCCTAATCTATAGGCTATCTCCCCCCATCCCAGTTAATTTTAAATCTCACACAAAAATAGCAGAACAAGCTGAAAAATCCAGGGTGGGGGCAAGTGTCTCCTCCCCTCCCCCCCATGGACATCCATGCCCTTATCTGGTTTCTGTTACAAGCAGGTTCCCATAGTACATGGATGTCCATTGCTTTGCATTTTCTGCTTGCATCTGGTATCAGCGATTCTGCTCCCCTTCTCTTTTTATGCCAAACATTGTTTCAGCATTAGTTTCATACTCTGCAATGCCATATGTGCAGTTTTGAATCTTTAAAGCCTCACATGTCGCATGTGTGAATCAAAATGGCAGCAGCAGAACCAGTTAATTTTTCCAGAGCCCTCCAGGGAAGTCATATTTGCAAAAGTGTGCTGTTCATTGCAGTGGAGATTTAATGTTACACAGTAGGAAAACTATTTTACATAATGGTTCATTACTGAATGTTTTTGCTTTAAAGTTATGTATTTAATGCATTACTGTGAAACAAAATGGAGCACATGAGAATACTGAGAATGGACAACAACTGAAATAGCTTGCCTTTCAGTGGGTGCTGATCAGTTAGTTTTAGCTCATCTTGTGCCACTACAGAGAGAACCTAAACTACTTGCAGATCAGACTAATCCCACCCAAATGAGTGTGAAAGATCCAAAATGCATGCTGGCTCTCTCTGCAGGAGAGAAACAGCAACCTCAGATGATCGTTTTGGCCTTGTTAGTGAGGTGAGGCTAATTTAGCAAGAGTGTGCATATTTATAAGTGTGCTGTTTTTTTACAGATGCTTTCCAGCTCCAAACGACAATCTGCTATCTTGCAATATTCCATTCAATGTAGGTTTTGGGTTTTACAGATAGTTTCTTTCATATTTTTTTTTTATTGCCTTTTCTTTAATAATGTTTTTCTATCAAATGCTACTTGGCATTAAGTAAAACCATCATCAGCAGAAAATACAGTTTTATTACACAGTAGTAAACATTCTGGCTGTTAGTACATATGTTAGATTAAATAATTAAATAATTACAAGACTAACAGAACAGACATTGTACAGGCACAGTTTCCATTCCAGGTCATTGAAGGAAATCATTGCAGCGGTTGGGATAACATGAATCACGGTTGTCGGAGTAAATTGATGATAACACTCAGTATAGTCTAAGAACAGTGTGTTTCAAACAGCCTTTGAAAAGCATAATGAGTATAGTGTGAATGAAGTCGCATGTAACTTAAAATAATAAAAAAACAAAAAAAAACAAAGGAAAATGCTTAATATGTTCCAACTAGTTTTAGTTAAAAAAACGAGACAGTTCTCTTTGAGTTTAACAAAAGTTTGCCGTGTTTGATATTCCAGTGTACCTGTAATTAAACGTTTTTTGATGTTTGATTTCAAGAGTTATCAAACAAAGCCAACTACTATTCAAACATTAAAAATTGAAGAGGAGGCATGTGTTTTGTGTTTAAGTTCTGTCATTCTAAATGCAAACCCACTAACTATTGCTGCTCTATATTATCGTAGCTGAAACAGTTGTAGCAGAATTTCTGATTGAAATCTACGTAAAAAATTAATGCACATAGAAAGTACGTTTTTTGTTTTCTCCAGCTAAACAAAAGCTGAATTAAAACAATAAATTGTTGTGACATCATATGCCAGTGTTAATCACTATGAGAAGTTACAGCTTTACTTGAAAACCTCTGTTGTGTATGTCGTCGGCTAATTAGCTCTAATGAAACAAACAACGATGAAATCAAATGTAAATCAATGACTTTAACAGCTTACAAAAAATAGATTCAAGTGTTATTAATTTTTGCATTAAATATTTACACAGTGTTGATTTCGAGAAATTTTGAGAGCTTCAAAGCAGACTGAGATTTTAAGCTGTAAAGATTGTGTCCTATTTTAGATGAATACATAAATAAGTAACTTGAATATGAAACTAATCAGATTGAAACTTTCTTGTTTTCTATCTTTTTTGCATAGTTTATGTTAACACTGTTGTACAATTTATTAACAGCCCCACCCTTTGTTCCCAAAACATTAGCTATTTTAGCACTATGGTATCTAATTTCTAAAGGTTCTTATTTATCTCATGACAATATACCTTGGTACTTTCTATTCCAGATAGAGGATTTATAAAACATATGTTTTAGACAAAATGTAGACTCATAGTCTCACAGTAAAACAAAACAGATTTTGATATTTCATCACAGTTAAACAAAGTGGACTCTTTCATCTATAAGAAACACGATGAAAAAATAAGTCTCACACACAGAAATGGATAATATGATGTAATTGTATCATTCTATAAATACAAATTTTATTAAAAAAATACGGGCAGTTTAAAAAAAAAATAAAGAGGGAAACTCATTCTATTTTGAACTACTACGTAGACATGTAAATGTACTAGGGATATGGAATGAGTAAGATATAAAGGAGAAAAAGTATGTTGCAAAAACATAAACATCCAAACAAAGCATTTTTTATATTCTATACAAGTTTTTCTTTTTTATGACCAGCTGAAAATCTAAGTGGTGGGTGGTAAATTATATTGTTCTGCTTTTTAGTCATTTTGAGTTTATTCATGAAAAAAAAATAGTTTTTAGATTAAAACAAAAAGAAATACCAGGATATGAAACTGATCTTTATCTTTATCTCATTATCTTTGTGGCCCCCACCTGCCGCCAAGGGGTGGGGGTTGGGGAGAGGACAGTAGGTCCCCCCCTCATTGTTATGTAGGGCCCCCACCCATTACGCAGGTTTTTAAAAAACATTTTTTTTACAGTGAGCAGCCACTTTAGAGTTAAAATTTACTAATACTAAGTAATCTTTACTTAGTATTAGTAAATGTGGCTGAAAGACCAATTTAGGTCTTTCAGCCTTTTAGTAGATAGCTCTCTATTACTGTGGGACTTCATTCCTGTCATTACATTGACTGGCCAAGTAACTTACGTTTTATATGAATGTATGTTACTTGATTGTTGTAAGTGTTGCAAATGTACTTAGGCAATACATTTTACTTGCTTTTGCAGCACTCTAGCCCTTTCCAGGACATTTTTAGAGCCATTTTAGTGCCCAAAAGTACGGGTCCCCATTGACTTCAATGGAGTTCGGGTTCGGGGTCAAGTTTGAGTCCGAACTCGAACTTTTTGCCTAAGTTCTACCGAACCCAGAGAACCCGAACATCCAGGTGTCCGGTAAAATCTAATTACTACTACTCAACACTTTGTATCTCCTTGTGAACAAAACTAAAATATTTTCTTATGTGAATACCAGTTGATATATTTCATTTGGAAACTGACCAATCTCGATAGTTCAGAAAATGTCCTATGTCTGTACTGAAGTTGTGATGGGTTGGTTTTTCAGATTGTTATTCATTATGAATCTTCTATTTTTGTACTAAATATTTATGCTTTTATCCATTCTAATTTGTCTAGTATAGCATTATATGTGCAATATGTAAACACATTACTATTTATTCCACTTTTTCATTCATCACAGTCCTAGAATCTCAGTAAATCCAGTACAGTTCTTTTTGAGACTCCATTTATTGTATCCTAACTTCAATCTATGTGTTATCACTATTTAAAGATAATAAAAATAATACACATATATATTATAAATAATCAGTATATAAACTTGTAGAAAAGTAGTTTTTTTACAGTAAGATCAATAAGGATATGGAATTATCTGCCTGAAGAGGTGGTTTTATCAGAGTTACATACAGATGTTTAAACTGCAATTGGATAAATACTTGCAAAAACATGTGCTCAGCAGGGGTTAAATCAGACTGATACATAGTAAATACCAATAATAAACAACAAAACAATCATATAGATACATAATAATAAATAACACACAGACTCAGAAATGTTTCAGAAAAGGCCATGGTCTTTTATTTAGTTTTAAAATAATACAACCAACACATAATAACTTTATAACCAAACCATCTCTGTTTTTTAAACCCCCAGAGAATTAAAACATAACTCACCAGAGTTCTGCCCTATTAGCCAAAACTTCAACCAAATGATCAAAAACTCAGCTAGTCCACTCCCCTTTAAATTAGGAAGGTGACCTCAACCCCACACGCTGCAGCATGCAACTAATGCTGCAGCCCACCCCACCAGACCACAGCCTTATCAACCATACACTGCACATCATTATTCAAAAATATCCAAACCAACATCAGACAAATGGATACCATTCCTTAAAAATAATCCTTCACATTGACCCTCACTATCCACATGATGAAAAGAAAAACCACCAATTGATGGCATAAATTTCTCCATGGCTTTATTAAGCTTTCGCCTAACTCTTTCTAGCGCTTTAAGTTTAGCATTGCGCAATCAAAGTAATCTTGGGACTATTTCGGACCAAATAATCAGCGATCCAATGAACATTTGTTTAAAATGAAGCAAATCATCCTTAAACTGATGGAACAAAATTACTGATTTAACCAGGCCCACATCATTACCACCATAGTATCATTACCACCATAGTGAAAATTAATTACCTGCCAAGAGATTTGGCCAACACCACTTTGTAATAACTGGAAAACATTTTCTCTTAATAGACCACTTACACAAATCCAATAAATTAGAACAGACTCATTATCAAAATTAAGTTCTTGCCATATAACCTACCCACCAGTCTTATATGTGCCCAGTGGACAAAATAATGGCCTACTATCCAAACAACCACAAGTCTCGTATCTGAAATAGAAAGAAACAAGTCAGTATAATAAAATCATCAGGGTCAAACATAAATTTTAAATCTATTCGAGGACTATCAACCAACTTTTTGACCACTTTATCCGAGAGACCAATTACCACAGCTTCCGTTGCAGCACCTATACGAAAGGAATGAGAAGTAATCCTCTTATCATTAAAACTTAGACTTTTACATGATAACTGAAAAACTTTACAAAATTGAAATTTAGAAAGAGAAACTCCTGACCGGTGTATCAAAAGACTGCACTGTGCTTCCGGGCGAATATTTAGATAAGCCTTAACAGCCTTAACTGGACATAACCAATTGTGTATAGCTCTCAATTGAACCCATTGACCTCTCCCAAGCTGATCGGTTTTTGATCTACTTAATAAAATACTTTAAAAATTCATTTTGTAAAAAAAAAAATTTTTTTAAAAATCCTAAATTATATACCTGAATGTCAAAACGTATTAGCATAAACTAACTCACTGAGCCTGCAAGCTCCAAAAATTGCTAATATAAAAGCAGTTGTAAAGAATTGGGTCTCAAATGTATCTTTACAAATGGAGCTCAAATTTTAAATGAATCACGCAACAGCTGAAAAGAGATAGGGGACCTGTTACCATGAACTAGCGCTTTCTTTGTCCATGTCCCCTTTAACATCTGCTTAATCTTGAATTCCTTAAACACAGACTTCTTTCCCAGTACTTTGAGGAAAAAGGGAATACTCAAAAAAGGGGGAGGGGGCCTTTAAAACAAAAACTTGAATACGTCAGCTCGAAATGTTTTTTTTTTAAATCATATATTGAATTACATCCTGTAAAGTAGGATCAGTAGCGTCCCTAATTAAATTAAGCATAAACTGTTGCCATTCTTCCTAAGCCCTCAGGTATGCTCCCAAGTGGAAGGGACCCGAAAAGACTTAACATCAAAATGGGACAAAAGCATCAGCTATATAATTACTCTTCCCTTTACATGCTCAGCATACCCATATAATAATGACCAAGCAAATAAAACCAGACGTCTCAATAGATTGATCACTGGTATACATTTAGCACTAAGGGAATCCTTAAGTTGTCACAAAGCAAATTGATCCTCTTTGATAGCCAATTCAGCGCCCCAAACCTCAAGAGCTACAACTATCATAAATAATTCAAAAGAGTAATCATCCTTGTCCAACCATACTCTTCCCACGACTGGTGCCACACAGCTGCTGCCCATTTACCATGAAAGTATTTGCCATCCGTGAAAATATCCAAAACCCCATTAGATATAAAATTACTTTGCCAAATCATGGAACCATTAAAGTTGCATAAAATTCATTACATACCTAAAAATTATCCCTGATCTCTCTATAAATTCCAACATAGAGATGCAGATTTTTTTTTTTAAACCAGCTATAACTCTTGACAAATGTCTGGAAAAGGCTCCAGCCATAGGCATTACTCTCGAAGCAAAATTTGGTAAACCTAACACAGATTGCAATAAACCTACCAACGTTTTGCTAACCTCTGATAAGTGCGAAATTTTGTGCTTCATGCTGATAATCTTATCCTCATGCAAACGCAACTCCAGCCGCTCAGAATCAAAAATTATACCTAAAACTGTAAACATGTAATAGGCCAAACTGTCTTTCCTTTGCCAATGGAAGACCAAAAATGCTGGTCAATGAACATGAAAATCTGCAGCAATTGCAAGCAATCTGAAGATTCGGCTTTACATTGAAAATGAAATCATCCAAATAATGAATAACCGAATGTAAACCAAAAAACTTGATTGAAAACACATTCAGAAAAATTTGAAAAATGTTCAAAATAAAACAAGAAGCAGAACAACCCATAGGCATACATTTATCAAAATAAAATCCTAGAACCAAACAGTCGGAATGTACAGCGAGTAGTCTAAATGCTACCTCAGTGTCGACCTTTAACATAAGTGCACTCTGCTCATACCTCTTAACCTACTGCAGCGCCTCATCAAATGAGCTATACGACACAGAAATAATGGAAGCATCCACCTCAACATTCAATGATATATCCTTCTGGTAAGATAAATGGTGAATTGGTCTATATGTACCTTTTTCTTACTTAGGGACTAAACCAAGCGGAGACACCCTAAACTAAGGAAAAGGCGGAACAGAAAACAAGCCTTCAACTCTACCTTAAAGCTATTTCTCTATCAATTTTATCTCTAACAAAACTACTATTTAATTTAAGTGAACTAAGATTTTAAACAACTGACCAGATGAACTGACAAACAGGAATTCTAAAACCAAACAAGAAACCTTCTTTAATTAGCTGCGCTAAATTCTTGTCTGGATAGCATCTTAAATATGGGGAGCAGATTTTGCATTCTCACTGGCGTCCAACCTTAAAAACCTGTTCCCTGGCGGTAGCGCCCAGTATCTTAAAGCACAGAAAGGACTGATGATTCCCAGCACAGTTAAAGCATTCATGCCTAAACCTGCAAGAATTCAGCCATTTACATTGCGACTCATTAAACTACTAACAACACCCCTCGGGCGTACCTGTAACCCACTTTCTTGAGACTGCGGTCTGAACAGATTCTGAAGAATCCCGCTTAGCAAACATAATGCAAAACCAGGAGCCAACATCCTTCTAAACCAAGCTAGACTACCAATGCTTGAAAGCCTCCAAAATAGCGTCTAAATGTTGAAAAAGATGGCTAGCACTATCTGAATGACGCTCACAATAAACGCTAGCAAAATACAGTTTTCAACGCCTAAATCCAATTATTAAAAGAACGGGGCACAGGCCTTTTCCTGTCCTCGTCTTTATCTTGCCTTGACAAAATTCATTAAAAGTTAGTAATAGTGAGAGAATATTCACATATTAATCATTAAAAAAAAATTATTATTTTTTTTTGCAATTCGATAAGTGATACTAAGAGGTTAAGCTTCGCATGCCAAAGCTTCCTCTGGACAAGCCTCACTAAGAGGCATACCGCTCCTGTCAGACCCATTAATTAAACTGACAGGTGCAGTTGAATTTGTAATTTAAACTATCCTGTAACCAAGCCATCGCTGGACTACCAGCTTTACCTTGTATAGATTGAATAAAAAATCCCCAGGGCTTCCCCCAGCTTAGCATCGGGAGAAACCCCAGAGAATAACTCACCGGATGAATTGTCCATTCGCTCCGTGGGCGTAGTCTGCGAGGTATCAGCTTGCTCACCGACTTCAAAGACCGGTACTTGCCCCAATTCAGCAGCCTGACAGGATTTTTCTTCCTTTTCCCTGCAGCTTTGGTCTTTTTGTCCCTCTGGTGGATGAAGTGGAATAAATCACTCTTGTAAATCCTCTTCTTTCTTCCATGAAGTAAACTTCTGTCACTCAGGCAAACTGACATTTGATGCTCCTCCTCTGAATCTTCCCCTTTAGCAGCTTCCTCCTCCTCAGGCACTGTACTGTCCAATGAAGCATTCTGTGGGCGTGCATCCATTTGGCAGGAAGGGGCAGTCAAAATGCACTGCATCAGCCATTCAGCACCTCTGCTGCTGAATGCCCTCCTTCTGACCTCCTCGATCAAATGCTCCATGACAGGACACAGAACAGAAAAGAGAGCATGCTGAGAAGGGAGAATGAGGGAAAATAGCTCAAGAAAGGGGTACCCCTGACCCCTGATTAAGTCTGCGACACACATGTATACCTAGTCTATGGACTAGGTACATTCTTAACATACAGGGATATAATTTCTAATTAGTGGGGTAAAAGCTGCTTGATTCAAGGAGACATCTGACTGCTATTTTGGGGTCAAGAATTATTTTTTTCCTGGTTTGTTGCAAAATTGGAAGCGCTTCAGACTAGGTTTTTTGCCTTCTTTTGGATCAACAGCAAAAACAAAAGTGAGGAAGACTGAACTGGATGGATGCAAGTCTCTTTTCGGCTATGTAACTATGTAACAGGGATATAGCAGACCTTGTAAATCACATTTAATTTTGTAAAACCTGTTCACTTTAAAATTTGTATTGGGTATTTGGGTATCATGCAACTTGGAGCTAAATGTTTAGAGCACTTCTGAAATTAGATGTTATAAATATTATACTACTGTGAACATCCCCCCAAAAAAAGTTAATAAATAGAAACATTTAAACAACTATGTTTAGTTTTATTCAACAGTTACATAGTGAGTTAATCATGAAGACATGCAGAGAACAGAGATAAACTGTACTTCATTTTATTACCATCTAAGTTTATGTAATACAGCACCATCTACTGTCCAGAATAACAAATACAGTTGTATATATGATGATCTCTGTTGCAACTCAAACATGACAGAGTAGTAAGAGTCACACAGTTTCAGCCACATACAACTAAACATAAACAGTCTACATATATCCTCTAATGCAGTCAAAACACACACATTAGGAAACACAGGAAGACACACTGGCACAGGAAAAGTCACAAATGCACAAATGTCACCTTTGAGCTAGAATTGCAGATGGAACAGAGGAGGCGATAAGAACTTCTAAAATATCACAATGTGCTATAAAAAGTGAACCATTTTTCATTGAGGTTGTGTGAGTCACATCCAGGGGAAGCATGACTAGGATCTTCACCAAAATTATTTTGAAATGACACGTTGAATTCACATTATATTTATACCCCTTATTTAGGTCTTTTTGTGCTCAGTCACTACTTTGCCTTTAGTATAACATTAAAGGAAATTAAAAATATCCAATAGCTGTTTTTATGAATGATGTAACATTATTTAAAACCTGCACATGACAGGTCCTTTTTAATATCTTTTGAACTTTAGCCTTCCTTTAGGGCACGTTATGGCATTTGTTGTTTCTCATTTTCCTTCTGTTGATTCTATATTCTTTTTTCTATGTTCGACTCACTGTTTTTTATAGGTTAGACAAGATGTACAGTGAAATGCGTTTGGCAAGCACTTTTTTATTTTGACCATGTTTGGGGACAAATCCGGGGCTAGCTAGATTTCTGCAGCTAGTGATTGGTTTGTGTTGCGCTCCCGGGGTACTACAGGCGTGGGGTGTCAAATGTGTTATTTTACAATGTAATCTTGTCGTTAATATTATTGTTATTATTATTATTATTTCCATTTATATAGCGCCAACAGATTCCATAGCGCTTTACAATATTATGAGAGGGGGGATTTAACTATAAATAGGACAATTACAAGAAAACTTACAGGAAAGTGCTGCACCTTAGGAGAGAGCAAGAGACAGGTATGTGAGGTAGCGGTTACTCTGGGGGCCATGAGCTTTCCTAAAGAGATGGCTTTTAAGGCACTTTTTAAACAATTAAAGACTAAGGGAGAGTCTGATGGCGGAAGGCAGGCTATTCCATAGGAAGGGAGCCACCCGCGAGAAATCCTGCAAGCGTGAGTTGGCTGTACGGGTACGAGCAGCAGACAGGAGAAAGTCACGGGCAGAGTGGAGAGACCGAGAAGGGGCATACCTATGGATCTGTGAGGAGATATAAGATTATTCAGTGCTTTATAGGTATGGGTTAGCACTTTGAATTGACTCCTATAGGATACAGGAAGCCAATGCTGCATCATTACTTAAGGATATGTATAATTAAACAACAATACATAAATGAATTGTTTAAATTGTGCAATAACCTTTGACAAATAGTTTCACTTTGTTGTTTATTTGACTATAATGCATTTTCTCCTTTTATAGTCTAGTACCTTTACAGAAGGTTTGTCACAATAAATTACAGGATGCACTTCAAATAGCACTTACACATGGTTCACAGACCCTTTTCATTGACCTCATATTACATGTGCTAATGAGATACCTCAACACAAAGTCATATATTTTTCTTACAGCTTTCAGTCATGATTTGTGGTCAAAGTAAAAATAGATCGCAAATAAAAAAGAAGAAAATTAAATTTTCAGAGTCAGAAAAAGGAGAAAATCCATTAAAAAAAAACAACAAAAACCCCCACAAAATAAGTTGATTTCTCTTTAGGAAAGTTTGGTTAAGATTTAATGTTATTAAAGGAAATCACGGAACAAACTTGCTTTCCTGGCACTATAGATCTCTATATTGCCCCCACCCTCCCCCTGTTGCAGAAGGGGTTAAAATCCCCTTCTGTCACTAACCTTAGTCCAGCACAGATGTCCTTCTGGGCTGGCTTGGGCTCCACTTCAGCTCATATACTGATTACATGGAAATGGCTGCACTCGCATTAGGAATTCCCTAATAGGAAAGCATTATAGAATGCTTTACTATGGGTTTAAGGTGATGCTGGACATCCTCATGTGTAGCATGAGGACATCCAGTGTCAGCTAGGCTACCAAAAGTCACCTAATGACCCGGACATCCTTCTAGTGGCTGTCTGGTAGACAGCCACTAGAGGTGGAGTTAACCATGGATAGTAATTCTTGAAGTTTCTCAATAACTAGAATAATTACTATTGCAAGGTTAAGGCACCTGGGTGTAACAATATTGATGTTACAAAGGTTTGGAGTCCAGCAGTCAGATGAGCATTGTTTTCTGCCAGAAGCAGCCACTCATCACCCAGGTGGTTGAGCCCCTGAGCCTTGAGTGGCTATCTGGTCTTAGGCAGAGATGAAAGACTGCAACAGAAAGATGATAATCGTAGTAAGGCAAGCCAAGGTCAGTGGGAAGGAGAAGCAGGAAAGTCAAACTGTCCAAATTCAGCAACAGGTAGGAGAAACAGGAACAAGCTTGATTATAGAGTACAGGAACCACATTAATCTGGCAAAGGTACAGAGACAGGAAGTAGCAAACAAGACAAGTGTGTAATTATAGGTGCTTAGTAGTGAAAACAGTTTGTTAATTAGTCAGCAGCTGAAAACACTCTGTGGATATCTCAATTCCACTATATGCAAAGTGTACCAAACAAATAGAGAGTTTGAGTTTGTTTGGTACACAGAGACAGGAAGTGGCTTATATAGGCCAAGACCCAGACACCTGACCAGACACAGGTGAAGAGAGTTGGCACTAATATCATTGCTTGTAGAGTCAAGGAGTCACACTGGGATAAACTGACGTGGTCTGGGTGCCTATAGTTTTCCTTTAATAAAACAAAATGTTATATATGAAAGTTTTAAAAGGAAAATATATTATCTGGTTTTAAGTTCTGATCTTTACTGGGAAGGCATTACGTATGACATAGTTAATTAGTAGAGTTGAGCGGACACCTGGATGTTCGGGTCCGGCGGGTTCAGCCAAACTTTGAAAAAAAGTCCGGGTTCGTTCTTGAACTTCACCCCGAACCCGAACCCCATTGAAGTCAATGGGGACCTGAACTTTTGGCCACAAAAATGCCTCTAAAAAAGTCCTGGAAACGGCTAGAGGGCTGCAAAATTAAGTAAAATGTGGGTAAGAGTAGGACAAGTGCACTGCAAACAAATGTGGATAGGGACATCACTTAAAATAACATAAAAATTAAAAATACAGCTATGCCATAAAATAGCACTAGATGAAATCTTTGATTTTAGCTTTGGAAGAACATAAATCAAAATCTAAAGCATGGCTGTCTGGAGGATCACCAGAATTATCAATTTGAGAGACGGTTGGAGTGCAGGGTATTCTCTTTCATTGTTCAAACTGAGCTCAACTCCTGATGCATGGAGAAAAGGCCTTCACAAGCCTCTGCTATTGTGTACATAGTTTATACTAAGTGACCCATAGGTTGAGGAGGCGGTGACCGTGGCAATGTAGGTGGAAGCGGCGGTGGAGGAGGAGGAGGTAGCCAACACTGTTTTTATATATACATATTTTTTTTTTTATTGGGGTAGCCCCCAAAATATCGGGACATATAAAAAAAGACAACTCTGTTCCGCAGAGCGACTGACCTGTGCGTGCCGCAGCTGGAACTCCACTATCGCCTGCTGCTGCTCGCATAGTCACATGAGACGGTGAGTGGGAAGGCTAAAGTTACGCTGCAGCACAGACAGGCGAGCAGCAGCAGGAGATGAGGAGGAAGTGCACAAGGAGGTGTAACGGTGCCTGGCATATTACCGAGAGCCACCCTCAGAGGAGATCGTTAGCAGGACCTTTTCGAAGGTGCAAGCCAATGTTCTTGCCAATAGACAGAGGGTGGCCTCCATGAACTCAGATGAAGGGAGCAGAGGGCGCCGGGAAGCACAACCACCCTGGCCCACAAGCTACCATACAATGCCTTCAAAGACTTCAAGGAAGCAGAAGAAGGCATCAATTACTTTTTACAAGACTTTGAGCGCCAGTGCCTACTCCAAGACGTGGACCCCAGCGACTGGATCACCTTCCTGGCCAGCGGAAGGCAGTGGATATTTACTGGGCTGTACCAGAGGAACAGATCAGAGACTATCCCTTTATTACCCAAATCCTCCTTGCCTGGTATGCGGTCACCCCCGAGCAACACTGCCAAAAGTTTAGGGAGACTCGGAAAAGGGAGAAGGACTCCCAATGCGGAGTGGGCATGCCGCATCACAAGGGCCACCCAGAACTGGTTCCCGGAGGAGATCACCCAGCTCATCATGCTAGAGCACTTTTTCAATGGGCTCCCCAACGACAGGGCGACGACGCATCCATATCAACTTTCGATGCCATTTACTGTGCCTACCATGGTGACCACAGGTAACAGGGAATCAGGGTTGGATTACGGAGAGAGAATAACTCTGATCAATTGGAGGGAAGTCTGGTGCAGAGCAACTGACCCGTGCGTGCTGCAGCTGAAACTCCACTATCGCCTGCTGCTGCTCGCACAGTCTCTCCAGCACCTTGTGGGCACGTCGCATATGAGGCAGTGAGCGGGAAGGCCAAAGTTACGCTGAAGCACAGACAGGTGAGCAGCAGCAGGGTGAGAATGCCGAAAGCGCGTACAGCGAATGTCACATCCTGTTCCAAGTTGCGGATCGGTCTGGTGATTGCTTCCGGTATCCAGTACTCTTCTTACTGAAGCTGCATCAGGGCCTGGTATGTGGCTGCACAAACGCTGGTTACCCTGCACCAAACCCTGCTAACCCATTGTGAGTCCTAACTTCAACATCAGGCATACTGGGTCCCGGTCGTCCGACTGCTGCCCAGACAATGTCTGGGTCCCGGTCACCGGATTGCCCACCTGACTGTGAAACTATGAATGGCTCGTCAAATCTGGTACGAACCTGAACTTTGCAGTTCGGGTTCGCTCAACTCTATTATGGATCCTTTGATCGCTACATCTGTTACTTGGATAACTGGTAATTCTCAAGCTAATACATGCCGACGAGCGCTAAGGGACGGCCGCTCCGCTTTTGCACCTCTTATGCTATGCTGGTGCCTCTGTGCGACCAGCTCCTCTTCCTCCAAACTGCACACGTCACTCGCATGACCTTGATTCCATGTGGGAATAACTTGTTCTAGGACCTCATCATCCTCCACATCATCTTCCACCCACTCCTCAACCCTGCCTTCCTTGCCGGTATGCACACTGCAGAAAGCCACATCAGTTGGCAACTGTGTTTTTCCAGCATGTAAAGTCTGCAAAGGACATATGGAAATTGTTTTAGAATTGTATCCAGGCAATAGTTTTCCCTATAAACTGACCTCTCAGTTTGACTTGTGAGGGTATTGCCCCCAAATTACAATATTGTTATATTGGTATTTGATGCTTCTATTTGACTGTCAGATATGAAGTGCAGGCCGCAAATGTACTATTTTGCACCCAAAAAAAATAGAATTTGTCAAACTGTGCTGTAACCGCAGTATTTGACGCTTCTATTTGACTCTCAGATATGAAGTGCACCCCCAAAATGTACTATTTAGCAGATTAGCAGCAAAACAATTAGAATGTTTATAACTGTGCTGTAAGCGCACTATTTGACGCTTCTATTTGACTCTCAGATATGAAGTGCACCCCACTAATGTACTTTTTAGCACCCAAAAATTGTTTACGTTTTAAAACTGCAACGTGACAGCAGTATTTGATGCTTCTATTTGACTCTCAGATATGAAGAGCACGCCCCAAATTTACTATTTAGCAGTTTAGCACTAAGAAAAATTGACTTTTTAAAACTCAGATGTAACTGCAGTATTTGACGCTCCTATTTGACTCTCAGATATGAAGTGCACCCCACTAATGTACTAGTTTGCAGAATTCTTTCCTAAGCTGTCCCTCACAGATGCAGCATCCTCTCCCTACACTAATAAGACCTCATGTGCGTGCGGCGCTACGCGACTCCAGCTTATATATAGAGCCTGGGTCATATGCTGCACTGGCCAATCACAGCCATGCCATTACTAGGCATGGCTGTGATGGCTTTTAAGGGCACATGAGTCATGTTGATTGGCTGCCCTGCATTAAATCGCCGAACACCGAACTCCAACCCGAACATACAGTGATATGTCTGTGTTAGGGTCCGGGCTCCCAAAAACGTAATGTTCGGTACGAACCCGAACTTTACAGTCCGGGTTCGCTCAACTCTACTAATTAGGATGAATAAAATGCTGCAAGTCCATCTAGTAACATAATTATAGGATCCAGAACATGATCCAAATAAAAATACAGATTGACACATTTCAGTTTATTTATTTATGAAATATTTTACCAGGAAGGATTATTATTATTATTATTATTATGATATTTATATAGCGCCATCAAATTCCGCAGCGCTTTACAATGGATGGACGAACAGACATGTAGTTGTAACCAGACAAGTTGGACACACAAGAACAGAGGGGTTGAGGGCCCTGCTCAATGAGCTTACATGCCAGAGGGAATGGGGTAAAATGACACAAAAAGGTAAGGATAGTATTAGACTAGTGACAGTTGCAGAAGATGAATAAGTCAGGAGCTATTAACAGTTTAATTGATACGCTTTTATGAAGAAGTGGGTTTTTAACGATTTTTTTCTAAGGAGTGGAGACTGGGTCAGAATCTACCGGAGGAGGGAAGCGAGTTAAACAGGAACGGTGCAGCCCTCGAGAAATCTTGAAGACGAGCATCAGAGGTGGGAATACAGACAGAAGATAGACGTAAGTCTTCAGCAGATCGTAAGGGCCTAGACGGGACATACTTGTGTATAAGGGAGGATAGATAGGTGGGAGTAGCATTATGTAGAGATTTGAAAGCAAGAACCAGAATTTTAAATTGAGCTCTATATTTTATAGGAAGCCAATGTAGGGACTGACAGAAGGGTGAGACATGGGAGGTGTGGGCAGACAGGAAGATGAGCCTCGCTGCTGCATTCATTATGGACTCTAACGGCACAAGTTGGGAGCATGTAAGACCACTGAGAAGAGGATTACAGTATTCAAGGCGAGAAAGGACAGTGGAATGGACCAACACCTTAGTCGCATCTGGCGTTAAGTAGGGGCGGATGCGCGCAATGTTTTTGAGATGGAAATGACAGGATTTGACGATAGATTGAACATGAGGCTTGAAGGAGAGGTCGGCGTCAAAGAGAATACCTAGGTAGCGAGCCTACGTGGTGGAGCTGATGGTAGCTCCGTTGACTTGGAGGGAGACAGACACAAGAATAACAACACTTGAGGGACGAAAGACCAGAATTCCAGTTTTGGTCAAGTTTAGTTTAAGGAAGTGGGCAGCCATCCAGTTAGAAACAGCAGAGAGGCAGTCAGATACACTAGTCAAGAGGGATGGGGAGAGCTCAGGAGAGGGCAGGTAGATTTGCGTGCCCTCTGCATAGAAATGATATTGGAAGCCAAAGGAGCTAATGAGTTTACCAAGGGAGGCAGTATAGATGGAGAACAGTAGGGGACCAAGGACTGAACCTTGGGGGACACCAACAGAGAGGAGTTGAGGAGAAGAAGCAGAGCCAGAGAAAGAAACACTGAAAGAGCGCTGGTAGAGGTAGGAGGAGCACCAGGAGAGAGCAATATCTTATACACCGATATTGCGGAGGATGAGAAGAAGGATACATTGAGATTTATCTTGTTTACCTGGGTCCATAAAACACTGCATTGATACAATAGGGTACAATAAAATACAAATATAAAAACAATATTAATACACAATAAATACAAAATGTAACACAGAACAGGTAGGAAATATATAATCAACCATGACACGTGCAATTTGTTTTGAGATATGTAGATAGGGATCTCTTAAAGGATTTTAGGCCAGGGAAGATTTGAAAGTGTGTGGTAGGTTGTTCCATAATTGCGTTACTCTGTAGAAAAAGAGGATCTAGCTACTTTCTTTTTGTATTGAGGTAGACTAAATAAAGTGCTGGTACTGGATCGGAGGTTATAGGAGGTGTGAACAGTGTTCTGCTCAGGTAGGGTGGGAGCTTCTCAGAAAAGCTCTTAAACACAAGGATGGAAAGATGAAGAAAGGTTAACAAATTTAAACCTATTTAGTTTAGAAAAACGGCGCCTGAGAGGGGATATGATAACATTATACAAATATATTCGAGGCCAATACAAACCATTGTGTAGAAATCTATTCACAAACTGGACTTTACATAGGACACAAGGCCATGCGTTTAGACTGGAAGAAAGAAGATTTCGTCTAAGGCAAAGGAAAGGTTTTTTTACTGTAAGAACAATCAGGATGTGGAATTCTCTACCTGAGGAAGTGGTTTTATCAGAGTCCATACAGGTGTTCAAACGGCTACTAGATGCATACTTGCAAGAACAGAATATTCAAGGATATAATCTTTCAATGTAGGGTAATAACTGCTTGATCCAAGGATAAATCTGACTGCCATTCTGGGGTCAAGAAGGAATTTTTTTCCTAGCTTGTTGCAAAATTGTGCTTCAAACTGGGTTTTTTTGCCTTCTTTTGGATCAACAGCAAAAAACAAATGTGAGGAAGGCTGAACTTGATGGACGCAAGTCTCTTTTCAGCTATGTAACTATGTAACTATGTAACTATGAAGGGTGCGTCTGGATTCCAGTAACTGCCAGTTTACTTCTTTTAGCATGTCACAATGGTGGGTCATGTAATTACATTGAAGCACAAAGTGGCATAGCGAGTTATGCAATGTATTATAATAAGCTTATTAAGGTGAGTTTGCATTGCAGGTGCATATACTACATCCCCATAATCAATGAGCAGTTTATTTCGACAGGTAAATCATTTCCTTGATTTGGTCTATCAAATCAAATTTTTGGAGCAAACACCGCTGAGCCGCCAGCCTCCTTACCTTCCCATTCGGTAGCGGAACCGAATGACTGTTCATTTGGTAATTTAACCGGATGAACAGCATCACCCCAGATAGCTAAGCCATGGAGTCTGTTCGTGTAACGAAAGACTATGTGAAAGACTTTGGCTCCATGGCGATTGAACTATATGTATTTGATCTGAGCGCCATTCGGTAGTAATATGCGCTCAGATCTAAGCTATCTGGGGATATGTAGAATGTCTATGTTTTATGTAATAAATGTAACTGTGTGTAATTTTATGTCTTTTACTGAAAATGTGTGTAATGGAATTTTGCCTCTGTCCGTGGAGATAGTTGTGATGCATTGAGGGATTGTTGCAATGTGTAAGTCTGTGATTGGTTCTTGTACCCTTTGTGTCCCAGTCTTCCATCTGGTCCCCTAGGGGAGTGTCCACCAGATGGGAGACCTGCATAAAAGCCAGGCAGTTAGCCCCAGTAAACCAGATTCTGCTTGACCCTCAAAACAAAGTGTCTTCTCGTCTTTGGGGGGATTTGCTGTGTGCTGTTAGAGACTGATTGCCAGGAGTGTAAGCCGCTTGGGGGCTTTTCCTGTTCGTCTGCTAACAGCTATTCGTGTGTCTCCAGTTCGGGAGTTTGGAGTGCTACTTGGTATGCAGTTCGGGAGTTTCGAGTATTTCCTTGGTTGCAGTTCGGGAGTTGGTGAATTTGTGGGTTTGCAGTTCGGGAGATTGGTGCTTGCAGTAGCTGTCTGTGCAGCTGAGAAGGGGGAATATCGCCTAAACGGTTTTTAACCGCTTGTGTGCAAAACGGTCCGTTACACATCCTAATTCCTGTTTTGTGTGTCAACCACCTTAAGTAACTATGTGCTGCTTTTATTATGGGAAATCAGGCAATGGGTATCTTGGTCCATGACAAACTGTAAAGGAGGCACAATTAGGAAATTATTCCTGTGCAACATAAGCTCTTCTGAATATATGCACCAATTCAATCCAATTCTTACCTATATTGATACATTATTTCTTTAAATATAAAATCTTAAAGTAACTGTTACATATTATCTGCATTGGTTTATGATTTTAATATAAGGATAACTGTGGGGAGATTAAAGGGATTATATAATGCTAGGAATACAAAGTTGCATTCCTAGCACTATATTTCGCTTGCGCTGTGCGTCGTGTTCATCCCCTGGCATAGTAAAGATTAAAATATCCTTACTGTGCTTACACAATTCCAGAGCGGATGTCCCATGATGCTGGGTCGGTGCTCTCCCCTTTGATGTTACCTGACGAGGGGGGGTGGCCCTAATGTACATTAGTGGCAACGCTTTGCTTAATGCTGGACATCCTCATGCAGAGCGTGAGCACGTCCAGCATCAATTACGTGACCAAAAGTCACCTAACCTCCAGAAAGTGCCCCTGGTAGCTGTCTGATTGACCACCACTAGTGGCAATCATAACCTTGTAATTATTGCAGCTTCTCAGAAACTGCAATAATTACCATTGCAGAGTTAAGGGGATGACAGTGCACCCAGACCACTGCAATGAGCTGTTCCATAACAATTCCATAACAAAGTGGCAAAGCAATTATTTCATGGAGGTACTTTGGGGTGTAATGAACTTTCCAAATAATTATCTGCAGAAGTCATCACTAAAGTTTATCGAAAAAAAATTTAGATTAAAAAGAATGAAAAGTTTTTCTAAGAGAGTTTTGATTTAGTTAGAAAGCTTAATTAATTGCGCCCTGAAATGAAGTTTTGAGAGAAAATGTTAAAACCAAAGTAGTCAGTATGACCATTACCTCGGTTATCCTGTAAGAGCTTCAAAATAGGTCTATGTACATAACCGAAATAATGTCTCCAAGAAAGTTGAAGGCAGCGGAAGGCAGTTGTAGTTGTGTATGATATAAAGGCTGCTTTGAGCTAGGTAGAGCAGGATGCCTTGATAAAAACCTATCCAGTGAACTGAGCCAACACAATTGTGGCACTTATGAGAAATCCATTTAAAGACGATTAGGAGGTTTATCAGTGCAACATTATGAATATAATTTCACACAAATGCTTTTAGATGGTAATAGATCAGTCACAAACCTCAGAGGGTGAGTTAATATAATTAGACTCCTAAATTGTACAGTTTTTATGGAGAGAGATCTGTGTCCTCTGACCTACAGGAGGCTTGATTCTCCAAGGTCTGCAATGTTATGTCCTGAGAAGAGAGGCATTGTCAAAAGCATCAGCAGACTTTACAAGCACTGACTTTATGAACTGTTTAGTATGCTAATGACATGCAAAACACACACACTATAAAGTCATGTTGTGCCAACTTAATGCTGTGTTTTTATAAACTAATTTTCTACCAGCCCATTATTCCAGTGAAAAAATGTACAATTAAAAGAAAAAAAAGAAAACATTAAAATCAATTCACCGTATCAAAATTGACCTAAATAGCACATGGAAGCCAAGTTCACAACCAGGGAAACTGTGACTAATACAATAAATATTATTTCAAATTTTACACAGTTTACTTAGAAGCAAAAAAAGACTCTGGATTTTTAATTTTCTTTTTTTTTTTGCATATAATTGTGTTTGTTTTCAAGGAAAAGGTGGACCAGTGCAATTTTAATTTACTTGCCATTTTTGTTCTTTAAGTGGCCACACACATGATCTTAATTATAAATACTTTGAAATTATAAAAAATTATAAACTTGCAATGTTTAGGTAAAAGACATACCATATAGGAAAACACGCCTGGTTTACTAATACTTTATAACCTGATTCTCAGCTTACTACTCCTTTTTTCTGTGCCTAAGTCCAATATATATATGTGGTTGTCAGAATTCAGTCTATATATATATATATATATATATATATATATATAGTCCCTTCTTGGATCTCTGAACTTCGCCATGCGCATCATTCCGCAGGGAAAGTCTTTCATATCCAGACTTCTTTGCCTGCTCCACGGAGTCCCGGACTCCGGCACAGTTTCTTTGGACCCCCACGCCAAGGCTGACTTAGCTATGTGGGGGAAGTTTTTGAAAGACTGGAATGGTATCTCCATGTTTATCCCCCTCTCTCCACCTCTTCACCCATCATCCACACAGACGCAGCAGCCAACACCAGTTTCGCAGCCATTTTTGGGAACCACTGGTTTAGGGGCCACTGGCCCACTGAGACGGATGCCTTGCCAGGATTCAGGGAGACCTCAGCCGTATTTGAAATTTACCCCATTGTGGCGGCCGCACACACCTGGGGTCATCTCTGGTCCGGCAAGGCAGTAAAATGCTACTCAGATAACTCGGCGGCTTGCGAAATCGTTAACAAAGGGCGCTCATCATCCCTGACCATCATGCAGCTGATTCGCAAGCTGACCTGGCTGGCAGCATCCGGTCAGTTTCACTTAGTATGTTTTCACATCCCGGGTATTCACAACACGGCCGCTGACGCTCTTTCTCGTTCTCAATTCCAGGCATTTTCTCAGGCACTCCCAACGGCTCACCAACAGCCATCCAGGACACCACGGTTTCACGAATTAATCTTGGATTAAGCACACTCTTGCATCACGCTAGATCACTCACTCACCAAGCATTATCACCCAACACTGCTATCACTTACAATAGGGCACTTAACATATTTAACAAATTCACTGCAGAATTCGGTCTACAAGGTGACTTTTCTATTCAAACCATGGTGACTTTTGCCTCTTTCTGCCACCTACACCTTAAACTGTCTCACAACACAATTAAACTTTACCTCACCGTGGTTCAGCACCACAGCCTCACCAATTTTCCTAACAGCACTCCTTTTTTGTCATCATACCCCATTAAAAAGGTCTTGAAAGGTATATCAAAGGTTTCACCTCCACTCACAAGCACTAGATTACCTATAGACGGGCCTATCTTCAGGTCACTTAGCAATCTCCTTGACACAGCCCCATTCGATAGCAACACCAATACGGTGATCAAATCTGCTATATATCTCGCTTTCTATGGTTTTCTCAGACCTAGAGAGTTCACCGTGGTTTGTCAAGGAGATATCACGCTAAGCCTTAAAACTTCACACCTCACTAAGATAGAGGATCACTACCTACTTTCTATCCCTACAACTAAAACCAACCGGTCACTACACCCTACAATAATTCCTCTCTTCCCTACTGATAATGCCTGGTGTCCGGTAAAAGTTCTAGACCAACTACGGTCAACTCTTCACGCTCACCTACCAGACTCTCCGCTCTTAACATTACAAGGGCACCCGCTTACCACGGCAAAATTGATGTTACATGTCAGAACCCTGTTATCTAAGCTCAGACACAACCCGGCTGCATTCTCCGGGCACTCCTTCCATATAGGAGCCGCCTCAGCAGCCTCTAGCACAAACGCACCGGTCCACATCATCAAAAGACTAGGGCGATGGAAATCCTCCATATATAATGCATATATTCCACAACCAGAGAAAGAGCTTCGCCAAGCTTTCAGGAACTTGGTCTTTTAAAATGCAATAAAGTGTGTATTTTCTCGAATTTATCTTTTGCCCTGTTTTATTTAAAAGGCCCACTCGTACGTTGGTTTCGGCACACCACAACCAACTTGCTCACAGTTACTATCCATTACGTATTTAAATTCCGAGCACAAGTAGAAAGGCCATTAGGCCTGAATTTGTGGGAGGAGTAAGTCCCCTACTTAAACTCCCAGCCCCTACTCACCGCTGCCGCTCAGCTGATTGTCCCCACCCACCTACACCCTGTTATAACTACATTCTCCTTGGTGGGCCCTCTTTTATTTACAGGCCCACTCGTACGTTGGTTTCGGCACACCACAACCAACTTGCTCACAGTTACTATCCATTACGTATTTAAATTCCGAGCACAATAATATATATATAGACTGAATTCTGACAACCACATGTATAGTTTTTTTATTATTATTATTTGTTTATTTTGGTGATTTTTATTTACATATCACTAATTCAATTAAATTTAACATCTTTATTCTATTGTTTGTTACAATATATCAATTACAGGGAATAATTGAAGATTATGTAACATTGCTTTCACCGTGAATATTAGTAATGTGATGTTGACTGATATCTACCTAGAGAAAAAAAAATAAAACATGTTTGTCTCAACCGTTTACTGAAATTGAAGATTTCAGAGCTTAGTACGAAGCAGACAGCTGTGGCCAAACGAAAAAGGAGGGGGACTGAAGGCAAGAGAGAGAAGTGTCAATAATGGACATCAATAAGATAATCACATGACCTGTGCTGTATTCATCTGTGAAACTATTCTTTAACCTCCTTCACACATATTAAAAATACAAATGTTTTAACTGTATACCTGTATCACACCACACAATTCTACATTTCATGCTACAGAAGCTATTGTTACCAGTCATAGAGCTAATGCCAAATATGTGCATCTTTTCAAAATGAGTGTCTGGAAACATCCCCAGATGATATATTTGCTTCCACGTTGTGCTGCAGGCTGCAATGAGAAGGATTAATAGACTTCTCAGTTTCCTGTACTAGGATGCGATTGCATGTGACTTAGCGCAGGGTGAACTTGGCAGGAAGCCATTTACCTGCAAAACATGAAGTAGTATGTCTCTGTGACGAAAGCTCAACATACGGATGACAGGAGCTCTGTTATCACTGCCACTTAATTGCCAAATAATACTGAGGCCTTCCCTGGAATCTGGAATCAGACTAATTAGACTAATTAGTATAAAGAGAATTGATCTCAGGCTCATGATATAATGCTGTTTTGTGTATTTTAACATTGCCATAAAATGCCAGTAATCCCCATTGTTATTTGGACTTTTAAATTTATGAATTGACTAAATTAAAACTAAACGCAATATGATTAAATTAAATGACTGCAAATATAAAATGGTTACATATGTTACTTAGGCAGGGCTTCTTCCATTTGAAGCATTTTTGCAGGTTATACAAATTTTCAGCATTCAACATGACTCCCAAATACTAAAAAAGTTTTCTTATACAGAACTGGCACTCTGTTTTTCTTGTTAAAGGGACACTATAGTCACCAAGACAACTACAGCTTATGGTAGTTGGTCTAGTGAGTATAGTCAGTCCCTGCAGACTTTTTGCTTTTTCAGTGGAGGAAGGGATACCTCCAGTGGCCACTCCTCAGATGGCCACTGAAGGTGCTTCCTGGGTCAGTGCTGCACAGTGTGCATTAAGACACTGAACTTTCCCATAGTGATGTATTGATTAAATGCATCTCTATAAGGAAATACTGATTGGCCAAGCAGACATTTGGCCCTGCCTCCTTGACGATCTCAATTCTGATTATGTCAGGCAGATTGGGGGCAAGGCCAGCACCGGCAAACTGGAAATAAGGTACATTGTATTACTTATTTAAGGGGGGCAAGCCACCTAAATGGTGGTTTTAACATTATAGGGTCAGGAATACATGTTTGTGTTCCTGACCCTGTGCCAGGCTTCCCCAAACTCTGGCCCTCCAGATGTTGCTGAACTAAACTTATAAATATGTTCTCTGTTTGTTTGTTTGTGTTTTTGTTTTTTTTTAATGCATATGTGCCTTCAGGCTGTCATCCTTATATTGTACTGTTTATTTTTCCTGTCCAATTTTTTAGGATGATCCGCTTTGGATCTCTATATGCTTCACATTTCATCTGCAGTATAAATCAGTGTAGAAACTGCTCATACATTACAGAAGCTCTGGATTATTTGATTCATACAGAGTGCTCATTTTAAGGATCTATTCACATTTTCTTCATCTAGCATAATTTCTAATTACAGACTACACTTGTGAAATGTCTGCCTTTCTATGTTGCTTTCCTCGGTAATGCATTATTAAGTGATCTCATTTAGGAAAAGCTTTTTTGTTAATGTAGGAAGTACTTTTACATGGAAAGACACTACATTGTTTTCTTTGGGGAAAAATATTTTACTTCAAGATGTTGTTCTCTTGACACTGCAATTAAAATACACAAATCTACATTACACTATTTCAGAAAACAAACATCTGCAAAAATATGCATTATTCATTTTCTAACTTTTTGATTATTTGTTATTTTCTTTTTTTATTACACACATATAGTTCTATTTACTGGAGCTCGCTGTGTTAAAAACTCATGCTAAGGAATGCTAAAATGGTATTTAGCAATATGCATATCTTGGTCGCTATACCAGTAAAATAATTTCCCTGAGCAAGTATCAAAACACTCATAGAGATCCACTGAACTTGTGATGCTAGTTTATATTTAACGAATAGACTATGGTACACTTGCACACAAAAACAAAACAATTATGTCATTAATCCTAGACTGGCCCCAGGCAGGCATTGTAACCAGTAAGTCCCCAACATAATTTCTTTAAAAGGTATCAGACTGTCTCTAAGCTAAAGAATTTTAATGAATGCACCAAATGAAATATAAAACACGTATTTAAAGCAAGTTAAAACACAAATTGCATTTGTTGATTCATTAAATTATTTGTAGCAAACTGAAAACCAAATAACACATTCTAGCTTTCATGAAGAAGTAATGTTAATTTTAATAATGACAGAAGGTGAATATTGTGCATTCTTACTTTACACTACCTCTAAATAGCAGGAAACAACAATAAAAACTTATGATCGGCAGAGCACAATTAATTGATTCCTCTTTCTTTGTAGTGAAGTCCAACATGAACTGATTCTCAAAAACAGAACTCTTGTCATAAACAAAATATAGACTCAAACAAGTGTCTTGACCTACAGATGTTTGTGAATATCTTCACCAGATCCTCACGAAATTACACTGAAACAAAAAAATTTATCCTTGTATTACTATAGAAATTGTGGAGTAATCAATACTAAATTCTATAAATTGTATATTCACTAAATAACCATAGAATCAACAGGAATATCATATAATAATAGTTAATAAAAGTAGTGTAAAACAGTAAAACACAATATACACAAGAATGGGAAGAGACAACATACAAAACAACATAAAAAGCCATCTTTGTTAGCTCTTGCTCAAACTGCAGAATGTTAGCCAATAGCCATCCCGCCTTCTTACAATCTCATCTCAGATTTTTTGAGACCTTGCCAACAACAGCAACCTTCACTCTACCCAATGATCCAGATATTACTCACCTGAATTGACAGATTTCACCTAAACTCACACTGAAGTCTACCTGGCTAAGTGCAGCCCTGATACCTCATGGTAAACAAGAAGTCAGGCCTTATTGAATTAGACAATATACATAAAAAGTACAATTAAAGGGTACATAAATATACAACTTGGCTTCCCAAGAACACTTTCCCATGAAGTGATTTCTTTTATTGTGAATATATAATTTTTATTAAAGTTTTGCATAGAAAAACATACATCACATGAGTCATCAGGTTACAATCAACATTGTACATGGTAACATAGGTTTATAGGGATGCCACAGCAATAGATAATGTACACAAACAACCGACATTCGTAATTAAACACTTGTGTCTATCATCTAGGCATACTTTTGACATGAGATACAATGAGATACAATGATAAGCATTGTTGGGACATAACTAAATAGGTTGTGCCATCAGCTCTGTTCCATACAGGAAGAAGTATGTTGCATGGTGTAGCATTGTTGGTCTCATTAAGCTTGTACTAGCCCTATAGTACTTACCAGTGGTGATGGCCATGTGATGAGGGAAACATCGTAATGCAGAGGGAAGTGTAGGGTTAGAGAGACAAAAAAGGGGGTGACGTAGAGGGAATGGGTAGCCAGCAGCATTCATCTCTATCAAGAGGACACGAATCAGATATGCCATGGACTGCGAAAGTTGTATGGGCATGAGGTTTGGCAGATACCCTTAGCAATTTGTGGTTTTTTTTGTTTGTTTTTTAACGTTTCTCCTCTCAGCCATTGGCATCCAGCCATCTGCGCCATAGTTTTCCGTGAACATTCTCCTTTTCCCCTAATACGGTAAGATAGTTTCTCAGATTGGCATGTGGAGGAGACCTTATCAGTTACCTTTTGTATTGAAGGGTGTGGCTGCCTTTCCAATGACCAGCAATACTTATTTTCGCTGCCATCAGAATGTGAATTATCACCACTCAATTGGAGGATTGTATGTAGTGTTGGTGTGAGATGTAATAGATAGCCTTGTGGCGAGAACGGCAAGTCTACGTGCGTCCTTTAAAACCTGTTGTCACAACTGCTAGTGAGGTACAGCATGCATAAATATGTAACATCTACATAGACAGAACCGAAAATGATAGAACGTAAACTGGTCCTTAGAATGGCCGGACTATTACATTAAAGACAGAGAATGGTCAAGGGATAGCCAAGGTCAAGGAAGCAAGAAATATACAATACCATTAAACAAGCCAAGTTAGGGAAACCAGAAATCAGAATAGTCAGGCATAGCCAAGGTCAAAATACCGGGAATATCAAAAACAGGACAAGAAAACGCTCTCTCGGGAACCAAGACAGGGCAATGAACTAGGGAACTTCAGGGATTTAAATATACCTCCTTTGATTGTGATTGGTCAGAGGGTGACCTCTGACCCCAGAACGTGTGTGTGCCTCGATGTCATGACATCACACGCACGGTCATGTGACCCTGGGGGTGGAGCTATATATGGCCACAAACCGCATGGTCGGCGCCCTCTTTAATATGGTCAGGCAGCCAGGAGAACCCGGCGGAGTGGCTCCCGACTCACCGCTGAGCAGGTAAACTCAGTTCGTCGGCACGGTCGCACCGGGTGGGTGCCATCACACAGGGCGAGGAGCCGAGGGCCGTGTTCCACCTGTTGCCAAAATTGTGCTATCTTGGGGCATTCCCAAAAGATGTGTAGGAGTGTACCCAGTCCACCTCTGCATCTCCAGCAGGTAGGTGTGTAGTTGGCGTATATTTTCATGAGTATTTTACAATACAATTCCCAGTGATATAAACTATGAGATGCTGTTTTAGTTGTATGCATAGTCTGTAACCACTCAGTTAGTGTTATGTCTATGTTTAGGTCATTTTCCCATTGTAGAATATAGGGAAATTTCTCTTTCATATTTTTGTTGTTTGGTCCACTATAGCATAATGAGAGCGATTTGGTTATAGCTCGCGTCCTGAGGCAGCACAGACTGAACGGTATGAGCTGCACCGGAGATTCCAGTTTCTACACCAGCCTCTGATGAAGTGACCCTGCCGAGTCACGAAACGCATAAGGCTTTACGGCAATTGCCGCAAGAGCATCCAGATACCGGGTCCCAGTGGAATGCAGATCGGTTGAACTAAGTGGAACGCACACAAAGGATATTTCATCTCCTACACTACATCGCGATCTCCCAGCCATCCGGAAGGAGGTTTACCAATATACCACCAGCTACCAGTTGATCTTGTGGATTCCTAAGGACCCTACATTTGTTTTACTACATTGCACCCTTTTGAGTGTATTTTATTTATCAAAGTTTTTATTGAGAGCACTATGGCTGTCCATTCTGTATTGCAGATCTCAGAGAAGATCTTATCAATCTAGATCTGTTTCTGTGATCTAGTAGTGATTTTTATGCCATCAAACTTTGGGAAACCAGACATATCGGTACCAGATTATTTCATACCAAATTTTAGTTATAATATAACAGCTTTGGATACATCCCAGCTTCTGTTACTTTCTAATAACAGAAGTGTATCGTATTAGCTGTCACGTAATTACTAATAGAATTTGCTGAATTGTACCTCATGAACTCTTAATTCAGAGACTCTAACTGGACACTATTCACTACAAGTTTCTATTTTTAATTGAACTTTCTCCCAGTTTTTATGTGGTGGATATGTTATTTTAATAGTTCACTTTGATCCTTCCTCCAATTCACTGCTTAGTCAGCAGGTACCTAATTTTTTCAGATTTTTTTTCCTGATTTTTTCTGCCTGTTACTTATGTCTTTCTTTACCTGTGTTTATCTGTAGGGGGAGCACCCCTCTTTGACGTTTTAGACCCAGTCCAAGGTGCTTCATTTGCACTTTCAGAAATATATGTATGTTTTCGTTATTACTTGCACATTATTGGTTCTGTGTACATTAATTATTTGGAATTTTCTCCTTCACTAATAAAGTGATACTGTGTCAAGCAATCCCACAGGCGATCTCCTAGTATGTGTAGGACTTCACATTCCTATTTTCATACATTTATTTTCTAAGCCATTATGGGGTTTACTTTTACTAGTAGAGAATGTCTGTGTGAAAGCCTATTATTCGACAAAGTTAAACCCCACAGAATAATCTCTGTCAACTACCCCATTTTTTCCACTCTACCAGGCCAGACTAGTCTGTCCACTCTAGCTAAAGTTAGTAGTTTTTTACGTTCCACTAGGTCTACTGTCGTTCCCCCCCATCCCATAATTAGAAATCTTGTGCATGGCAAGGTGTAGTTTCTGGTGCGGGCTGTAGATGATTGGGACCACAACAGGCTTTTAGTGTATTGTGGTATAGGCAGGCATTTTCCATTTTTTGCCATGGGGTGGTGTAAGGCACTTGAGGACTGCCAAACCCTGAGTAAGAGCCAATGCCTTGTAGTATGTAGCTATATCTGGCATACCGAGCCCTCGTTTGTGAAAGGGTAGCCAGGCCATCTGTATGAGAACCTGGGGGGCTTGCGTTTCCAGACATGTGCACTGAGTATTGACTGGAACTTTTTCAGCAGGCTATTGGATATGGTATTTAGCAATGTGTTTGACAATAATTTCCAATACATCTGGAAACTGGACTAGTTCCAGAAGATCTCTCTCCACTGACATGAGCATTAGGGTATAATGCTTGCAGTTCGTGTCCCATTGTGGCTCGCAGTCAGGTCTTGAGTGTTAGCTTGCTGAATGCTCTTTTGCATGACACTTGTGTAAAATAAAGGGTCAACTGGTACTCATAGGTGACAGAGATTTTCATAAGCTGCAGAATAAAGGTTGTATTTTAACAACAACCTGTGACAGCAAAGAAAGCACTGTTTGCAATAACTGCATTTTGATTCATTTTGTACCTCAACTAGTTTGTCAGTAGGTGGAATCCAGTCATTAATCTCCTCCTCCTCATCATCAATAATAATTTCCACTTTCTGTGTCTCATCTTCAGAAATACATCATATAAGATTTGGAAATAAGTTGGCAAAACGTATTAATTCCGTTTTGAGAGAACATTCATTTACTTTGGCTAACTTAGACATTTTCTCTAGTGCCCCTCCATCTAGCTCTTTGGGATCTATCCTAATTTTCTGAAAAGTGCGAGGATCCAAGTAGTGGGAATCCATGACCAATTGCTTATTTTTTGAAAATCTCTCTGTCATGCTTTGTATGATTTGGTCCAGAATTGGTCTGAGCACACTAGCTTGAAAACATTGCATTTCATCTTTAGGTCGTTCATCATGTGAAGATTCTCCAGCCAAGCATTTTTTTTGTGCCACTCTTAAAACTGGAAGCGTAGTCTCATCTTCCAAGGAGTTGAGAACATCACTTTCATCCATCAACTCATTGGTGTTTATTGCAAAGTTTTCAGCTTTTTGTTTTAGATAGTTGACATCAATTTTATTCAGTTGATCAACTGCATGTTCATCCATTTGCCATGCTACCTTGAAGTGAAGGCCACTGGTTTGTAGATATTTTGACACTGGCCCCATAACATCAAAAATCTGTAAAATTATGTTGCTGTTAAAATAATCCTAAACTGACAAATATTGTTAAAAAGGGATCAGGCCTCCGAAGTGGTTTTTGATTCAAACAAGTTGCTCTGGGAAATTACATATAAAACTTCAAGGGTGTCTAAATGAAGAGAATGTTTCAAACCAAAACTCCAGTTAAGGGCCTTTTCTTTTTCCCACCATCTATCTCTTCAATTTTTTATAACTTTGAAAGTTTTTCCTGTCCAGTTGGTCTTTCCAGATATT